>CM062809.1:550033256-550633256 GCA_031772625.1 Pinus tabuliformis
AATGACTTAAAAAATGAAAACACAAATTTTTAATTTAATATAAATATAAATATTTCCCTATTTTATATGTACTAATCAATGTATACAAAGAAGAATGAACATTAAAGAACAAAAAAGGACTTAAAAAATGAAAACACAAATTTTTAATTTAATAAAATAAATAAATAAATAAATAAATAAATAAATAATATATATATATATATATATATAAATATATATATATAAATAAATATATATATATATTATATTTCCCTATTTTATATGTACTAATCAAAACAAATTTTTAATTTAATGATAATATATATATATTTCCCAATAAAAACTAATCAATGTATACAAAGAAGAATGAATAAGAAAGGGATAAAAAGATTGGCAGATAAATAAAAAAAAAGAAAGGGCTCAAAAGATTTGTATATAAATAAAAAAGAAGGGATTAAAAAGATGTGTATATAAATAAATTAGGAAAATATGTATTGAAATAAAAGTATTATATAAATATATATATATATATATATATATATATTATATTTCGTGTTTTCAATTTTTAAGTTATTTTTTTAATGTTATTTTGTTAGTTTTTTATTTTGAAATTATTTTCATTTTAGTGTTGTTTTGTTAGTTTTGTAGAATTTTCTTACAAATCAGCTAGCTTACTGATATCATGTAGAAATTTCACCTGCAGATCAAACTGATATATGTAATGTACTAAAGCATAATACTAGATCTACATCTACCAAAAACTTTGCGGAAGCTAATCAAACATGAGCAACATCAAGCATGAATACATATAACTGATAAGAAGGAATCAATCACACATAACACATAAGAATTTACCCAGGGAAAGCCTCAGCCTAAAACCCCACTCTCTGTATTATCATACATAGGATTTATACAAAGCCTTAGCTCTCACATAGCTAGCCAGCTCTCAGTACAATCCTCACATATGAAGGTGAAAATACATCAGGATTACACAAAGCCTTAGCTCTCACAACTAGCCAGCTCTCAGTGAAATCCTCCTGGATGCTCACAGGCAATCAAGACTTCTCCTCTACCCTCCAAGCCTCCTATTTCCTTGCGCAGTTTTTCCTGGGTGATCCTCCTGTTACCAAGTGTAACACTAATCTCTCACACCCTATAAAACTGCACAATCCTCAAGGAACCTTAATCCTTTTGCTTGGATGATTTTCCTTTATAGGAAAAATCCATCCAACTGATAGTACACTGTCCCTCCTCTGATCTCAACTGGGTCTTTCTCTGAACTGACATGCATGAGTTATTTATGAGAGAATATTCAGTTATCTGAAGTGCAACAATTACATGCATGCAAGCATTAACTAACTGAACTCACATTAATTTAAACAAACTGTTTAAATCAAATATAACTGGACTTGACTCAGTTAACTGAGCCAACTAATTACTACTCAAATTAGAACTCATCCTTATCTCTTTAACTGATGGATAAATTCCTCAATTAATAGATAAACTGTTGCATGTCCTCACATAGACTTCAAGTTTGATTTTTCTTAACTAATTAACTCAAGATGAATTAATTAATTAATTTTCAAACTGTTGTTAATATCAAATTCGAATTTTACTTCCTATTTTTAGTCCAGGGACTGACTAAAATAGGAATCCATCCTGAACTGCTAAAAATAGAATGCTATTTTTAGCACTTTCACTTTTCATTCCCTGTTGCTCAATCCAACACTGGTACCCTAACTGTTATTTATAGCAATGCTATTTTTAGCATTTCTTGTTGCTATTTTCAACAAGTTTTTATTTTGAAATTATTTTCATTATTATTATTATTTTAGTTAGTTTCTAATTTATATTTTTTTAATTTTCAAGGCTTTTTCTGATTTGAATTCAATATTTTTTTAATGTATTTTTAAACGTTTGATTTGAATTTAATATATTTTTTTCCATTTTTATTCATTTCATATATATATATATAAAATGTTTTCAATAATGCTTTATTTTAAAATTATATTATTTATTTTCTTTTCCGTTATGAATTAACCATTGGTATTTATTTGTTCACTTGATTAGGCTATCCATCTTTGTCCTCACGATAAACTAGTAGGTGGTTCGAAATGAGTAGACCTTAAAACAACTATTTGATTTATTCTAAGAGACTTTGTATAAGTAAAGATATTATTTTGCAAAATAAATGATGCCATTAATAAAGATAACAATTTTGTAAAAGGATAGGTTAAAATTTCAATAATTCATCTTTGATATAGATTTATAAATTTCACATCAACTTTAAAAAGTTCATCAAATCTATTTATTATGAATTTTTAATTTAAAAAATAAATTTTTATATATAATCACAACATTGTGTATTTCACTTTTGTGTAACTAAATATTTAAGGCAATGAAATAATTTAAAGATCAAACAATCGTACTTTAAGGGAATTATGTTTCTAACTCTTACAAAACAATTACCAACACATAAGTGATCTTAAAATAATTTATAAATAACAAACTCAAAAGCTAACAATCCCTCTCTATGAAGAAAGTGTTTTTACCAAAACCATTCTTCTCCCTAAGTTCAACCAAAAATGCTAGCTGCAAATTTAAATTTTCACTATTTCAAATTCAATCAATAACCTCTCAAAAGAAATTGCCACCAAAACATCATTCTCCTTGATGTAGGAGCATTTAGACCTAGTTAGCAATGTGATGGTATGATCACATGTTGTGGCTAACAAAGGGTTGGAAGGCAAGAGATTAATTAATTTTATTAAGTTAAATGTATGAGAGTGTTTTATTTGTTGTCAAAATCTGCGCAGGAAAGGGTATAAGTAGTTGATTGATCCTCCCTGCGTGGAGATCAAGCCAAGCAGTTAGATTATCTGGTTTGAATAGGATATGAGGGATGTGAAAGCTTAAATTAGCATTTGTTTGAGAAAAGAGTGGAGTGAAGAGATTCTTTAGGGAAGAATGAGAGATTTCTGGATCTGAACTAAATGGGTTCATGAATCCGCATTTTGTATGAATTGTAATCTTTTGAAATGAGTGAAGGGTTAGATTCAGATGCAAAGATAGGATAGATGGGCGAGGGTAGAACTGAAACAGTCGAGTGTGATTGTTTCTTCTGTAAATATTTATCAATATGAATACAGTGTGGATTGTGTATTTCTTTGTGTAATTTAGTATTGAGTGTGTTTATAACTTTTAGTCTCTGGATTGAGGATTTGAGAATTACTATGTTTGTTGATGCTCAAAATATAGGATAAGAGTGTGTGTTCTGTATATAACGTAGAAAACTGGTTGATGTGGATTATCCCTACCAGATTAGTAGACAAAGATTGAATGAAGGAATGAATCATCATTGATCACAGGTTTGATCAATGATGATCTATTTGTGAGAAGATCGTAAGTGTTCTCTAATGAATGTGCATGCGGTTTAATATAGGAAACAAACCTAAAACATCAAAAGACTGAGTTGACTGATAATTTGTGAAGAAACCCCAAAATAAGTCAGGACCGTCCATTGGCTGGTAGATCAGATGGTGATTAGCAACTATGGGGTAGGAGTGTATGGATTTCTTGATGGTGGCTGAAGCCCTGTACTCGCCCCTAGCTGTCGATCTCATATTCAGACTCTTAGGTCACAGTCAATTGCAGGGGTTAAGTTCGTTTTTAATCCGTGTGCTAGTTGATGTCATGCAAACCATATATTTGATGGCCTCTTATATCCAACAGATATCGGGTCATAGAGTGATCGAACTTTAATTTCGAAATCAGACCCGAAAATATATATATCAAGGATTTATATTCCTTATCGGCTTCGTAAGGGTAGTTAAACATCGCGCAAGATCCCCGTCTGATATCGCTGCTGACCGTTGGATCAAGTGTGCTTTGATAAAATGGTGGAGGATCGCCGATTAGTTTTGTTGATAGGGTGAACCAACAACTGCCGGATTGAAGGGTAAGATCAATGGTGGAGAATTAACACGATAATATTTGTGGGAAAGGCGGACCCGATAAGAATTGAACTGGGATTTATTTTATTTGGGTTATGATTATATGCGTTCGAAGTGGGACCGGGCTTGTTGATAGGTTATATCTTTGTTTTTCATTGATCGGGTGTATAGTTGGGTTTTTATATTTTTTTGGGTTTCGATAACTTGATGGGGGTTTATTAAGTTAAGTGAATATGGATTTAATTAGTTTTAATTCTGAATTTATGAAAGGGTGTAACCTTGCTTCACTTTGGAGGTTATGTGGGCATAACTCATAGGTCCACATGGGATTTTTAAAGGATGTCAGTTACCTGGCATCATTTTTGGTATCAGAGCAGAAAAGGATTCTGCATAGAAGTACAATAATGTTAAAGATTGGAGATATCTGCATGTTAGAACAATCAAAGCAAAATCAGAGCTCAAAAGAATTTAATGCAAAGGACACTGAGATCAGAACAGGGAAAAGGTGAATCCTCTGTCAGCAGAGAGATTTGTTTGGATGTTTGAAGAACAACAAGGGAGTGAAAATTTCCTTTCAGACAAATGAAATTTCCATGTAAATTGATTGAATGATTGGTTTGATTTGAAAGAAAAATTGAAGTAGAAGGTTTTGAATTTAAAGTCAAATAGAAGAGTGGATTGCTATGACTGAAATCATTTAAATGATTTGAAGAATTTTAATGATTAAGGATTGCTTAAAGTATTGTTGAAGACAATGATATTGATGGTTGAAAGAACAAAGATTGGGTTTGATAGATCTGAAAGAAGAACCACTACAAGGAATGAATTTTGGAATTTGCAGAAGCAAGATAGGATTTGCTTACAACAGATTATCAGAAGGAATTTGTAGTGTGTCATGAATTTGTAAATATAGGTGAATTTCAAATTGAATCTTAATCGTAAGATGAAGAATAGTTGCTGACTGTATGGAGTCTTTTGAATGGAGAAGTTTAAATGAAATAGTGAATAGATGAATCATTTGGCAAAGATTTAACTGATGGAATGGGAATTAGTTTTAAGACATCTTTGAAGGAAAATTGGCAGGTTTGAAAGGTACTTTGATGTATCTTGAGATAAGATTGTACAGGTCAATGGAAGCAGCGAAATTGCTGGAAGGTAGAATGAATTGTATCAGCATCATAGCACATGAGCTATGTTAAAGAAGATGAAGCAAGAAGAACTCTCAGATGAGTAAAGGTGATAATATCCAACAGTAAATGAAATTATTGAATGAAAGAAGGAAGTGAGAAATTGAAGATGCAATAGCCTAGAGCAAGGAGTGTTCAAGAGAAGCTGAGAACAACTTCCAACTGCGGTTGGGTAGAAGTTGTTGAGGCAGCTCCACAATTGTGATTGTGGGTAGAGTTGTCTTAAAGATAACAATTCCAGCAAGAGGAGTGCTGGGTAGAATTGCTAGTCAGTGAAAGGTTCGAGGAAAGAACCAATAGATGCCAAAAGGATAAACTCAGAAAAGT
The DNA here is from genome assembly GCA_031772625.1 of Pinus tabuliformis. NCBI lineage: Eukaryota > Viridiplantae > Streptophyta > Pinopsida > Pinales > Pinaceae > Pinus > Pinus tabuliformis. The sequence continues at coordinate 550,038,703 of CM062809.1, forward strand.
TTGGTGAGGCATGAAGGAGACTTGTTATAGATGAAAGAAAGGGCTAGTTGTAGCTCACCAGTGAACAAGGAAATTTCACCAGAGGAAGAAATGGAATTGACTATTGATAGTCATAATAGGGGTACAGAGGAAAGTCAGAGACAGAGAAAAAAGAGTGCCAAAGCAGTTGGACTCAAAAAAGAACGAGTAAAGAAGAAATGGACATAGAGTTGGTTGAGATGAAGGCAGATTTCAGTCACTTGAAGAAGTTGGTACAGAAAGGAATCAGAGAAGATTTGAAACAAGGAATTTATGTGGGGAAAAGAGTTAAGTGGCCTGTCAGAGAATTGTTTGCTGAGAAATTAATGCTTCGAAAAGTTGAGGATGAAGGAGTAGAATACATTTGTGAACCAAAGAAAGGATCTCTCCTTGGGGAAGGAGACAGTGATGAAAGTGATGATAGTGATGAAAAGATGATCTATACAAATCAGCATGAGAGAAAGGTGCTGGTAGCATCTTCACAGGCAAGAGAATCTCATAATTTTGGGATTAATTATTTGTGTGAATGTAAAGTTGTAGGTATGCAGCCAAATGAAATTGACTCTGTGAAAGAGGCAGAGACAAGAAAAACAGAAAAGGAGATGCAGGAAGACTTTCAAGACTTCGATTGGTGGAGAAAATTAAAAGGTATGAGTAAATGGTTGTGTCTTCTCTTAGTGAAAACTTATTGGATCATGTTAGAAGGAATATTAACATGGATAGAAAACCAATGGAAAATGGACAGAGGGAGAGAAGCTAGTGCATTGTAGGGTTGTGAAGTGAAGAGAAGCGAAGTTGACACAGAGAACTCAGCTGAAGAAGTTAAGTCAAGGAAATCTTTGAAAGATCAAAGTCTTATCATAGAAGAGAAGGAGACATTGTTGTCTTATTTGGATAAACTGAGTGCTGGAGAAAATTGTGAAGGACAGGGGGATGTTATGCAAACTTATGATGAAATTGTCAAGCAAAGTCAAGAAGTTGCAGTCCCAGAAGTTTTCTTTGATGAAAAGGAAATCAGAGATGTTGAGGAAGAATTTCTCAATAACTTAGTGAACTATCCGAATAGTTCAAAGGAGCATGAAGGTCTAGTCAATGAGAGTTCAGATGAAGAGCCTTGTATTTTTGAAACTGACATGATGTGTATATTTTCAGGTTTGACAGGTGATGAACAACAATTGGACAATGTGCTTATGCATGTTGATGAAGAAGTGAAACTGTTTGAGGAAATAGTTGAAATAGAAGGATATTTTGAGCATGTATTTAATACTTTTGAGAATGATGGTATTGACAGGGAAATTTTCATGATTAAGGAAGCTGAAGACAAACAAATGGAAATTTGTGATGATAACCAGAATGAAGTATCTTCAGTAGAAAATCCAGACAGTGTGGAAAATGTGAAGGAATGTATGATGTTGACAAATACAGAAGTTTAGAAATTCTGTGATTTTAAAGTGGATTATTTTTATGAATCTGTAAACCATGAAAAAGCTTTAGAAAACCATAATTTTGTTTTTGTTGTAGGTGAATATGAAACAACATTAATTAGTTGTACAAAAGGTGAAAGGATATTTCACAATGATATATTTTAGGAGAATTTAATTCTTGAATTGTTGAATGACATTTTTGTGTCAAAATAGGGAATATTCTGTAATGAACAGGAAAGTGCTCAAATGAAGTTTATTGACAGTTTTATAAATTTTGCAGAGGATCAGTATAAGGACTTGATGGCAAAGTTATCTGTGGAGACAGAAATCCATAGTAACTTTAAATCTGATAATTGTGGCAGAAATTTAGTTTTATATAGGAAAGAGGAGTCATATGCAAATGACATGCTTATTGGAGATGAGGGAAGATTCAAATTATTGGAAAAGTTATTAGATGAACCTGATAAGATAAAGGGGAAGATTATCTTTAATGATAATGAAAGGGAAGCTGTAGAGTACAAGCAACAGTTTGTAAATGACAGAGGTGAAGAAGAATTGGACAGAAATTTCATAATTTCTATGGTAAGGGAGAATGTACAACAGACAAATGTCAGTGGAGTTCAGCTAAGAACAAATTGTAAAGAGGAAGTTGAGAAAGTGTGGAAGATGAAGTCAGTTAAGAAGAGAGACAGCAAGGAAGAGAAATTAACAAAAGAAGTTTGTATCAGCAAGGAAAGTGGACAGCAACAACATAAGATTTGGAATCCTGGAAGAACAGAAGTGACAGTGGCAGAAGAAATGAATCAGCAGCATGATGGAAGTGATGACTAGTTACAAAGTAAAGTTTGGGATACTGGATGATTAGTAGAAGAAACACATGACCAGGAGGTCATGAAAACTTTCAAATTTGGGAGTTTGATGCAATGGCATTTAGACCTAGTTAGCAATGTGATGGTATGATCACATGTTGTGGCTAACAAAGGGTTGGAAGACAAGAGATTAATTAATTTTATTAATTTAAATGTATGAGAGTGTTTTATTTGTTGTCAAAATCTAAGCAGAAAAGGGTATAAGTAGCTGATTGATCCTCCCTGTGTGGAGATCAGGCCAAGCAGTTAGATTATCTGGTTTGAATAGGATATGAGGGATGTGAAAGCTTAAATTAGCATTTGTTTGAGAAAAGAGTGGAGTGAAGAGATTCTTTAGGGAAGAATGAGAGATTTCTGGATCTGAACTAAATGGGTTCATGAATCCGCATTTTGTATAAATTGTAATCTTTTGGAATGAGTGAAGGGTTAGATTCAAATGGAAAGATAGGATGGATGAGTGAGGGTAGAACTGAAATAGTCGAGTGTGACTGTTTCTTCTGTAAATATTTATCAATATGAATACAGTGTGGATTGTGTATTTCTTTGTGTAATTTAGTATTTAGTGTGTTTATAACTTTTAGTCTCTGGATTGAGGATTTGAGAATTACTATGTTTGTTGATGCTCAAAATATAGGATAAGAGTGTGTGTTCTGTATATAACACAGAGAACTGGTTGATGTGGGTTATCCCTACCAGATTAGCAGACAAAGATTGAATGAAGGAATGAATCATCATTGATCATAGGTTTGATCAATCATGATCTGTTTGTGAGAAGATTGTAAGTGTTCTCTAATGAATGTGCATGCGGTTTAATATAGGAAACAGACCTGAAACATCAAAAGACTGAATTGATTGATAATTTGTGAAGAAACCCCAAAATAAGTCAGGACCGTCCGTTGGCTGGCAGATCAGATGGTGATCAACAACTGCGGGGGTAGGAGTGTATGGATTTGATCGTGGCTGAAGCTCCGCACTCGCTCCTAGTTTTCGATCTCATATTCAAACTCTTAGGTCACAGACAATTGCGAGGGTTAAGTCTGTTTTTAATTTGTGTGCTAGTTGAAGTCCCGCAAACTATAGATTTGATGGCCTTTTATATCCAGCGGATATAGGGTCATAGAGTGATCAAAGTTTAATTTCAAAAATGGACCCGAAAATCTATACATCAAGGATTTATATTCCTTATCGGCTCCGTAAGGGCGGTTAAATGTCGCGCAAGATCCCCGTCTGATATTGCTGCTGACCATTCGATCAAGTGTGTTTTAATCAAACGGTGGAGGATCGCGATTAGTTTTGTTGATCGGGTGAACCAACAACTGTCAGATTGAAGGGTAAGATCAATGGTGAAGAATTAACGCGATAATATTTGTGGGAAAGGCGGACCCGATAAGAATTGAACTGGGATTTATTTTATTTGGGTTTCGACTGTATGCGTTCGAAGCGGACCAGGCTCATTGACAAGTTATATATTTATTTTTCGTTGATCGGGTGTATAGTTAGGTTTTTCTATTGTTTTGGGTTCCGATAACTTGATGGGGGTTTATTAAGTTAAGTGAACATGGATTTAATTAGCTTTAATTCCAAATTTATGAAAGGGTGTAACCTTGCTTCACTTTGGAGGTTATGTGGGCATAACTCATAGGTCCACATGGGATTTTTAAAGGATGTCAGTTACCTGGCATCACTCCTCCATTAGGTATCACACCACACTTCCTCAAAACAAATAAAAGGCTCACAAATGGAAGTACCAAATGCAATATAGTTAGCATATTTCCTAGGAGTTATATGTAGAAATTATGGTGTAGATTTGCAACTGCTCATGAAATTTTAATCAAAATCACAAGACACAAACCTATTCTAGTGCTCAATGAAATTCAATTCACAATTTAGAACATCAATCACAAATATGCAATGAGAAATAACAAACAAGCACACAATATTTTTCTAGGGGAAAGCAATATGCTAACCCCATTGTTTGCTTGCATTAATATGATGAATAGAGATTTATTATTGCTTGCTCAATTTGAGCTCAACCTACAAGTGAATAACCTATCTCTCTGCTCGTTGAGAAGCTCTAACCCAGACTTGGTCAATTTCTACCTCTGCTTGAGCCCCTATTTCCTTGCACAATTCTTGAGGAAATTAGCCCCTATTATTTAGGAATTTCCTCCAAAATGCTTACGTAATTACCAAGGTTGATCATCTGACTGCATGCAACATCTGTACACTCAAGACTATCTACAACTGATGTTACACTGCCTTAGAATCTCCACCTTAGTTGGGGAACTCGAATTCTCTACATGCACTAGCTATTTTAGGCTCATTGATCAGTTAACGAGATGATCACTGAGTTAGGCTAAAGTCTCACTGCACAACTGACCTTCCACTAGTTCCTCCAACAACTAGAACTAGTTTAACTGAAAACAAGTTGATATAACTAACCTTAATTTCTAAAAATTAGCAATCACACATGCTTAATAAACTCCAACTCCTCTAACTCAAATTTATTGAGAAAATTGAGTGACAAATTCCATGTCACACAAGTTAACTGCATCCAAGTTGTTTGCTGTTATGGAAATTCGAATTTTCTCATTTTGACCAAGGAAAAATCAAATTGAGACTTTATTTCTACATTTATCAACCACCCCTACCCTACACCCGTGGAACTTGAACTTCCCTCTTGACAAAGCCTTTGTCAAAATGTCAACATCTTATTCCTCTATCGAAATGTATTGTAGCAACATTATCCACCTATGCACACAGTTCCATAAATGGTGATACTGAATATTTATATGCTTGGATCGATCATGAAATAGTGGATTCTCAGAGAACTTAACGAAACTCTGATAATCAAAATATATCACAGTTGGATCTATCATCTGACCAAACAGTCCCACAAGTTTCTTTCTCACCCAGATTGCCTCACATGCTGTTTGACTTGTAGCCATGTATTCTTCTTCTGTCGAGCTGGGCGCAACAGATCTTTGTCTCTTGTTGTACCAGGAAAAATTGCGGATCCAACACTGCAAATTCCACCGGATTCACTCTTTTGGTCTGATGGACTCCCTGCCCAATCTACATCTATGAAGCCACACAACTTCACTCCCTCTGTCCGTATGTACCATAGTCCAAACTAGGTAGTGCCTCTAAGGTACTGTAAAACATGCTTAGCTGCCTTCCAATATAATTTGGTTTGCCTAACCATAGTTTGGCTCAGTTGGTTGACTTCATAACCCATATCTAGTTGTGTGTTCACAAGATACATCAGTGAACCCTCTAGATGACGATAAATGGTAGCATCCACTTCCTCACTCGAATTCACATCCTCCTTCCTCCAGTTGGTCACTAGAGGTGTCTCCATGGGTTTACAACTATCCATGAAAATTATCTATAGTGTCTCGTTTGCATACTTTACTTGAGACACAAATAGTTCCACATCGCCTTGCCATACATCCAACCTAAGGAAGTAGTGCATGAGACCAATGTCCTTCATTTCACATTCCCTTGCAAGTTCTGATCAACTACTCATCACTAGTTAAAATTAAATCATAAACATATAAGAAAATAATAATAAATTTACCTTCTACCAAAATATGATAGAGGTTCACATATTCTTTACTTTTGGTGAAGCCCAAACTAGTGAGATAACTATCGATTATGGTGTACTAAGCACTGGGTGCCTGTTTGAGACCATATAATGCTCGCTTGAGTATGCACACATAAGACTCTTGATAAAATGTCTCAAAAACGTCCGGTTTCTTGATGTACACCTCCTCTTAAATAACCCCATTGAGAAATTCTATCTTTACATCCATCTAGTGGATCTTCCACCTCATCTGCGCAACCAGTGCAAGAATTGATCTAATGGATGAGTGCCTTGCGACAGGAGCAAAGGTCTCCTCGTAGTCAATTTCCTCAACTTGAGAGTACCCCTTGGCCACAAATATAGCCTTATACTTCTCTATGCTTTTGTCTATTGCATGCTTAACCTTGAAGATCCATCTTGAGCCCACAACTGATTTATCTACTAGTCTTGGGACCACTTCCCAAACATTGTTCTTTACAATGGATTCATATTCCTCCACCATTTCATCAACCCATACAGGTTTCTCTACTACTTCCTTGAAACACATTGGCTTAGTCTGTAGAATATAAGTAATTAGAGCCATGTAGCTAGTGTACCGATCAGGTGAACTCCTCTATTTGCACAAATTTGAAGGAGCTCCCACATTATCCCTCATATCCTCCACAAGTCTATTAGCTTCTTTGGTTCCTTTCCTACCTTATCTGGATGTTTATGCTTGAATGGATGTATCCACTCTCTTCTCCTTTACTTGTGGCTTCTCCACAACTTCCTGAGGCTCCTCCTTTAGAGTTAAAAGCTCCTCTTCTGGTGGGATATGAAGCTCCCTCCCAAGAGAGCACCGCATCACTTTCTCCTCATCAAAATTTACATCCCTTCACACAACTTTCATTGTGAGGGAAGGTAAGTACACATGGTAGTTGTGAGGAGTTTCTGCGTAACCCAAAAATACCCCCAACTATGCTGTCATCTCAGGCTTCTTCCTTGATTCTTTGGAGACATGGTAGTAAACAGAGGCTCCAAAAATCATGAAGTGTGACACATCTGACTTCCTCCTCGAGAAATCCTCCTCCAATGTAATCATACCAAGAATCCGATGATGACTTCGGTTTTGCAAATATATTTTTGTGTTGCATTCCTCAATGCACAAATGCAAAGGTAGGCCTTGGTCATGTAACATAGCTTCTGCTGCTCCTACATTGATCTGATTCTTCCTCTCAAGTACCCCATTATGTCGTATGTTGTCGGGTGTTTTCAACTCTCTTCGAATGCCTTCTTTTGTACACAAATTTTTGAATTCATTTGAAACATACTCACCTCCATTATCACTCCTGAGAGCATTCACCTTGTTGCCAATTTCTTTCTCAATTAGTGCCTTGAATTCTACGAACTTAGAGAATGTGTCATCTTTCTTCTGCATGAAGAATATCCAACAATTCCTTGAGAAGTCATCAATAAAAATGACATAATGTTTGTGTTTGGTAGTGGGGGATGTCAAGAAAGTTCCACAGACATCAGAGTAGATCCTTTCCAAGAATTCATGTGCTTTGTTGTCCCGATCATGGAGTGTGAATTTTGCATACTTCCCCAAGGTACATCCGTTACATACATCTTTCTTCTCAACTGATCCATAACGGTTATTTTCTGCATAATCTTCAAGGATCCATAATGCAAATGGCCAAGTCTTGTGTGCCAAAGTTCACAAACATCGCGACTCTGCACTTTCTTTGCCTTACTGCTTAATGCAACACAATCTTCCACATATAGATTATACAATTTCTTCACATGAACCCCAATTTGCTTCACGTGTCCCATGGCTATGTGTCTTAGAAACACTTTCCCTTTGCTGAAGATCACATCATAAACACGGTCTTCCAAAACTACAATAGAGATGAGATTTTTCTTTAGGCCTGGAACGAACATGACATCCTTGAGTCTAAGAGGGGATCTCGACTCCCTCTAAAAGGTGATTGTACCAATATCGATTGCACTGTACCTTCTGTCATCCCCCAACTCGATGTGCATATGGAGATCTTTCTCCTTCAGGTCACTTAAAAAATCTCTACACCCTTATCATGTGGAATGATGCACTTGAGTCCAAGTACCATACACTCCCCATCACTGTGTTATCCATGCATGCGATAAGGGTGAAGTCAAGCTCGAAATTTGAAGACAAATCTTCACTTGCTGCTCCTCTTGAGGTCTTCTTGCTTGAATTTTTGTGTGGAAACTTCGTGGCATAGTGTCTGAATTCATGACAATTGAAGCATTTAATTTTGGACAAAAATTTCTTCTTTCCCCCTTGGCTAGATTCTTGTTTGGTTTGAGATTTCTTCCCTTTTCCCTTCTTTTAGTTTCCAACCAATGTAATTTTTTCTTAATCCTCTCCCTTGGATGAAGTCCCATATCTGGCATTCCTCCTTATCTCCTCTTGTACCAAATCAAACCATAAGCGTTCCCAATTTGGTAGTTTCTCCCTCTCGTTCACTGAATCTTCATAACTATTCCAGCTCTTGGGAAGGCCTAGAAGAGCTAGGATTACCAAGTCATCTTTTGCAACATTAACACCAAGTTCATCACAAACTTGTGTAAATATGTTCAGATACTGTGGGATAGTGTCATTCTTCTGCATCTTGATATTTCAAAGTTTATCCTTGAGCACCAGCTTCCTGTGGTCACTACTATTCTCAAACAATTCTGTCAGTGCTTTCCACATTATGAATGGAGTTTCTTTCCCATGGATATTTGAGACAATGTGGTTTCGTACTCCCTCCAAGATTATTCTCCTCACCTTGGCTACATATTTCTTCCATTGGGCTAGGTTCTGTGCATCATATGCATGTGGTTTTGCAATGTTTGTCTTGACATATTCTAGCAATCCATTGGACATCCAATACTGCCTCCACGCAATGAAATTAGAGTCGCTTTCCAAGGCATACTCAAGTCTCAACCTGTTAAAGGTAATTCTCCCAACTCTGAAGAGATCCTACTACACTAAACTAAAAATTTGATCCTCCTGAGAAACAAATTTGAAATTCTCGTTCTACTGTGAATCCTGCTCTGATACCATGTAGAAATTATGGTGTAGATTTGCAACTGCTCATGAAATTTTAATCAAAATCACAAGACACAAGCCTACTCTACTTCTCTGTGGAATTCAATTTACAATTTAGAACATCAATCATAGACATGCAACACGAAATAACACACATGCACAAAATACGTTTCCATGGTAAAGTAATCTAATAAAAAATCCTTTGCTTTCTTGCAATAATATGATGAATAGAGATGTATTATAATTGCTTGCTCAATTTGAGCTCAACTTGTAAGTGAATAAACTATCTCTCTTCTCACTGAGAATTTATGAGGAAATTAGGTCCATATTATTTAGGCATTTACTCCAAAATGCTTGCACAAGTCCCAAGGTTGATCATCTGACTGCATGCAACACATGTGCGCTCAAGACTAGCCTACAATTGATGTTACACTGCCTTGGAATCTCCACCATAGCCAAGGAATTCAAATTATCTGCATGCACTAGCTATTTTAGGCTGATTGATCAGTTAACAGGATGATCACTAAGTTAGACTGAAGTCTCACTGCATAACTGACCTTCCAGTAGTTCCTCCAACAACTGGAACTAGTTTAACTGAAAACATGTTGAAATAACTGACCTTGATTGCTACACATTAGCAATCACATGTATGCTTAATTGAAATCCAACTCCTCTAACTCAAATTTACTAAGCTAACTGAGTGACAAAATCCATGTCACACAATTTAACTACATCCAATTTGTTCGTTGATGTGGAAATTCGAATTTTCTCAATCTGACCAAGGAAAAATCAAATTGAGAGTTTCTTGCTGCATTTTTCAACATTATAGTCACACTTATTGAAGATCTAGGTGCTCCTACAAGCTTTTTTACATCTCTTAGTGATTAATTAAGACATGTTTCCTTTTGCAAGTTGAAGTAAAAGGTAAGGATATATCCTTCCTTAGGTTCTCCTCAGCCAAAATAGGTCTAACTCTTCTCTTACATTTGGATCAAATTCTAGAACAACAATCTCCTCACTTTCTTCAATCACTAAAAATGATACTTGTGATCTAGAGGATCATACATCCTCCTTAATATTCACATATTTGTCTCACTATAATATTATACTATGTTGGAATATAGATCTTGTAAGCTTGGAAGTTTCTTGGTATTCAACAAAAGTACCTTAATACTTGTGGGTTCCAACTTAGTCCTCTTCTCTTAAAAAACATGAATATAAAATGGAAAAACAAATATATGAAAATGTAATAGTTTTTGGTTTCATACAGAGTGTCTTGTCTTACTATTAGGTTAGTTAAGGTAAACTTGTTTGATCACAAAGCCAATTTGATACAGTCATTAATAGGTTTATTGTTGGTGGTTCACAGGCTCGAGGTTTTGACAACCCATGGTTTGTCCCATGGAATTTTCATGTAATGTATCCTATTTAAGGGCATGATGACTCCATTGTAAGATTCCTTTGGTTCAAAGAATAATAGTTATGTTATTAGTAGTTGGTTTTATAGGATAATTTAAGGTGTCCAGGTGTTTTTGCTTTGATGTGTTTTTATATCTCTTTTTATAATAGTGGTATCAAAGCCAAGGAAGAGAAATTTATACAAGAGGGGCTATGTGATTATACACGGGTTGAGGAGAGATGGGTGTAGCAGATCCACATTGTGCTAAGGATAGTTCAACTACGTAAGAAGGAAATGTAGTTGCATGGAAAGAAACCTCCAAGGTATCCATCAAATATGTGGCAAGGTGATTTGTCAAAAGCAATAACAAATTGCATCCATTGGAATATAAGGTACCACTAAGGTTGATGAGGAGCTTTTAACGAAGTGTGGGGCATGGTGAGAGCCCTAATGGGCACTTGGAATATTGAGTTGAGGAGAGTAGAGCCTGAGTAAGTAAATGCAGAGGTAAGAGGAATCAAAGATGAAAGGAATAATGGAAGGATTTCTAGGAAAAAACTAACAATTTCAAGCGAGTAGGCATGATGGATAGAGAGGAATGATGCTTTTGAATGGACAAAAGTTGGGCTGATAGAAGACTTCCAATGCAAATGACATGTAAAGGCCTATTCAAGGTGAAATTAGTGCAATAGATGATTGTTAAGTGTAGCTTAAGGAGTATGTACAAATTATGGATCGACAAGAGTTGGAAATAAAATGAGAGAAAGATTGCATAGATGTATGGATGAGAGAACATAGATGGAGTTGATGGTTCTTAGACTTAGTGAACCAGCCAACATGTTATGGAGAGCCACAATAGCACATGAACACCTTAGAGTGTTTGGTCTAAGTTGTAAATCCTAGCCATAAGCATGATGTATTCCCTAAGGTTATTGTAATACTTGTTATTTACGCATATATGTTATAGCACGATAACACATGATGTCATCCCTCTCATGCATAAACAACATGGAGGATCAAGTTGTTGAATGAAAAACTTAATAGGTACGAGGGTGGTAAGCATACCCATAGGTTAGGTTGAGGTTAGTTTATTGTAAAAATCATTATTTAGACATACATGTTGTAGTGTAGTGGTGCATGGAGTTATATATGATCAAGTTGTGGAATGGACCACTTGAATATGTACAAGGGTGGTAGGTGTACTTGTATGCTAACTTGAGGGGGGAATGTATAACAAAAAGTGTTCAAGAAAATTGATGGATAGAGTGGTTAGTTACCCATGTACTTTGGTGCATGGTAATGTTTTATATGGAATTCAAAAAATATATTGGGACCAATTTGATCTTCCGAAGTTAAGTTTAAGGGGGGAATCACTAGGGTAGTTAGGGAAAACTTGACTCAATCATAGAGTCAATTTGATATAGTCATTAACAAGTTTACCATTGGTCGTTTACAAGCTCAAGGTTTCGATAACCCATGGTTTTTCCCATGCTATTTTCATGTAATGTGGCCTTTTCAAAGGCATGATGGGTCCATTATAAGATGATTTTGGGCCAGAGAATAATAGATCCATTATTAGGAGTTGGTTTTCCACAAGAGTTTCCAGGATTATTTATGGTGCCCATGTTTTGTTGTTTTTATGTTTTTTATTCGTTTGTTTTTTATAACACTTACAAGACCTTGTGCGGATGCATATACAAAATATACATTGCTTATTACAAGTCTTCGCCTAAAGACACATGGAAAAAATACATTTAAATTATAGTTGGGGTTGATATTTTTGTGACCTAGGGTGAATATATGCTAGAAAATACATCTAAAAGAGGGTTAGTTCAAGCACCCTTCTCCCACTCCTTCAAACAATGTCCATCTTGAACAGGTTTTTTTAATTAAAATCTAGTTAAAATTTTGATAGAAATGATAATTCCTTCAAATTTAAAATTCTAACATAAAAAAAATCCATCTATTAAGTTATGGTCCTCTAAAATTAATTAAAATCCTTAACAAATCAATTAAAGTTAATAAAAACAACCAATTAAAGTTACCTAAAGGTGATGGCGGCCTTAACAGTCGAGCCTGCTTACGCATCCTCTCCCTCTTGGTCGAGCACCTAAAGGTCCTTATGGTCGAGCACCTAAAGGTGATGGCGGCCTTAACAGTCGAGCCTGCTTACGCATCCTTAACAGTCGAGCACCTAAAGGTGATGGCGGCCTTAACAGTCGAGCCTGCTTACGCATCCTCTCCCTCTTGGTCGAGCACCTAAAGGTCCTTATGGTCGAGCACCCTAAAGGGTGCGTTAGCACACTCGACTGTCAAGGAGAGGGACGGAGTCACTCACTATTCATATGGTGAGGGTCCTCTCCTCTCCCTCTCCTCTCCCTATGGTCGAGTACCTAAAGGTTCAATTTACTTATTGGGTGGGGGGCTATGGTCAATTAAAGTCAATTAAACTCGTCCTGAGGATGAACCACACTCGTTGGTTCGAAACGCGTCAGCAATATGAATTTGGATGTGATTTTCGCTGAAGAATCTTCTCATAAACATGTTCATAATATATCTATAAATGTTAATATAATAAAAAAAATATTTCACCTTCACCTTCACCTTATTGATGTTTTAATCAAATTCAAAAACTTTTTGGAATTCATAATTCACAACATAACAATATATAATCCCTTATCGCAATGACAATGGGTTTTGTAGCCTCAAGTTATTGCGATAAAATTTTTCAAAGCCATCTACATTTACAAGAAAATGGACTTGAATTTTAAAGTATAGTTTGACATGTTATCAAATTTAATATTAAAATCAAAATTTTATATATTAACAAATTTATATTTTTTTTATTTCAAATTAATAAAATTTAATATCCAAATGTGATAATGATTTTATTAGTCCCTGCCATAGGCAATAAGGACTATTGTAATCGATTTGTGTTGGAATCTGAGCCATCTGTAGAAAAACAATGGCTTTAACCAAACTTTCGTTATGCACCTTTTGTTTCGCCTATTGAACATTGAAACGATTCATTGTTAACCAATCAAACAATCAGAGGTCTTATTTGGCCTCTTCCTGAGGCCAAGAGTTTCATAAATTAGGTTTAAAAGGCGTATTATTAAGAATTCTTGCCATGCTTGACTAATGTTAGCATTACTGAGCTAAAATTGAATGCTTGAATTGGCATGGTAGGTTAGAAAACAAGCATTAGTGTTATTTGATGTTGAGTCACTTCTGGATCAGTAAGTGCACGTTGGATAATATTCTCCGGTGGAGGGCAACCTAGATTGACAACATTGAGGGAGGGGGCACTGGGAAGCAAATACTTCGAATTGAGAGAGTGACTCCTAATTACACATGATTGTCTGAATGCTACCTGCTGTGCTTCAAATGATATTATTGGTGATGCTTCTTCGACCTGATCAACAAAATACTACCACTAGAACAAGATATGGAGAGAAAAAGATAGGGAGGGTGGGTAGCATGACATGCTTCATTCTGCCTCTCATGGCCTAGTGTGAATAGCATGGGGGAAGTCGCGTGTGAAGGGTAGGGTTTGATGGATTTGGCGCCAATTTCATTGTGTAGATGGACGACCTTTATCCCACTATCTTACCTATCCTAGATTTGTTTCTTATGGTATTGCAAGAATAAACACCCATATTTGGGTAAAGAAGGAAATATCATTTTTTATTTCTTTGTGTTTCAAGGTAAATAATGGAAAAACAATTTTGAAGCTTTGGAAGGGACTTGTTTAGTTTCTTAGATTCTTCAGGCTCTACTTCATATTCCCCATTGGCTACTCAGTTCCTGATCTCTAGTGTGATGCTTCCTTCTCATCCCCGAGCTCATTATTTGATAGGATTTACTGAAATTGGCACACTAGTAAGAAGTAATGGGATCTGGGCTAGACAAAACTTGGATTTGAATGCAAGCCCTAACTTTGATTTGAATTCGGGCCTAGAGCTTGAGGAGTGTAACATCCCTGGTTAAAAATCCATGTAAAATAATAACCATGGTTGATGGGACACATATTTCAAGTTGAATGGTGGGGGAAAACATCCTAGTGGGTGTTCATTTTAGATATTATGGCTAAAGGAAATTGGCAAAGGCTTTGGAAAGGAAAAATGGCATTTTGGCACATTTATTTATGAAAACAATGGAAATTAGGAGAAAAGGAAGCTAAAAGGTCATAGGTTTCATGTGAGAATGAAAATGAAGGCAAATAATGGAAAAGGAAGAAAATAGAGGCCTCATTAATAAAAAGGCTTCTGAGGATTAGTTGGTAAGATTTTTGACAGGGTTTTGGTGGAGCTCTCTTCTATTCTCTTTCTCTCTCTCGTACTCTTAGATACTTAGAGTTTTCTTGGAGCACTCTTGGAGGGTGTGTCATACTTGGATTCTTAGAGTAAGAAGGAAAAGGAAGCGCAGGAAAGTACAAGAGGGCATAAGGATCAGTAGCTACAACAGGATTTGCTTGTAGGTACCGAGTTGCATGTATGTTTTCCTCACTAGTTTCAGCATGCATGACACATGCATGTGGCTTCTTGGTTATGATCTATCAGTGGCATGAAGGATTGCCTGGATTGATAGTGGATTTTCCTAGCCTTTCCATTTCCTGGATAGCCATGGAGATTTTGAGTTTATTTCATTGTTTTGTTTGTGGTTGGTTCTCATGTTTCCTTAGCTTGGGTTGAGTTATTCGTTCTTGGAATCCTTGGTTGGAAAAACACTCTGGAAGCCCTGTAACAGCTTGGGTTGAGTTACTAGTCTTGGAAGCCTTGGTTTGAAAAACACTCTGGAAGCCCTTGGTGGGTTGAGTTACTAGTCCTAGAAGCCTTGGTTGGACAAACACTATGGAAACCTGGCGACAGTTGTGGGTTGAGTTACAAGTCCTAGAAGCCTTGGTTGGAAAAAACACTCTGAAGCCCTAGAAGGATTGGATGGAGACCAATCTGATGATTGTTTTGTGATGTTTGACTGTGAGGTGGAATCACTGTTTAATGGGTTGAGGTGGATGGCCTCTGGAAGCCCTTGATGAGTTTTGATTGATGTGTTCTATGATATCCCACATTCATGATTGGAATATGGCATGGGGGTGAATGGCTGAAGAGAGATTTGGCTGAACCATTCTATAGTCAGTTGGAACGTGGAAGTCCCATCCTGGGTTTGGATTTCGCATCATTAATGAAAGGTTATTTCTCCTTGTATTTCTATGAATATTATACTGGATTATATGTGGTTTATATGGCTATGATTTCATTGGTATTTCTATCCCTATTATGCTAGTTATGCATATGTTTTATGACAACAACTATGTATGGATCTCATCATGTTTTTACTTGTATATGAATGAACACTGTATCTATGGCCTAATGGATGAAAATGGAGCTAAAGTGATAAGGAAACAATGCCTCATAACGAATCTCAAATAAGTATGAGACCCCTATGCTCAGATCTATTGTTTACACTTGTAGAATACATATTCGTGATATGTTTGACGAAATGCTTGTCATGGCTAGTAGGGGTTCAGTCAAGGTCTCATTCAAATTATTTCTTTTGCACCGTCATTTCCTTGTTAAATTATTGTTCTGGAGGTATCATGAAATTATGGGCAGTGAACTGCTCTAGGCCTAAAAATGTGGCTTAATTCCTGGGGACCCTGGCACAAAACTGACAAAAAGAGTCCTGGACGCATGCAAGCAGGCTAGTGAGAGTGTCCAGAGGTCTTTGGATGCTAGCATGCCCATAGCATGAGAGCGTTTAGACGTCAAGTTGTTCAAAAGTTCAGTGGGACCCAGGGGATGGTTGCCTGAAAAGTTGGATTGGTCCTTGAGGGTTCTAATGCTGATGTTGAATGTCTGTATGGTGGGTTTCCATCGGTTCCACTTCCTTAACATGACTTAGGAGGTCAAATCATATCATAGTTGCCTCTCATTACATGTTTACCCCGGCTGGCTAGTTTCTTGGGTAGATGTGGGAGGAGGGTGTTACAGAGTGGTATCATAGCATGGTTCACCCCTCGGACTGGATGGGTGGTGTCTTGGTCATGTATTCATGTCGATTGCATATGTGTTACTTATGCTTGTAGTCCATGTGCTTGTTGCATTTGCATGGTGTGGATCATGGTTGTAGTGATTTTTCCATGTGAAGGTTGATGGTGTTGTCGTCATGAGTGTATGGTTGTATATGAATTTGTTATGCATGTTGGTGTCTATATGTTGTTATGCATGCATTGTCATGGTTATGGTTATGCATGTATGGTAGGTCATACATGCATAGTGAAGTCATTGTATGCAATTAGGTCATCATTATGCTATTGGTATGTTATAATGCTAATGTGTTGGCTGAGATAGAGCAGGAGATGCAGATCATTAAGGTGAAGTTGCAACATTGGACCTCGATGCAAGAGCATGTCTTCATACAGGTTTGGATGTTGGGCATGAAGGTATGTTAGTTAATGGATTCTTACATGCATTAGGGTTATACACATTAGGTTTATGTATATGTCTATTGATGTTATGGTTACATACATGATAAATGCTATTTGATTAGTGTAGTCATATGCACATGTGTCAGATAGTCATGGATGATAGTAACATGTGGTTGTATGCATTGCTATTGTTGTTTTATGTTAGATAACTTGATGACTATGTTATATGTAGTTGATGAGTATGCTATAGGTTAAATTGTTATGATTACGTTATATGTTATATGTTGTTGATGAGTATGTTATAGGTTAACTTGTTATGGTTACATTATATGTTATATGTTGTTGTTGAGTATATTATAGGTTAACTTGTTGTTGCTATATGATAGTTATCTTGATGATTAGGTTATATGTATCATACTAAGTTGGATTGGTCTATGAAAATGGTTAGGGTTATGACATTCATGTATGAGTTAATGCGTTCTGATATTATGTCAACTGACTGTGCATATGTGATTATTATGCATGAGAGATTTTTTTTATGAGTTTATGATGTGAACATGTTAGATAGTGACTATTATGGATATCATGACCTTATTTATGGTTGATTTGATATGTTGTGAAGTTATATCGTGCTAACCTAGCTTAATTGTGTAGACAAGATAGCCTCCCCTGAGATACATTAAGGTATGAGTTTGATTATGTTGTATACTTGGTGCTTCATCGTTGATTATGTTGTCTATTTGGTGTTTGAGTGTTTGGTGTCTATTATATTGTCTAGTTGATTTATCTGGCATCGTACGTTTATAGTTTATTGAATGCTTGATTTATTGCATGGTATGAGTATGAGTCTATAGGATTGCATGA
Source organism: Pinus tabuliformis (assembly GCA_031772625.1). Lineage (NCBI taxonomy): Eukaryota > Viridiplantae > Streptophyta > Pinopsida > Pinales > Pinaceae > Pinus > Pinus tabuliformis. The sequence continues at coordinate 550,056,345 of CM062809.1, forward strand.
AGGAATGATCTTGTTTTAAGATATTGTGCTAACACATATGTGTTGAGGCAGTTGATATGTACTTGAGTGTAGTAGGTGATAGTTGTAGCATTATGTCTAATGACTATGAGTTGACTATGGATTATGACATGATTGCTAGTGTTGGTAGAGGCTGATTTCAAATCAATAGATATGATTGTCTTGATATTTGGAATATGTGGTTGACATGTGTGAGCAGTTGTAGGAAACATGTTGGGTATTAGCATGGAAAGGTAATAGTTGATGTGTTTATATAAGTAATAGTGGATGATGTGACAGTACATAGTAAGCCTCTATTGCAACAAGGTAAAAAGGTAAAAGAAAGGAATCAGACAATAATTCCTTTGGCTATGTTTGGAAACCCTAATTCGAAACAAATGAGTGCTTTGCATACATGAAGTCTTCTTAACCCTAATTTGTTTGAAATTATGTAGATATGTTATATATTCATGGACATGTATTTGATAGGTATATTAGCCAGTCTCTAGTTAGAGGTGGATTTGTCAAGGGAAGTGGAGTCCCTTGAGAGATGGCATGGATGTGTTCAGTTGCAAGGCAACGTTCTTGGCATAAAAATATAAGGTAACTGGTGTATTGTTATGTTTACTTAAGCACTAACAATTATATGTTTACGGAAGTATGATGCAAGGGATTGCATGGAAAATGGAGATTGCCATGAAATCTTGAAGAAGGCTTGGGTTGAGCTTTCCCTGGGAACCATGGGGATTGAGTCTGTTGTTAGTCTTGTGCTTTTGGTATTTTGTGATTTGTTTATGCTTGATTTGCAGTCTTGTTGTGTCTAGTGCATGATCATGCCACTTGTTTATGATGCTGAATCACTATTGGTTTTCATGGTTTTCTTCTTGTTTGCTTTTGTTCTTGCCTTTCTATGTTTTGAGTCTTGGGAATTGGTTGGGAAAGAGGAAATTTGATGGAGCTCAGGGAGAGCTGTGTGGTACTTGTTGTAGCGGCTACAACCACCCTCCAAATTTTTTCCTTAGCTTCATTTTGGAACCTCCCTACCAATCATCCTTAGCAACATGTCTTGCACTGTAAAGTACATAGGCTTCATTGATTTTCAATAGCTTGCCAGCCTATCCATGTCAGTTTGCTTCGCTCCTTTCATAGGCTGCCATTCCAGACTCAAGCTAGTTGCTGGCTGAGTAGCTCCCTCTGGAAATTGCGTAATTATGGAGGGGAACTAGCCTTCCGTCCAGAAATTGCACAAATATGTTGGGAAACTTGTTGGGCTTAGAAATTGCGTAATGCAGTCATATAAGCTTCCTTGAGAAAATTACGCAATCTGGCCTAGCACTGCAGCTCACCCAGAAATTGTGTAATTATGGGAGGTAGTCACCTGCTGACCCTAGAAATTGTGCAATCCCTCAGGGACAACCAACCCATCTCAGCCAAAAAATTATGTAATTCTAAGAGGCAGTGACCTGCTCAACCCAGAAATTACGTAATACCTGACAGACAGTCAAATCTACTCAACCCAAAAACTGTGCAAATTTCCATCCTAGGCTCGCAAACCGATGCATGTGCCTTCAGGTTGACTGGTTCCCTCCGGGATCGAGCAAAACTGATTTTTATGCAGAGGTTGCTCTTCCTGAAATAGAAAAAGGCAACATGCAAAAGGAATCCCTAGATTTAGGGATCTATTTTTAGCAGCTGGAGGTTACATGCATAAATCATTTTAGAAACCTCTCACCAAGTGTCGCTTTTTCCTAGATTTGTGGCATGTGCATCCTAACCTTGATCTTGTCAAAACTTATGAAATAGACACTGCAGAGGTCATTCCTCACATCAATCTTATGGATCTGACACCCCACATCACATCCAAGAGTCTTCGGTACTTTCAGCTTAGCTGTTTTAGGGTAAGTCTGCTTTTCATGACTTGCGTTGTGTTTCTATCGATTTTTGTGTTTCGCTTTGTGTGAGTGTTGTTTGATTGATTTCAATGAGCTCTTGATGTCATTTTGATGTATGTTAGCTTGTAGAAGCATCATTTCAGTTTTTGTTTGCATCCCACTGCTGTCGTATGCATGACACTGTTTTTGCATCGACGGTCGCCATTTTGGCGACCCACTTCACACACATGCATGCTTCCTCGTTCTCTGAATCCTTCCCTTACTATTTGCATGCATGACCATTCACTCTTGTTTACACTCAGTTTCACCATGCATTCAGACTTCTCATGTTTTCAGTCGCCCGTCGGTGGGTTTGGGCTGCCTTGGCCTAGACCTTGCCTTGCCCAGCTAGCATTGCACATTTATGGAAGTGAAGGCTCTACCTTCCCTCCAAAAGTTGTACAATTATGGCACAACACTGATCTTCAAGCTTGCATTACACAATTCTTGGAGGCAGTGCCTTGTTGGCCCCAGAAACTATGCAATGCAGTTTTCTGGTTTGCATGTCACTGCTCACTGAAATTGCACATTGCGCAGTTTTAGTCCTTAGCAAGCCATTATGGACTATGCATTGTGGAGTTCCAGCAGCCAGTCAGCCTCCTGATAGCTCAGATTGTGCCTTGCGCAGTTTTGGCAGTCAGTCTCCTAGCCTCCCGGTGAAAATTGCGCAATATTTACAGACAGTCACACAGGTATGTTGCATGTCAGTCCTTTAATTTGGTTTTTTTTTTCAACTGACATATTGCTTGCCATGAGTGTTTCTATGTCTCCTGGTATCACATGCATTCTTCTACCTCTCAGCAACATAGGTACAATGGCTTCTAGGAGAGCAGAGTCAAAGACACCGTTGAGAGCGCAACTGGGGATGCAGTCGATCAAGTGTCTATGAACTTGCATATCTATGAAGACATAAAGTTGTTCATAGACAAGGATATCAAGATGAAATGGCATCGAAATCACATCGAGCAGTAGTAGAAGGTAGCACACTTGTGTGCGACAAATGCAAGGGGAAGGATGTTGATAGGGCAGAGGCAGAGCAAAGTTGCAAGTTTAAGCAGATCCACTTGTGATGAAAGCAGCTTTGGAGATTGAGGCTATGAGGTGACAATGGAACAAGAGGATCATGTGGAGGTAGACAGAGAAATAGAGAAGGAGTTGCGGGTGCTGAAGTGGCAACTCAAGGAAGAATAGGAGTTACATAGACGAGAGAAGGAGTTGCAACGAGAACATGTACAATAGGAGGTGAAACATGCACATAATGATGAAACTACACCCATACAAGTTATAGACCCATCCAACAGTTGGCATAGAGTAGACAAGGTGAGCAGTGCTATCAATTACATGCAAGGGTGTTCAGGAGCATGGATGTTATTGTGTGCATGCATGCGATCCCACCCATTCGCACACTCACTGAGGCGAAGACAATAATCAAGTCTGACTAGAGCTGAACATGTATTTTGACAAGTTGATGCGCATGGTCACCAACACACACTTGGAGATCAACACAGACACTATGCATCAGTATGTTGCTGGTCCAACTACACTCAAGATGATGATGTGCATGTTATTAGATGAGTTGGATAGAGGAGCCATATCAGTGTACCCGGATGCAACAGAGGCAAGAGTTCGCTTATATCAGGATGTCACCATTGAGCGCACGGACACCATCACAGACAACCAAGCTTGGCATCAGTTCACTGCTATCAACCATCATGAGGATGTCAAAGAGCTGGTCTTCCGATAGTTTTCCGAGTCTTAGTGATGTCTTGCATGGCTTGCTCAAGACATTTTGTCTCACATGGGTACATGTGCATATTGTAAGTAACATCTTGTAAAGTGGAAATTCAAGTGTCGATAGTTGAATGTAACAATCATAGATTAGTTGAAGAGTCATGAGGGTAGGTGAACAGTCACAAAGGGGGATGTCAAGGGTCATCCCACCCTTTTCTATTTATAGTACGTCATAACTCATTGTAGAGGTTTTTGGTCAACCAAGCTTCCAATAAGAGTATCTTAGAGAAAGTTTGGAGAGTATTGTAATGAGCCTTTGCTTCTCCACAATGCGGAGCCAGTACATCTCTTTGGAGGAGCAGGCGGTAGTGACTGTAACGTTCTGTTATCAGGACTAGTGGTTGGTCATGGATGTACTGTATGTTTGGAACTTTCACTTCTTAATATAACAGAGCCATCACATTTCATGCATATGTTGTTATTGTATTTCAGTTAACTTGTTTACTCTAATGATATATGTATATGTTTACTTACGCATGTATGTATAGACTCTTTCTGTATATGTATGCATGAATCTTACTTAAATGCGCTGTTGGTTTAACAATCACTTTGGATTGTTGGTTCATCTTCCTTCTAGTTTGTGATGCATCTTTGCTCGTGTGTTCCCTTTCAAGCTGTGTGTTTCCATAGGTTTCCAAGGGGTGCACTCACTCCAGCCTTCGTGTGTTAGAACCATTCATGCACCTTCCTTGGCTTGCTGTTCATGTCACACCCTTGCTACCAACAAGGACATCTTACTTACCTCTGCGCGAAACTGCGATCAAGGCGATATCATATGACCCACTACTAGGACTCCTACACCAAATGATTTGAGGTCTAGTTGGGACTTCTTACCGGGGAGATCCCTTGACACGTTGGCGGGTCCAGCACCATCACAACAATACGTGACAAGTAATGTAAGATACAGATGAAGCTCGACGCATGAGTAAGCACAGCGGAAGGTAAGCCTATGATAGCTAGTTGGATTGGTTGGGTCCATTGGTGTAAATGGTCGATGGTAGTATAGTAATGAGAAAGGTAACTAGAAAAAGTAAAGTAAATGGATCTGAGGTGTCAGATGCCTTGGCTAAGTTGGAAATTATGGTTCTCAATGTTGTGCATGTTGTGCACAAATAAGGAAGTTCTCTTAACCTAGACCTTATGTTATCTGGTAATTATGTTATGATCATGATGATGCTGATGTTTATATATGTATACGTGTATGTATGTATGTATGTATGTAGTGTCTGACAGGGTTGTCATATATAATGGTGGGTTAATACTTATGTTTATATGTATATATGTGCGTATGGGTATCATTGTCTGACAAGATCATGATTGTTTATGCTATTGCTTATATATATGTATGTATCTATGTATCTATGTCACTGTCTGAATGGGTCATCAGGGATCATTCTTATGGAAGAATGATTTCTTATGCATGTGAATGACATGAAGATGTTTCTAGTTATGAGAAATCTAGTGGAAGAATAGTCATGACAAATATACGAGGTCAATATCATGTGGATATGAATTGATATTGTATGCTTGTATTGTGCCTATGTTTATGTTATGAGAGGTAACACTGAAGGATACATCAGCAAAATGAAAGAAGTGTGGTCTGTGGCATGCTGGGACAAGCATGGATAAGACACGGGAAGGAAGGTTTCTTGGTAGAGACAATGTGGTTTTGGATGTGTGGTACTACTGTTTTGCATATGTTGTATATGTCGTACATGTTGCATTTGTGATGTTGTGTATATATAGTGTGTGTACATGTTCTTTATGCAATGTTATGTATAGGGTGGTACAAATAGTGTTGTGCAAATATTGCATATGCAATGCTGGGTATAGATGGTGCTATGTACATGTTGGATATGAGGTGTTGTGTACATATTGTATAGTGCACATAATGGATATGCAGTGTTGTGTGCATGTTGGATATGCAGTGTTGTGTACATAGGGTGCTATGTACATATGGTGTTGTGTGCATGTTGTACATATGTTGCTATGTACATATGGTGTTGTGTGAATGTTGTACATATGTTGCTATGTACATATGGTGTTGTGTGCATGATTGTTCAAGTGGTGTTGTGAGAATGTGGTGTTGTGTACATGTTGTACATGTGGTGATGTGTACATGTTGTGCATGTGATGCAGTGTACATGCGGTGTCGTTTATATGTTGTGCATGTGGTATTGTGTACACATTTTACAGGTGGTGCAGTGTACATGTGGCGTTGTGTACATGTGATGTTATTCACACAATGTGCAGGTGGTGCAGTGTACATGTGGTACTGTGTACATGTTGTACAAATGGTACTGGTGTACGTGTGGTATTGTGTGCATGTCATACATGCTATGTTGTGAGCATGTGGTACTATGTATGTGCATTGTGTATTTTTGGTATCATGACATGTGTATACATTGTGTTGTACTCTGTGTAGTGTTAGCGCTTGAATCTGGCCTCAGGCTGAAAAAGACAAAATCCAAGGCAACATCAAACCACTTAGCCTCATAGCTAGCCCTACGGGGACAGGAGAGGGCTCTCTCCGGGTCTATCTCGGCAAAAGGTCTTCAAATGGCTGAGATGACCAATAAAGAACACTGATTTTAGGCTAGTAAACTGATAGGGAAAGTTTGATTTTAAATTTTTAGGATTTTGTTGGAAAGCTGAGCACGACAATTTTGGGTGCGGGGATGAGACACAGTTTTTGCAGAGGTCTTTTTGGGGCAAGGTAGGAGATTGTCTTGATGCCTTTGAAATAAGTGAATGGATAGATATGAACGGTGAGGAGTTAAGGAGAGCAAGAAACCATCGAGAATTCTCCTTAAACAGATGAAAACATAGATATTAAGCAAACTTAAAGGCAAAGCATAGAAACCATGAATTCTACCTTAACACTTCATTTACTTAATTTGCAGAAAAGAAGAGTGGGAAAATGATACACATAACAAACTTACAAGTACATGAGAGAAACACACCATCAACACAAATCACCACAGGAATCCCAAATAGTGCTGCAAAACCCTAGTCTTTCCTTTGCCAAAATTGCAGAGATACAAAGAGTAATACAGTCTAAGCTTATCTCTCAAGAGTCCAACCCTGAAAATGACTAAGAAAATACATAATATAGGCAAGCTAACACATTCCCTTGCCTCTAGGGGTCGAGCTCATCATCCTAGGAGCTGTTTCAACCAATTCTAAACTGAGCACTACAATCTAGGCAATCAAAACAACTTGCCTCTATAAGCTAGGAAACCAATTCATTCATTAATTTTTTGCCATTTTATGAATGAATCTTCTAGAATAGGTAAAAAAGTGTCATGTCAACATGAAATTACATCAATTACATCAAGGAGGATGAAAAATCCCACCAAAAAGTCAAAACTGGTCAAATGCTGCGTTTTCCTGAGCTGAAGGTGAAAAATTGAGAAAATGTCCTGATGCGTAGCGCTCTATTTCTCAACGCGTAGCACGCCTTTGAGCCCACTTTTGGGGCACTTCGCGGCATCCAAATGAGGCAAAAGTGGGCTTGTTGGAAAGGTCTAGATGTCTACTCTCCAGCCCAAGTAGAATTTCTCAATTTGGTGGCCATTTGCCCCTCCAAAAATGAAATCTCCCAAGACTGCTTCCTGTGTGTCCAAAAAGTGGCAGAAGGTCATTTTTTTGCTTTTTTTTGACCTTTTGGGGGCTCAAATCTCCATGAAATGTCTTGGAAGTGGCTGAGCAAGTGTAATTTGTCATGACAAATCCAAAAATGCTGAGTTTTTGTGAAATGGACCTCCCCAACTTAAGGGTAGCGCGTGGCGCGCTACGCATTGAGGGCAAAAACCTGTTTTTAGCAAAAAAAAATTCAAAATTGACCAAAATTGCTCCAAATTTTCTGAATTTTGAGCTGAGGGTGTATCATTGAGCACCATGCTCCTTCAAGGTAGCTTCAGCCAAAATTTGAAGTGGATCGGGCCTTTTCCTCCGTTTTAGTGCCTTGGCCAAGCGTGCTTTGAGTACCTTCATTTTTGCTTTGCACACATGCATGCGGGCCCAATAATGATTCTTCATGTGGCGGAGCATATCTTTGTCCCTGTTTGCCTTGGCTATCAACCTCTCTAAATGAGTGTTCACCCGAATGAGCATAGACCCTTGCTCAATAGGTGTCAAATCACCGGGTCTCTTGCGAGCCAAGTTCCGGTCTTCTCGGATCCTCCGCAACTCATCAAGAGTGTGTTCATCCTCTAACTGCTTGTTGCGCTGCTCTAAGTATGTGATTGTCCAATTTGCCATTTCCAACTTTTGCTGCAACAAGTGATTTTCAGCCTTTAGTTGCTGAATGATCTCCTTTGGCTCCGAGCTAGGAGAACTGATGTCAAGGTCAACAATATCTATGTCTGGATCACCTGATGGCCCCTCATCAATCATGGGCTGCTTGCCTCTCTCTTGTACCTGTGCTGCTATCGAAAGCGAGGCCCCTTCCACCTAATGTGGAGATAACACTTGCTGTGCTGATGAAGAAGGCAAGACCCCTTCCACCTGGTGTGGAGATAATACTCGTCGTGCAGATGCAAATAAGGCCCTGTGGCCTCTCTGATATGTAACACATGCTGGAGTGCTGACATGCTCGGGCTCTGGAATGTGAAACTGCTGTGAAGGCCCTCCCTCATCATGGACAATCTCAGGAGATGGCTGTGGCACCATGAAGAAGTCACGAGAAATGGAATCCTCCCAAGCAATACCCTGTTGTGCCAACTGATGCATCACTATGATCTCGATCAGTGCATAATGATATATACTTTTGTGTTGCTGTGCTGGGTTCTTCCTTTGCACTACGGGCACCATCTTTTCTATATTTCGGCACATGAAAAATGGAATGTTCATCATTCGTACCCAGGTGAAATGCATCAACAAACGGATATGGTACGAATATAAACGTGAAAATCTGCCCTCACAAGTGAAATAGCGCATAATGAGCCTCATCAAGGGTGCATACTCATCCCTTAGGAATCTGAAAGGAAAAACAGAAGTTAGGTGTCTCATGCATCCGGGTTTGATGTATGGTTGATAATGAAATCTGTCTAGCTGCTTGCGCTTGGTCCACTCCTCCCCAACATTTGGTATCCCGGTGGCTTGAGCAACAATTTCAGGTGATAGAGTGAAATCCACTCCTGCAAGGTTCACATGACCATTGTGCAAATGTAGGACAAACAAGCGGACTAGTTCTCTGTGATGTTGAATTTGTGAAATTCGCTCACAATATCCAAGGCATGATTGATACTGAAAACATGTCATTGCAAGTGGAAAAGCTTGCAAATGAGCCAGAGAAGTGGGCTCCTCCCTAACATGCCGACCACCCTTACCACCCTTGTGATGCCTCCTTGGCACTTCTACCTCTGGTGTTGAATCACTGTCATAACTCTGCTGATAATCTGATTCGGTTTCTGACATGGTTTTGAAGGCAAGATAGCTGAAATGTAATGCTGACTTTGCACCCAATTAACTGCTGTTTGACTTTTTCAAATGCTGCAATTGCTTGAGAGAAAATTCGATTTGATAGCTTGCTGGCAGTTGATTGGGTGAAAAAACCCAATGCGTAGCGCGCCTTGCCCAACGCATAGCGCCCCTCTGACGCGTAGCGCACGTGCAAAATAAAATTGAGAAAGGCAGCCTGACGCGTAGCGCGCCTCTGAAACTGCCCAATTTGCTCAAGAACTCCTAAAATCGCCTTTGCAAGGATTCACTTAGCTTATGAGAGGCAAATGAGTTGCTAATGAAGAGTGATGTGCTTTTATAGGCTTCCTTTAGATTTTTACTTGCCCAAAACCCACTTTATAATGTTTTGAGTGTTGACACTTTTTTTTTTTTTGAATTAATTAGCTCTGACTTTTGGTTTATTTTCTTTGAAAAATTGGTTGAAATGATGATTTCTTCTGAAAATTTTTGCAGGGATAGCTTCTAAGATGCTTTGGCAAAGGAGACCAAGGCTGCACTTCGACATTTGGAGAATTTGAAATTTTGAGAATTTTTACAAAAAACGAGATAATGACCTTTGTTTTTCAAAAACAGAGTTTTGAAAACAAGGTGAAATTTTAGCTGTACAATAGTGAGAATTATTGTAATAATGTTTAATGAAGGACATCCCTCTAGCCTGCTGGTCCTTTATGACCTCTCAAGACAAAAATGGACTCAACCCTAGACCTAAGACCTTGAAACTTAAAGCAAGATGAATGACCCTTTGAAGATTTTATGAACTTAAACAAACCTGAACCAGCAGTGCCAAACAAGAGGGGAATAAAAGACACAAACTCCCTCCACCAGGATTATGGCATGCCTAACGGAATGCAACATGATCACACTGATGGGACACCTAATCATGAAATGCAAAGAGCTTTGATCTCTGGTGGAGGGCTACTAGACCGACTCTAACATTGGCTCCAATGGGGATGGTAGCTCCTTGGAGATGCCAAGAACCTCAGACCTCTGGGAGAGCAGACCAGTGCTTTCAACCATTGGGCGATGGAGTCATTATTTACTCATTTGACACAAACTCTGACAGCTTTAGTGACTGCAGATTTGACTGAAAATTGGACACAACTTTGACCCAAACTAACTCAATTGTGGACAGAAAATGGACTGATAAAAACACCTTGACAAACCTCAAACCAACCAATCTTCATCTTCAGAATTATAGCCTTCACCGCGGGCCCCAGACTGAGGATGAAAGATCAGTACACACATGCGATAAAATAAGAGTAAAACGGTATGTACAATGATGGTGACAAGAACAGAAAATGCTCAGACATGGTACCTCTTTAGCAGCCGACCATTGATCGACCCTCCGGGATAATCATCTCCATTCATTTCCTTGAGAAGAAAAGCATTTTGGCCACGATATGCTGCGATCTTGTAGGGACCCTTCCATAAATTGTCAAATTTGCCGTGCTTCCCTTTGTCTTCATTCCGAGCATCCCACTTTAAAACCACATCATCGATTTGGAAGTCATCTGGTTTTGCTTTCCTGTCATAAATATTCTTTATGCGCTCTTGCAACTTGAGAGTATTGTGAAGAACCTCCTCCCGTGTCTGCTGTAAATGAATCATTTGATTAATCCGCCTCTGCATGGGATCTTCCTCACTATCAGCTTCTTGAAGCAATTTGACCATCGGAATAGCAAGCGAAGTAGGAAACACTACATCTGTCTCGTACACCAACTCAAAAGGAGACATGCCAATTGACCTCTTCTGACTTACCCTATCAGCCCACAGTGCATTCACTAACTTTTTATGCCAGCTTTTCTTATTGATTTCCAACAACTTTTTAATGATATTTACTAAGGACTTATTTGAAGATTCTACCAACCCATTTCCTTGTGGATGGTAGGCGGTAGAATGCCCCAAGCTGATATTGTATTTATAGCAAAAGTCAACCATTCTCTTTGATTTAAATGCTGCTGCATTATCTGTAATTAACTTACTTGGACAGCCAAAACGTGACAGTATATTATTTTCAAGGAAAGAAATAATTACCGCATCCGTGGCCTGCCGGGTGGGAATGGCTTCAATCCATTTTGTGAAGTAATCTGTAGCTGTCAATATCCATCTATGCTGTCCTGATGATGCCGGATGAATCTCGCCGATAAAATCCAAGCCCCACTGCTGAAATGGTGCGCTGACTTCAATTGGTTTGAGAGGCAATGGCTGTAATTTCTGTTTCCCTTGAAAAATTTGGCACTCATGACAATTCTTGACAGCTTTATATACATTTGAAAACAATGAAGGCCAATAAAAACCTGCCCTTAGGATCTTATTTGCTGTAGTCTTCCAAAACAAATGGCCCCCGCAGTCACCTTTATGAAAATCTTCCACCACTGTTTTGGCTTCCTCCTCGACCAAACAATTCAGCAATATTCCACCGGGGTCTTTCCAATATAGTGCAGATTTGAGGATGCAAAACTTGGCTGCTTTCAACTTCAATGTCCTACTTTTATTTCGAGGCATCCCGGGAGGTGAAGACAAATTTTGAAGTACATATATAATATCAGCATACCAAGGAGAAGAAATAAAGATGTCAGATACCTGTTGTGCTGAATTCTCCTCATCTTCATCGGACATGGCAGCTATCAAATTGATATCTAGGACGTGGAGATTTGTTTCAGCCATCAATTTGGCAAGACCTTGACCTTTGATCAGCTTAGTGGGTTTAATTTCCACATCATACTCCAATAATGCAGCAATCCACCTACCCCGCCTTCCTTCTGGTTCTGCCTGTACCAAAACATCCTTTACTGCCGCGTTAGGAACATATGCTATAATGTGAGAATGCAATATATACACACAGAAATCCTTCAAGGCCTTCACAAGCGCAAGTGCTTGTTTTTCAATGATGTTATACTTTAATGCTCCGTCTCTTATAATATGGCTGAAAAAAGCAATAGGCTTCTCAACTCCATCTCTTTTTTGCATTAGTACAGCTGCCAATGTGTGCTCAGAAGCAAATGAAAATAAAATAAAATCTTGTGTGTAATCCGGACTGATTAGAGTAGGGGCTGAAGATAGAACCAACTTTACCAAATTGAAAGATTTTACCGCCTCTTCGGTCCACTTTAGCTGGCTGTCCTTTTTCAGCATGTTTGTGATTTCTCTAAGATGCTCAGCAAGATTCGGAATGAAGCGACGCAGAAAATTCAGCTTACCATTAAAGGACTGTATTTCTTTTTTGTTCCGAGGCTGCTCAAGTTGCTGAATAGCTTCAACACGTGCAGGATCTATACGGATGCTGTCTTTGGAAATGATGTGGCCCAAGAGCTTGCCTTCACTCATGGCGAAAAGACTCTTCTTTGGATTTAGCGAAATACCATATTTTCTGCACTTTTGAAAAACAATTTTCAAGTGATATAAATGTTCTTCATCAGATTTCGAAAATACAGTCAAATCATCAAGGTAAACAACTAAAAAGACATCTTTCTCGTTGGCAAAGGCCATATCCATCGCACGCTGAAAAGTGGCACCTGCATTTTTCAAACCAAACGACATCTTTGCATAATGAAATGTTCCCCATGGAGTAGTGAATGCAGTTTTGTCACGATCATCCTCATTTACCAAAATCTGATTGTACCCGGAATAGCCATCGAGTAGCGACATCCTTGATGCTCCAACTACTCGCTGCAGTATATGATCCATCTTGGGCAACGGATAATTGTCTTTTAAAGACACCTTATTCAAATTTCTGAAGTCAATGCATAAACGGATCTCACCGGTCTTCTTTCTTACGGGTACCAAATTGGATATCCAATCGGAAAATCTGATAGGTACTATGATTCCAGACTTGTACAACCTATTCACTTCTTTTTCTATCAATGGCAGCAATTTAGGATTGATTCTCCTCAACTTTTGATGGAAAGGTTTCTGATTTGGCTTTATAGGAATAGTATGCTGAATGATATTAGTGTCATATGTTTTCAGATCTGAATAATCCCATGCAAAGACATTAGAAAACGAAGATAACAATCTGACATACTCCTTCTTTACCTTTGGTGACAACGACTTTGATAGCTTTACCATCTTGGGATTCTCAGCTGCTCCAATGTTTACCTCTTCAACACCTTCTTCAGTTGGTCTCAATGTCGGTTTGCGGGCCACATCATCTTGATCAAACAGCTCTTCCAAAGGAATCAATCCTTTAGGAATAAAATTGTCCTTAAGTTGCAGCACATCCATTTGATTTACTTCATCTGGTTCTGTATCTATGGAAATGTCTTTAAACTCACCTTCAATCTGCAGAAAATCTTTAATTTCTTCATCATCCTGGAAGACTTGCCAACATCTTTGATTATCCGGAACCGTGGGGCGGTGTTTCACATAAATCTCAAATTTGTTGCTGGAATTCATTGGAATTTTTAAGTTACTTGCTGCCTTGGCCAGCGCATCCGCAACACCATTTTGTATGCGGGGCACACATGTCAAAGTATGTTCAGAAAATAATTTCAGAATATCTAGGACAACATTTCGATATGCCCTCATACGAGGATGCTTGGCCTGAAACTCACCTTTAACTTGCTTTATCACCAACTCGGAGTCACCATAAACTGCAATCTTCTTTGCTTTCAACTTGCGAAGAATTTTAAGGCCAGCAATGAGAGCCTCATATTCTGCCTCATTGTTTGAACAATCGAATGCTAGTTTATAAGAACACACTCTCACCTTGCTTGGGACTTTGTCTCGGGCAGAAAAGGGACTTCGAATCCACACACCAATACCAGCACCATCGCTGCCCACAGCACCATCAAAATCCATGGTCCAAAGACCATCTTCATCTTCTTCCAACTGCTGAAACTGTGTTGCCTCTGTTTTTTCTGTTTGCTGCCCCTTAGCTTCAGCTGTTTGCTTCGTGGCAGCTGGCTTTTCTTCTCTTTCCTTTTGCAGAACTTCTCTAAAGTTTTCAGTAATCTCTGGTATATCCTCTGCTTGAACTAACTGACTATCTATCTCATTAAAATTATCAGCAAACAAAACGAATGACTCCAAATCTGTATGTACATAATTTACAGGATGATTTATTGGCTTTTCTTTGCTAGTTATCATGTATTTCATCTTTTGCTCCCGATATAAATTTCTCATTTGACTGAAGACTGGAATTGTAGCATAAGAAAAATCTAGCTGAAGTGTACCTTTCAACTTAGCTCCCCAAGATCTTGAAAGCAACATACCAAAACGCGGAGGAATATCCGCCACAACCACATCCATCAAGACATTCTTAGCTGGAATTTGATCTAGGCTTACCACCAAGTCCTTGATCAATCCGATACACTTTACCCGACTGGAATCAAATGAATACAAATCATGATATTTTCTTGTGATGTCTAATCCCAGCTTTTCCATGATTGCTTTCGGCATCAAATTGTGCGAAGCACCCGAGTCAAACATAGCATTATGTAAAACATACTCGTGCAACCTCAAACTGATATAGAAGGGAGGAACATCATTTTCAGGAGACTCACCATTTAAAGCAGGCCCAAAAATTAATTCCGGCTGATCATCTTCTACATTTACCGTGTCAAGCATTGGATCAATATTCAGAATTTTGGAAATTTGTCCTCGGTAGCTGGTGTTTTTCATGATTTCAGTCAATGGAATAGACACTTTTAGCTTTGAAATTTCATTCTCCAAACTAAATGCTGAAACCTTTTCACCTTCTTTGGCCAGGACTTCTCTTCTTTCAACTTTATCCTTCATTGTGCTTGGTGGCTGATTTACCTTATCTGCTGAAGATGATTGACTTGCTGGGGGATCAATTATCTCTTTTCCTTTTTTCTGTGGGGAAGCTGAATCATTTTTTGCTGAAGTATCTTTCCTCTTCTGAATGGGATTTATAGGAACAGCTCGATTTCTTAATTGTCTCTGCTGAGCGGACAAAGCATTGAGATATCCTCTTTGGTACTCCTCTGATTCTTCCTCAAGTGTTGCATCATTTGATAAGATATAATTCTCATCTTGATGGATGATGGAGTTTCTCACAAATTCTTCTTCTTCTGTAATATAGGTAGGCAGATCATCAGGAGTGAAAAAATGATTTTCCTCCCCGATAGTATCACCTTCATCCTCGGATTCTTGGCTAACAAAATTCTGCTGAAGTGGAGGTTTTATTTGCTGCTGAACTGCTGATTCTTGTGCCCTTGTTTCACGCTGCTTAATTCTGTATTGTGGCTGCTGCGGACCTTTGAAATTAGGATTTCGAATCTGCGGTTCCAGCTTGTCGAGATGAGCGTTTTCAAGCAGCCTTTCTACCTTGCGAAGGAGCTGATCTGATGTAGAAGCTTATTCTTTGATTGTCACTCGTTTTTCAGCTTTCATCCTTGCTCTTTTATCATTCAAATTCACTTCAACACTAACAACGATTTTCTGCATATCCTCCAAGGTAGGCAGATCTCTATCTCGCAATGAATAAGCCATCTCCGGATCAAAGCCATCCGGGAATTTGAGAAGCGCTGATTTTCTAGATGGTCTTAAATCATCTGGAATAGCATTGTAAACTGTGTTAAATCTGATAATGTAATCTTGGACAGACTCACCATGATTACGTTTGAGATTGTTGTACTCGGCATTGATCTGAAGTGGATCCTTTCTGATTTCCCATTGATCTAGAAACTGCTTCTGAAGTTCATCCAATGTGGGTATGCTTCTAGCTGTCAAACCTTTGAACCATTTTCTTACTTCTCCTCCGAATGTTTGCACAAACAAACACATAGTTACATCTTCTTCATCTATCTCATATAGATCAAAGAAGGTTGCCATTTTGTCTACATGCTGCTGAGCGGAAACACCTTGAGGAGTGCCATCAAACATGGGAATTTTACTCTGATAATCAGCTGGCATATCATGCAGATTTTGAGGAAGAGCAAGAGGGGCAAACCGGGCAGCCATTGCTTTAGGTAGATTGGGTCTAGGAGTAGCAGGTGGAGTAGGTGTAGCTGTAGTATGAGGGGTATAGGGAGGTGTAGGCGGAGGAGAAGCGATATGAGATGAAGAGGGAGAATTGACTGTAGATTCAGGATGTGTAACTATAGGGGATATAGAAATAAAAGGAGGATTGGTCTGTTCGTGCGGAACTGAAGCCGTGATAGTAGATCCAATATTGCCAGATATAGTTTCGAGGAAATCAGCAAGATTAGTGACTTGGATATCTGTCTGAAGGTGTCTTAGGATGAAATTTTCAACCAATTTATTGTGTCTCTCGATTTCAAGGGCAGCAGCAAAATCAGGGTTGGGAACTAGAGAATCAAGTGCACTTTCAGATTTGGTTTTGAACAGGGACAACTCAAAACTCTCGTCAAAATCAATGTCTTCAAGATACTCAAAAACAGCTGGACATGAGTGAGATTTGAATATATGACTAGAATCTGAAGCCAGCTTGGATATCAAGGAACAAATAGCCAATCAGCCTGTGAAAACTCTCAACTTATCATCAAAAGTTTCAGAGTTTACAAATGTACTGGGGTAAAATGCAAATGAAGTGCTGTATTCACAAGCTCACGGAGATGGACTGAAGCAGCGTTTATCTACTTCCGCTTATGCAAAGCAAAAGCGTTTCGAAGGCTACCTGGCATAACTTCAGGCTCCGTCTAAGACTTATGAAACAAACACATCAACCCACAAACAAGTTTGTTCTCCCCAGTATGGTTGCCAATATGTTAGCGCTTGAATCTGGCCTCAAGCTGAAAAAGACAAAATCCAAGGCAACATCAAACCACTTAGCCTCGTAGCTAGCCCTACGGGGACAGGAGAGGGCTCTCTTCGGGTCTATCTCAGCAAAAGGTCTTCAAATGGCTGAGATGACCAATAAAGAACACTGATTTTAGGCTAGTAAACTGATAGGGAAAGTTTGATTTTAAATTTTTAGGATTTTGTTGGAAAGCTGAGCACGGCAATTTTGGGTGCGGGGACGAGACACAGTTTTTGCAGAGGTCTTTTTGGGGCAAGGTAGGAGATTGTCTTGATGCCTTTGAAATAAGTGAATAGATAGATATGACCGGTGAGGAGTTAAGGAGAGCAAGAAACCATCAAGAGTTCTCCTTAAATAGATGAAAACATAGATATTAAGCAAACTTAAAGGCAGAGCATAGAAACCATGAATTCTACCTTAACACTTCATTTACTTAATTTGCAGAAAAGAAGAGTGGGAAAATGATACACATAACAAACTTACAAGTACATGAGAGAAACACACCATCAACACAAATCACCACAGGAATCCCAAATAGTGCTGCAAAACCCTGGTCTTTCCTTTGCCAAAATTGCAGAGATACAAAGAGTAATACAGTCTAAGCTTATTTCTCAAGAGTCCAACCCTGAAAATGACTAAGAAAATACATAATATAGGCAAGCTAACACATTCCCTTGCATCTAGGGGTCAAGCTCATCATCCTAGGAGCTGTTTCAACCAATTCTAAACTGAGCACTACAATCTAGGCAATCAAAACAACTTGCCTCTATAAGCTAGGAAACCAATTCATTCATTAATTTTTTGCCATTTTATGAATGAATCTTCTAGAATAGGTAAAAAGTGTCATGTCAACATGAAATTACATCAATTACATCAAGGAGGATGAAAAATCCCACCAAAAAGTCAAAACTGGTCAAATGCTGCGTTTTCCTGAGCTGAAGGTGAAAAATTGAGAAAATGTCCTGATGCGTAGCACGCCATTTCTCAACGCGTAGCACGCCTTTGAGCCCACTTTTGGGGCACTTCCCGGCATCCAAATGAGGTACAAGTGGGCTTGTTGGAAAGGTCTGGATGTCTACTCTCCAGCCCAAGTGGAATTTCTCAATTTGGTGGCCATTTTCCCCTCCAAAAATGCAATCTCCCAAGACTGCTTCCTGTGTGTCCAAAAAGTGGCAGAAGGTCATTTTTTGCTTGTTTTTTGACCTTTTGGGGGCTCAAATCTCCATGAAATGTCTTGGAAGTGGTTGAGAAAGTGTAATTTGTCATGACAAATCCAAAAATGCTGAGTTTTTGTGAAATGGACCTCCCCAACTTAAGGGTAGCGCGCGGCGCGCTACGCCTTGAGGACAAAAACCTGTTTTTAGCAAAAAAAATTCAAAATTGACCAAAATTGCTCCAAATTTTCTGAATTTTGAGCTGAGGGTGTATCATTGAGCATAATGCTCCTTCAAGGTAGCTTCAGCCAAAATTTGAAGTGGATCGGGCCTTTTCCTCTGTTTTAGTGCCTTGGCCAAGCGTGCTTTGAGTACCTTCATTTTTGCTTTGCACACATGCATGCGGGCCCAATAATGATTCTTCATGTGGCGGAGCATATCTTTGTCCCTGTTTGCCTTGGCTATCAACCTCTCTAAATGAGTGTTCACCCGAATGAGCATAGACCCTTGCTCAATAGGTGTCAAATCACCGGGTCTCTGGCGAGCCAAGTTCCAGTCTTCTCGGATCCTCCACAACTCATCAAGAGTGTGTTCATCCTCTAACTGCTTGTTGCGCTGCTCTAAGTATGTGATTGTCCAATTTTCCATTTCCAACTTTTGCTGCAACAAGTGATTTTCAGCCTTTAGTTTCTGAATGATCTCCTTTGGCTCCGAGCTAGGAGAACTGATGTCAAGGTCAACAATATCTATGTCCGGATCACCTGATGGCCCCTCATCAATCATGGGCTGCTTGCCTCTCTCTTGTACCTGTGCTGCTGTCGAAAGCAAGGCCCCTTCCACCTGATGTGGAGATAACACTTGCTGTGCTGATGAAGAAGGCGAGACCCCTTCCACCTGGTGTGGAGATAATACTCGCCGTGCAGATGCAAATAAGGCCCTGTGGCCTCTCTGATATGTAACACATGCTGGAGTGCTGACATGCTCGGGCTCTGGAATGTGAAACTGCTGTGAAGGCCCTCCCTCATCATGGACAATCTCAGGAGATGGCTGTGGCACCATGAAGAAGTCGCGAGAAATGAAATCCTCCCAAGCAATACCCTGTTGTGCCAATTGATGCATCACTATGATCTCGATCAGTGCATAATGATATATACTTTTGTGTCGCTGTGCGGGGTTCTTCCTTTGCACTACGGGCACCATCTTCTCTATATTTCGGCACATGAAAAATGGAATGTTCATCATTCGTACCTGGGTGAAATGCATCAACAAACGGATATGGTACGAATATAAACGTGAAAATCTGCCCTCACAAGTGAAATAGCGCATAATGAGCCTCATCAAGGGTGCATACTCATCCCTTAGGAATCTGAAAGGAAAAACATAAGTTAGGTGTCTCATGCATCCGGGTTTGATGTATGGTTGATAATGAAATCTGTCTAGCTACTTGCGCTTGGTCCACTCCTCCCCAACATTTGGTATCACGGTGGCTTGAGCAACAATTTCAGGTGATAGAGTGAAATCCACTCCTGCAAGGTTCACATGACCATTGTGCAAATGTAGGACAAACAAGCGGACTAGTTCTCTGTGATGTTGAATTTGCGAAATTCGCTCACAATATCCAAGGCATGATTGATACTGAAAACATGTCATTGCAAGTGGACAAGCTTGCAAATGAGCCAGAGAAGTGGGCTCCTCCCTAACATGCCGACCACCCTTACCACCCTTGTGATGCCTCCTTGGCACTTCTACCTCCGGTTTTGAATCACTGTCATAACTCTGCTGATAATCTGATTCGGTTTCTGACATGGTTTTGAAGGCAAGATAGCTGAAATGTAATGCTGACTTTGCACCCAATTAACTGCTGTTTGACTTTTTCAAATGCTGCAATTGCTTGAGAGAAAATTCGATTTGATAGCTTGCTGGCAGTTGATTGGGCGAAAAAACCCAACGCGTAGCGTGCCTTGCCCAATGCGTAGCGCCCCTCTGATGCGTAGCGCACGTGCAAAATAACACTGAGAAAGGCAGCCTGACGCGTAGCGCACCCCTGATGCGTAGCGCGCCTCTGAAACTGCCCAATTTGCTCAAGAACTCCTAAAATCGCCTTTGCAAGGATTCACTTAGCTTATGAGAGGCAAATGAGTTGCTAATGAAGAGTGATGTGCTTTTATAGGTTTCCTTTAGATTTTTACTTGCCCAAAACCCACTTTATAATGTTTTGAGTGTTGACACTTTTTTTTTTTTTTGAATTAATTATCTCTGACTTTTGGTTTCTTTTCTTTGAAAAATTGGTTGAAATGATGATTTCTTCTGAAATTTTTTGCAGAGATAGCTTCTAAGATGCTTTGGCAAAGGAGACCAAGGCTGCACTTCGACATTTGGAGAATTTGAAATTTTGAGAATTTTTACAAAAAACGAGATAATGACCTTTGTTTTTCAAAAACAGAGTTTCGAAAACAAAGTGAAATTTTAGCTGTACAATAGTGAGAATTATTGTAATAATGTTTAATGAAGGACATCCCTCTAGCCTGCTGGTCCTTTATGACCTCTCAAGACAAAAATGGACTCAACCCTAGACCTAAGACCTTGAAACTTAAAGCAAGATGAATGACCCTTTGAAGATTTTATTAACTTAAACAAACCTGAACCAGCAGTGCCAAACAAGAGGGGAATAAAAGACACAAACTCCCTCCACCAGGATTATGGCATGCCTAACGGAATGCATCATGATCACACTAATGGGACACCTAATCATGAAATGCAAAGAGCTTTGATCTCTGGTGGAGGGCTACTAGACCGACTCTAACATGTAGTATATGTATTATTTTGTGTTGTACCCTGGGTGTAGGTGTATGTGTTGTATGTCAGGTGTAGGTGCATGTATTGCATGGTGTGTATGTCGTGTGTGGTTGTATGTGTGTGATGCACACTATGTGTATGTGCACATGGTTGAGGAGAGGCACTAGGTGTTTGTTAAGTGTGTCAAATGATCCAGAGTACGTATGGAATGAGGACAACGGTACAAAAAAATGTAAATTTTGAAACAGGAACTATAAACTCAAAATGGGAACACTGGCCAAAGAACCCCAAAAAAACATGAAAAACAGTGCTAAAAATGAAAAGTGTTTATACTAGAACGATGATTTTTTTTTAGGGTCAATTTTGAACATGTTTTAAAAATGGCAGTGAAAACGAATTTTTTGTGCAAAAATTGTGCAAAAAACACCCTGAAAATGAAAAGTGTTGATATTGGAATGATGTTTTTTTTTTTAGGGTCAATTTTCAACTTTAAAAAAAAATGCCAGTAAAACCGAATTTTTATGTGCAAAAAAAAGCTGTTTTTGAGGAAAAAAACACACTAATGTTTTTGGTAGAATAACATTTTTCTTTCCTAAGTATAATTTCAACATGTTTTAGTAATGACGATAAAGATAAAATAATGGGATCTGAAACACATTAAAATTCTATTAGTTTTCATCCATGTTGTTAAACATATAATAACATCACACTAAAGATCGCTAAAATTCTAATTGTTTTCAACCATAACATTAAGTTACAAAAAAATTTGGAAAATTTTCAACCATAAAATTAAAAAACCATGACATTATGAACAAATTACATGACTAAATTAATCAAAATATTATTATTTGTAGATTGAATGAAACATACATTATATCTCTAATTTATTGTTGCATTGTAGATATTCTAAACAACAAAAATCATCATAATTAAAACATATAATCCAAAAACATAAAAATGACTCATAACTTCTGATTTAACACCATATGGAAATCAAAATTTTTATTTCAAGATACGATGCAAACATCAATTATATAAACTATCTTAGACAATTATTCAAAATCACTGATATTTTCTTGCACAACATCAAAATTCACATCTTCAGATGAATGATTGGATGCAGACGAAGATGTTCCATATTCTTCTCTTTCATCAACTAGTGCCCCATATGAGTCCACATGCATGCCCACCATTTTAGGTTTCAAAATTATTGTGGATCTACGACTGGTTTCAACAGACTCCCATCTCAACATTGTTCCTTCTAGAAACAACCTTTCCAGAATCTCTATTGTCTTGAAGCGAAGAGTTCATCTCTTTGTTAATTGAAGTCATAAACGAGTATGTCAACATCCTCCAATTTTAAGAGGTTTGTGCGGCGAAGATTTATATTTGTACCCTTTTTTTTTCTCTTTCCGCCAATTTTTTTATCAACTACCATCTCTGGCTTATACACACCATTGAAGGGGTGTGTATTTGTGGCATACCAATGTACTTCAACAGCTGTAACATCTTCATTTTATGTAAAGACCTTTATAACCTTAGCAACCCAAAATGGATAGCCATTGGGATCTCCATTTGTTAGCACTATGATCATGCAACCCTACTTAATATCCTGTCCTAAACCCCTGTAAAGGTCTTCCATGGCTTCACGTTGTGCACGAGATCTTATGGAACCAATATACATCTCTCTTTCCTCTACCTGTGAAGAATTAATAATACCTTGAGATTGTTGCTGTTCAACAATGTTTCTTTCCTCATGTTCATTTGACACATTTCGTGGCCAAATAAATGAATTTTTCAAAGGTATATCTTCATTTGTTGTTCTTGAAATGATATCACTTTGATTATTGAAAAATGGCTCCCACCGAACTGAATCAACAATGTCAAAGTACTCATATGTATATCTAATACATTTTCTAATTTCTTCTAGGCAATCTAAATAATTTATATCTCTATTCTGTCTACGTGCATTATGAACTTCAACAACTGATTGTAACAACAATACCTTTGATGCAAATATTGGATGATTTGGAATGAACTTCAAAAATTCCAAACCTGATGACGGTGTCCATTCTACAGAAGTTGAATACTTCTTGCCCCATATTTGATCCAAAATGGATCTAGAATAGACTTCTAAGTCTAAAAATGTTCCTCATAGAGGAAAATGAAAGTCAAGGGATGCCCTTGCAAATAGTCTCATTGCAGATATCTCTTCATTCTGAATCTAACGCAATTTGAATGGGCTAAAATGGACTTCGGATGAAGAAGTTATGGTAAAAAGAAGATTGCCCATTATCCTTAGAAAATGAGACAATTTCTTATAAATGGGACTTAAGGGAAAATGTGTTTTTAAACATAAAATCCCTTAGAGTTCATCGCATTGCATTCCTTCATCGCATCACAAATATATAAATATAAATATCTATATCTATATCTATATATATATATATATATATATATATATATATATATATATATATATATATATATATATATATATATATATATATATATATATATATATATATATGGAGCATTGATATCACATATATATATTATAAAGGGGACATTTCATATCGCATCGCAATACATCCAAAGGGAAGGACTTAGCCAAAGGCATAAAGGTTTTGCAATAAGCGATCAACAATTGCATGTGGACCTGTTGAAGCCCCAAAAATCGGGTCTACAACAAGGGGGGATATCCACTCGGTCCAGACCTTGAAAGTAGCTCCTTTTCCATTTGGGATGGTGGGTCCGAGTGGGGATAATGGGACCAGTTTCCCAATTTGTGTGTGTGATAAGAGTTGATGTTTCCCTTTCTAAAGATTTCTAAATAAAATGATTTTAATCTAATTCTAATTTAAAACATGCAATTATATTCTAATGAACAGAAATATCTAACTCTAAAACTAACCTGGGATTTAACTTTTCACTTATGCGATCTAAAATAGTTTCCAACAACAATTGGTAAGAAAGATCATTCAATCACTACGAGAAAAGAATTCATTAAAAATGAATTGTTTCGTATAAGAAATTAGCCGAAACAATTGTGAGAATCATATCGCATAAGTCATTCATACATTAAGCATAAGCAAAATAGGCATCACCATACAAAAGTGCCAAATGATAACTCAAACATTCAAGCCTTCATATATAAATAACTGAACATAAAATATTACTTTGACACATAAGCAAAAATTATTAAGAGATAAAAGTACCATTGATAACAAGTTCTACTCATGAGCTTTAACAATATAGATTTATCTCTTCTTAATTCAATATCTACTAAGAGTACAGAAATGCATTTCAGTAGCAGACATTAAACACAGATATCAATAAATCTCATTCCATTCATTCATCAAAACCTCCTCTGAGGGTGCAGAAGTGCATGTTCTGAGGAAATGTTTTTGACAAATTTCAGGACCTCTCTCTAAATGCATGAGAGGGGTTAAAATACTACTACCTAAATACTAAAAATAGTTTATTACAAAAATATAGGAGGAGGTTTAAATGACCGTCCTCATCTAAGGAAAAAATAAATCAAAAATAAAACTAAAACTGTATCTAGAAATTAACTATCTATGTATCTGTTCTTTGAGATCGCAAGCATTCAGCATTGGCTTGAGGAGCGTCGGTTGGCCGACCTCCGATTTTAGTTGTCCTGTGAAAACAGAATCAGCAAGTGCTGGCGCTATCTTCTCGGCAGAGTTTGTAAGGCATTTGAGAGTCATGCATTGACTGTGCGGTTTAACCAAGTACTGCCAGTAAGTGTCCCAATTCAACTTGGTTAACTTCTTGATGGACTCTGCCTTTTCCTCAGCTTTCTGTCTCTTGCTTGTCTGCAGTTGCTGTACCTTTGGGAGAAATCCCAGAGCGGTTTTTGATATCAGGTTTACGCTATAAAGATTTTCATTGACACAGTCAATGACGTTGTTAGCCATTGTCGCTGCTTCCTCCGCTGCCTATTCTACCTTTTTAATCTATGCGTCCTGTCACCGCCCCATCATCTGTCCCATATCCTTGCTGACGTCATCCGTCCTTCAAACTAAAATTTCCCGCCAAGCTTCGTTTTTGTCGAATAAAAGGAAAAAGGTCATTTTGTTATGTTTTTTACATGCAGCGCCCCACGCTTTCTTGCACAATAAAAGCGACCAAAATCAAATGTTCCAGGTTCTCGACCACCTCCCGACCAGAAAAGCTCCAGCAACGAGCTCGTGGCCTCAAACAACCCGCCATTTCATAGCCTCTTCCTCTTCAAAACACAGTTGAGATCAAACCAAGGGAATTCCGAGCTCACAAAAGAAAGAAACAGAGATATACAGGGATATTTTGTTACCCTACCAGCCGACCTTCAGAAACATGAATGGCTAAAGGAAAAGCGGTGAACAGGGGTCATCTTTGCATTAAAAAGCATCAAAACAAGTCAAAGAGTGTCAGTTCAAGCATCAAAGTGTATCAGATCAGAATTGAAGAATGTCAGAGAAAAATTAAAAGCAGCAGATAAGAATTAAAGGCAGATTAGAAGTAAAGAGCACATTTAAGACAAGCAGTTGGCGGAGAATTACTACAGGACAGCTGCAAGCCGAACCCTAAAGGCCTGCCTCCAGCACAACATCAATTATCTTTCTCGAGACGCTTCTATGTTACTTGTAAACTATTTTAGGTTAAACTAGATATTATCTCACAACTGTTATGAGATATAGGTTGTACATATTTTGTTGTATAAGTACCCCCTCCATTAGAGTTTTAAAGAGGTTGGGTGTGTGTAGATTTCTCTAGACTTTGCTGTAATACTGAACTTTTGGAATAAAGAGCTGTTGGAAACATCTATTGTCTGGCCTACTGGATGAAGAATTGAAGCAGAGGACTTGTCACAAAATTCTTGAATCAACCTTCGGATCAATAAGTCCCCTATATCTTGTGTTTTACAGTTTTCTTGTCTATTATGTCATCTATGTTTCATGATTTGAATGATAAAGAGAAAGATTAATTCAAAATTTGCTTAACTGCACTCTGTTTTCAGTCTTTATTATTCTCTATGTTTTCTTCAGAATTAGAATAAATAGTGAATTCTTAATTGCTCCTGTTTCCTGATTCTCTCATATTGATTATTTGATAAAGAATTCTTAACTGCTCTTTGTCGGTAAGCATCCATTTTCCCTCTTTCAATATGTTGAAGGATTCTTAACTGCCCTTCACCCATTTGAGCCCATTCCATATATTTTCAGCTCTTTAATTTGTTCCCTGTTTGACTACCTTGCTCTGTGAAGCCATCCTCTGTTAAGAAACCAAATCCAGAAATCCATCTTCTTTGACTCCATCATGCCCAATGGACTGAACTATTATATTTTACCTCTCTGTTCTATTGAATCTCACCACCCAAACTCAAACAAAACCCTTGAACTTCACAACTAGCCTAATATCTTTAAAAACAAAGCTAAATCATAAAGAGAGAGCCCTCTTTGGATACAGATTGGCTAGATTCTGTATCTAGAAGATTGGTCTGTGGTTACCTCGGCAGTATTCCCTTTCTTACAACTTTGGGGAAAAACCTGAGTGATAACACGTCCCACTTATGGAAAATCATTTCTTTGTGGGCTTCATTGATTCTGAGCAAGCCTGCTTTCTTCCCTTCCTCTGATTCCTACCATTTCAAATAATCAGATATTCTTTTATTAATCAAATCATGATCGAGTCGCAAATCCACGACTTGATTTGTAATTTTATCACTCATCTCGCAATGGGAACTCCATTGCGATATTCTTTGGCATAATGCCTCTTTCTGTTGCAAGAGTTGGTCGTTTAAGGCAAGGGCTTCTGAGATAAACTCTGTAATCTTGGGGTCATCTCTATGCAATTCTAGCATAGTCTGTCATTGATTTTCTTTTTCGGCCAAATTGTTCTGATACCCCAGTTGCATTTGTTGAAAATCTTATTGTAATTTTCTAACTTCTCCTCTGCTTCTCAGTTGGCACTAGCCTATTGTAGCTATTGTTGCAAAACTTGGATTTGTTCTTCTTTATCCTTAAGTAATTGTTGTACCTCAGATGCTTTATCAATGGTAGTAGAAGCATAGGCTCCTGCGATTTGGGATAACTTGGTCAGATTTTCAGTAGGGTTAGTGGTAGGGTCTCACCAAAGGACATCTAGCTGCTCTGCCTCAGGTGAGAGCACGCTGTCCAATTTCCTTTTCTTTCTTTGTCTTCTTACCACTTCCTTGTGCTGCGGACTATAAAATACATCTAGAAGAGGAATCTCATCTATCTTGAGCATGATTTCAGACGTTGGGGTAATGGGAATATGCTCCATTCCTGGAGCATTGTTGACTGTTCCAATGACCATATTTGTCATTGTCTGCACTACATTCTTAGGTGTCTTCATGTTCTGCTCCTCAATATTAATCAATTCATGGAATGTTTCCCACTCTTTATCCAGCTCAGTTCTCACTGGCTTTGGTGGCTGGATGAGGGGAGGGGGAACCTTTACCTGTGGTGTAGTCAAGACCTGTTGCTCTGGATGCTCTTTATATTGGGTAGTATCTCTAACTGACCCTTCACTTTTATTATGGTCGCTCTCGGACTATTTAGAGCATTCTGGTGATTCTTTCCCAGACTTAGACCTGGACTTGTCTATACCTGAACTTCCACTTAAACTGATACTGGGAGTTGGCTCCCTTATTGGTTCTAAGCGCAACTTATCCAAGGGGATGTTTGCTAGTCTCCTTTATCTGTACAATTTGAATTCTTGGAATTTTGCTGGGGGAAATTGAATTTGAGCCATATGCAAAACTTCTTTCAACGTGCTTTTCTGTTGGAAGATATCATCAAAAAGATCTTCTCCTTTAGAAAATACTTTTATCTTGACAGCAGTAGTAAAATTCTTAATGACATCAAAGGGGTCGAATTGTCTCCCTGAACAGTCATAGACTTAGCATATTGTCTACTTCTTTGAATGCATGACCTAAATCAAACAGTGAAAAGGCCCCACAGGCCACAAGAAATTGTGGCTAGATGGCCTTCTTCTTGTCTTTCAACTCTTTGCTCATTCCTCCCACCCTGCAGGTCTAGTAGCAGTTTCTCGAGCCAATAACTTATCAGGAACATACAAGGGTAGCACATGAGGGGAAGTAATGCTTCCAAATACTCTGACATAGGTGAAAAATTCTTCCCCAAACCATCTTTCGACAGGGATAATATCAACTTCCGCTTCGGGGGAAAATCTTGGGGCGTCCTTATTATACAACATTCTGTGAAGAGGTAACATAATTCCATGACAAATTCTGTAAAAATACTGGATGAACTTGGAATCACACAATTCTTTATGATAAATGTGAATGGGCAAGGGATTCTGTATAGTCCACTTCCAACCCATTAAAGGAAATTTGGAAACATAACATATTGCATCCATAACATAAGCAGTGAAAAAGAAAGGAGGATAAATCCTCTGAGAGGGAGTTATTTTGGACCGGTAGTTCCAAATAGCCGAAGCTAAATTATCAGACAATATCTGAGCCCAATCCATAATAGTGGTGTTAGTGGCTGCATCTAATAGGGGTAGCCACTCGGATGAAAATTTGTTGATGTCGGGCCTTCCAAATAGTCTACATAGCATAGCAGTAGCAAAACAATACGGGGAGGAGAGGGAACTAGTACTGTACATACCGTGTTTGTCCTTTTTCAATGGTTCTTCCCTTGCCGACCAGTTCTTGGTGCACTCCGCCAAATCTTCGTTTTCTTTGGCGAACTTCTCCACGAACTGTTTGTTGTAGCTTGCCTGCGGCTCTGGTAGATGATACATAAGCCTTAAATCTTGTGGGGTGAATGACCCAATGAGGTCTTGGCTTCGAGACTTGAATTGTCTATCTGTTATATCAGCACTGTCTAGTACCCACTTGACCATGTCTATGTATGGAAGTATTTTAGGCCTTGCCGCTATTTGATGAAGGAATGAACATGCAAGTTCAGTAATTGATGCCTTAGATGACTCGCGTGAGTCTACTGTTGCTTTAACTTCCATAACTCTGGGGTTTTCTTCTTCGAGCAGACTGTACATGCCTTCCCAAGTGGTTATGCCGGCATCTTTGGTACAGGTGGTGTCTATGAATAAGGGCGTCATCTCTTTGTCCTCAGCAACCAGAGCTTTTCCCTTCTTTCCCATTACGTTCTGCACACTGCTGCGTATATTATTCTTCTTGCCGCTCCTGCAAGTTTTTGAAGTAAAGAAAGAATAATGGTAAGAGATAAGGTGACAGGAAAGTTCTTAATTCCAAAATCATATCAAATATATCACCCTACATGAAACAACCTTTCGATAAGATCTAAATCTTTTCTCATAAATGACCATCAACTAACCACTAAATTGACATTAATGCCCATAACTCGGTATCGGATTACGAGAAACATTTCATTGAACAATGAGCCCTGTCGATCTGCAATTTTGCGATTTTGCGATTTGCTTCGCAATATCGCAGATCACAATATCGCAAATCGCAATATCGCTAATCCTTTTTGTTAACAATCATTTATTGCCTTATGCGTCTGCGAGATGCCTTATCACATATCGCCGGATCGGGATATTTTATCTTAGGTAATACTTGCGGCATATGAAATCCGCGATGTGCGATGAGTCTTTAAGGCGCGTGATCTCGCATCGCGTTTTCGCAATTTCGAAAGCTTGTTTATATGATGTCCTCCATTACCCTTTGCGATGCAATGTTTTATTTTTAAGAGAACGATTTTATTCAGAACTTATCATAAAACTTAAGTTTTTTGGGTTTTAAGTGTTTTCCTAAGCTTATGATAGTATGTTTTATTCAAAGGGAAATATAAGTGCTATTTTTTTATTTTTTTAGAAGGGTCCCCATTTATTTAGTTTTATTACTAATGCTAAATAAAAAGGGGAGGGTTGTTGCTGGCCACAACAATTGGCAATTCACTAGGAAGAACCAGTTATCTTTGATTATCTTTTGAATTTTCTAAACTTCCAAAACAGAAAAGTTTTATGGAAAATCAAACTTTATTATAGAAATATAAGGTGTATCATGCTTTCAGCCGTTAATGGTAGTTTGTTTCTTCCGTGTTAACTTTGATTATTTTCTTCCCAAAGCTAGTCATTGTATTTACATCAGCCACTACTTAGTTTATAAAGATAAAAACAAAGACTTCTTTGTAGATCAGTTTTAAGTATGCTCATTTGTCGTAGGTAGAGCCTCTGTTGCCAATAGGCGTTCATAGCCTCGATAGGGTTACCTGTTACCCAGCAATGATCCTATATCCTACTTGGAGAAATATACAATTTTCAAAGATAAATCCATATCCACACTTATTGCTTTTGTTTTCTTTTAATTCTTAAAGAACAATGTCTTGGTTTGGTAGCCAAATTATGACAGTGCCATTCACTTGATTTATAACTTTGCTGAACAAGCTGGCTCGTGATGAGACCCCTTGTCTTTTGATTGCAACAATCTTGAGTCATTGCCCTATTTTGGTATGTAGTTTTGGCAATGTCAGCAAGTTATAATATCTATGATCATGATAAGTTGGCTCGTGATGAGACCTCTTATTCTTTAAGTCTATAGTGTATCATTGGATTACTCCTTGAAACTCGTAATTCCCTAGGCGGGGAGGAAGTCATTGGTTCCTTAAGAATAGCTCTGGACGACAATTATAGAGTTTTTGGAGACAACTTTTCCACAGAGAACCTTTGTTTTGTTATTGATGCTTTTCATTGACTGATATAAAACAAATTCCCACTAAAGGTTATTTTTATCAAAATTCGTAAGGCTGAAACTAGTAACATTTTCAGGCTTATAGCATTTGACTGTATGTTTCAATAATAATGATTGATTTTCCAAATCAGTTCTATTTATACAAGCGAAAAACAAAATCTAAAAGAAACACTAATCTTTTTTGTGAATTCCAAAGGTAACCATTTACAACCTATTTTATTTTCAAAATAAAGCTATAAACAATAATTTACAAAAAATAGAAGAGGTCATCTTCTATGGAAAGTATTTTTTAAGGATCTATCCATTAACAAGTAAAGATTCTCTTTTCCCTGCTAAATTTTTCAACATAAAAGTTGATGGACCTATGATTTCAACAATTTGGAATGGTCCAAGCCACATTCGTTGGAATTTAGAATGTTTATCTTTTTCTTCGTGAGCCTTATCCCATTTCAATACTAAATCTCCAATTTGAAAATCCTTCCTAGATACCATGTTTGAATCAAAGGAAGCCTTTACTAATGCTTGATGATGAGTGTCTGTGATTTTAGCTTTTTCTCGTTGCTCTTCTAGCTTAAGGATCTGCAGTTGTCTTAGTTGTAAATATGAAGTTGGTGTTTCGTCAATAAATTGAACTAAGGCCAAAGAAGGAATTGCTAGATGAGTTGGGAGAACTACTTCTTTCCCATAAACTAAATTAAAGGGAGAAGTGCCAATGGAGGCTTTCTGCGTTATTTGGTCTGCCGAAAGAGCATAAATAAAAGATTTGTGCCAATTTTTATGATTTTGATCGATGGTTCGCTTAATGATTCTGATTAAGTTTTTATTCATTGATTCAGCCAACCCATTCCCTTGTGGGTAATAATTGGCATAATATTTAAGCTTAAAACCTCTTTTAAGTGCAAATTTAGTCATAGCATTGCTAGAAAAATATGATGCAATATCAAACATTAAAGCAGAGGGTAAACCAAACTTGGTAATTATGAACTAATCTATGAAATCAATGATGTGTTCAGCATTAGCTGTTTTGAGTGGAACTTCTTCTACCCATTTAGTAAAATAATCTGTAGCTGTAAGGATATACCTATGCTATTTAGAAGAGTGAGGAACGATCTCACCTATTATATCCAATCCCCATTGATCAAAGGGTTGATCGATATTGACTGGTTGCAAAGGAAACGATGGTTTCTTCTGTCTTCCAGCAGCAGTTTGACAAACTTGACATTTCCTTACATAGCTATGTGCATCTTTAAATAGTGTAGGCCAATAGTATCCTGCGAGCAAAATTTTATGTGCTATAGCATCTGCCGCATAACATCCACCTGCTGGTCCATCATGGAGTTCCTGCAACACCTTTTCAGCTTTAGATTTCTCAAGACATCGAAGGAGAACAGAATCATAATTCATCCTAAAAAGTATATCGTTTACGAGCTGATACTGCTTAGCCTTCAATCTCAGGGCTCTTTTCTTTATATAATTCAGATTTGAAGGAGCATATCCATTCTCAAGATAAAATATGATATCAGCATATCTTGATTCAATATCATTTAGGCTTACCTAATACATTTGTACTTCTTGATTAGGAGATGGTATTTCAGAAATAAGCGATGCTCCAGCCAACATTTTGCAAAAGCCTTGACCTTTTACAATATTTGCTGGCTTGATCTCAGCATCATATTCTTGTAAGGCAGTGACCCAATTTGCTCTTTTTTCACCCACGTCTTTCTGTACTAAGAGATTTCTTATTGCTGGAAACGGCACTATGATCTTTGTATGGGTTTTAAGAAGAAAGGGTCTAAAATGTTTGATCGCTTTGAAAACAGCATAAGCTTGTTTCTCAACATCAGAATAATTTAATTCAGCCCCTTGCAAATTTGAACTAAAGAAGGCAATTGGGGCTTCCGCCTTGTCTTGATTGGCTTGAGTGAGTATTGCAGCATATGATTTATCAGAGGCAAATGTATACAAAATAAAAGGATCGGAAAAATTTGGAGTCACTAGGGATGGGGCATTAACAATTGCTTGCTTAATCAGATTAAATGCTTCATATTCTTCTTGGCCCCATTTGAAGAGTGAATTCTTCTTGATCATTGCTTGTAATGGTGACACAATCCTTGAGAAGTCTGGAACAAATCTTTTAACAAAATTAATCTGGCCAAGGAAGGATTGCATGGCTTTCTTATTATGTGGTAAGGATATTTCAGAAATCTCCTTAATTCTATCGGGATCAATATGGATTCCAGATTTTGACACTATAAATCCAAGAAGTTTTCCTTCACTTAATGCAAAAAAAGACTTTTTTGGATTAAGTGAAATTCCATACCTTTGACAACGTTGGAAGATCTGCTTTAAGTCTCTGAGGTGATTACCACGTTTTTTAGAATATACTATTATATCATCCAAGTAAATCACCACTAATTTGTTTACTAATCCCTTAAATGCGATATCCATGGCCCTTTGAAATGTAGCACCAGCGTTAATCAGACCAAAAGGCATCTTTTGATATGCATAAGTACCCCATTTGGTTTTGAATGTGGTTTTTAGCTGATCATCAGGATGAACCAAAACTTGGTTGTAGCTAGAGAAACCATCTAAAAAGGACATTAATTCTGATCCTGCAACTGCTTGCAATATTTGTTCCATAGGAGGCAGGGGAAAATTATCCTTTTGGCAGGCTTTGTTAAGATTTCGAAAGTCAATACAAATTCTAATGTCTCCATTTTTCTTTCTAACTGGAACCAAGTTGGAAACCCATCTTGAATGTCAAACGGGAAAAATAATTTTGGCTTTCAATAATTTATTGAGCTCAGATTTAATCTGACTTTCAAGATTAGGATGGATCTTCCTCAGCTTTTGCTGGACAGGTTTTTCATCAGCTATCATCGGGATAGTATGCTGAATGATTGAAGTGTCATAAGTCTTAAGGTCATCGTAATTCTAGGCAAAGACACTTTTATACTATTTTAGGAGCCGAACAAAGGCTAATTTTTCTTCTGGGGCTAGGCCAAGACCTAGGTTGATATTTTGTGGCTTGGTATCAGTTCCTAGATTTACTAATTCATAGTTCAGAGTTGAACTCTGAAGTTTTGAATTGGTAGACCTTTTGAACATGTCTTTCAAATCATATAGGTCTTCCAACTTGACTACAGATTTTGGTATAACATTATTGGTGCTTTCTTGTTGTAGCTTCTTGTCATGTTGGTCTTCATCAATTATTTGATTAGTGTAAGATCCTTCTGATGTCAGGAAACTTACAATATCAGGGTCATTATTAAAAATTCTCCAGTTGGTAACATTATCAGGGATGGAGGGCCTAAAGATTAATTTGATTGAGAATCTGTTTGGGCTATAGTCTTCTGAGGGAATGAGCTTGGAAGCTACATTAGCTAGGAGGTCAACACTAGCATTTTGGAGTCTGGGAATGGATGAAATATTGAATGCTATAAAATGTTCAGTCAGATCTTGCACTAAAGATTGATAATGCTTTAAATGACTTGATAAACAATGTATAGTATTTCATACTTGTTTAATAACAATCCCAGAATCTCCAAAGACTTGTAGTACTTGACATCTAGTCCAATTGCCTTGTAAAGACCTTGTACTATAGCTTCATATTCTGCAGTGTTGTTTGTGCAATCAAACTCAAGTATACAAGTTAGCATAGTTTTATTCCCCTCTGGACTAACTAATACACATCCTACTCCTGTTCCATCATTAGACTTAGAACCGTCAAAAAATAATTTCCAAAATAAAGAAGTATTTACAGGATTATCTATAAAATTAATGCATTTAGAACTATCTGTTTGAGAAAAGTTTTCTACTTGAGACAAAACAGAATGTTCTAAGTAAGGCGAAGTATGAGCATTAAAATTTCCTAAGAAAGAGTCAACAGAATAGTTGCCAATTATATTGTTACTGTATGCTACAGGTTCATTTTCTCCTTCTAATTCCATCACTATGTATTTTTGGTGTCTTTCTCGCTCAACCTTTATCCGATTCGGTTTACCATTGTAAGGGAGCCACATGTGTGACCACTTGGTTGCAAAGTATCCATGAATTTTTTCAGACCAATCCCTACTAAGAATTAAACCATAAAATTCGCGAATGTCTGCAACTAGAATATCAATTACGTGACATACCTTTGGATTAGATGAAAACCTTATGGTAACTTGATTTATTTCACCAATTACTTCAAACTACGATCGGTCCAGCTGAACTATGCATACTGCAGATTTTTGAGGTTGGACGCTTAACTTTGCGCATATTGCTTTAGGCAAAATATTAGATGAAGCTCCTGAATCTACCAAACAATTATGCAAGTTTTTATTGAAAATTTCGTAAGTAAGAAGGAATGGAGGAGTATGGGATTTTGACCTACCTCCAATTAAAGCAATATCATTCGGATCAACTTTATTTGCCATATTAGTTGGAGGTCTTCCCATCTCATGAGAAGCTTGCGAGATTATAGCGGTAGGAAGAGGTGCAACGGGTATTGCATGTAACTCTTTCAAAAGTAGCTTCTGTTGATGTTTCAATTTGCTCAATTCATGAAAAGTAATGTTAGCCCTAGTCTTCTTCATATCTTCAACGATATTATACTCCATCTCATCAGAAACAATCAGTGTTTTAGACAGAGTTGGTGAATCGGATTGGACTGGGCTTGTTTGAGTCGCTTTTGGTGATGATTTCTTACCTGCGACTTTATCTTTAGATGTCAAGCTTGCGCTCTTTTGTTTAGAACTAGGTTGTGGAGGATCGAGTTGATTTCTACTTCTGGTACTAACTGGTGAGGCCTCTTGATCCTCTTCGTCTGGAAGAATGAAGTCCCACATTCCCTGTAACTCAACAACTTCATCTTCATCAGTTTGTTCCTCATTAGAAACTTCCTCTTCTTCTCCTTCAGATTCGGCATTTGTTATAGCGTTGGGAGGCTTTGAATCAGTTGAGGGATTTTTTCTATAAGGCTTGTAGGGTTTCTTAGAAGAAGTTTCTGCTACTTGTCTCTTAATGTCAACCATTTCGTTAGACATGGTTTTTAAAACTTTCTGCAATCCTTCTAAATCAAATGGGTCTTTTGATTGCTTTTTCTTAGGATCATCTTTAAAAGTAACCTTCTTAGATTTTCTCTCATCAACAATGTTTTTCTTTTCTAAAGCTAAGATACGTTTTTCTACCGCTATTGCTTCCTTCATGTTTTCGGCCAATGTTGTCTTGGCAGCCCTATCAACGAAGATTGCTACGTTGGATGGTAAAGCAAATATGTACCATTCACTTCGAACTTCTTCGCTAGGCTTGGAAGCGGTCAGAATTTTATTCAAAAGCTTGTTGAAACGAGAGTTAAAATCTTTGATCGGTTCTCTCGACTCAGTCTTAAGATTCGATAGATCATTGATCAATGTTGTCGTAGATCTATCATCGCCGAACTTAGTCAAGAATTGTTCTTGGAAAATGTCCCAACTAGTAATGGATCCTGATGGTAATGAAAAATACCAGGACCCGGCTGCTACTTGTAAAGTATAAGGAAAAATTCTAACAACAACATCTTCATTTGTAACCCCATTTAGATTTATTGATAACATAAAGTTGTTTATGTGTTCTTCTACTAGCATGCTTGCTTTAGGATTAAACTTGGGCAGCCATTTTTCAGGATGGGCTGGTAATTGGCTCAAGGGTGCAGGCATTGAGACTGCCCCTAGATTATTCCATGGGTTTTGAGCCATCGTTGAACTACTAATAGAGGAAAGCGTAGACGAAGTTCCTTGTGGTTGGGAAGAAGAGGATATTATAGTTCCAGATGATTGAGAAGCAGATGTTGAAGTTCCAGTACTCTGATGGACAACAACTTGAAGTGGAGGGGTGGATGGTTGACTTCGCAGTGGAGAAGTTGAAATGGATGATGATGATGAAAGAGTCTCACTATCAGACCCTTGAGGTGACTTCCTTGCTCTTTTCCTTTTAGGTAGAGGTAATTCAATTGGTTCAATACCAAACTTTTCACTCTGTAATCTAGTAAGAGGATGAGAAGGATTGTATTGCGAAGTCACACTACCTTGAGATATTTCAGACTTTTGCGGTGATATGGAAAATCCTTGAAGTTTATGAATCAAAGACTCAACTTCAGGAGGTTCGACAGTGGATTTCTTTGAAATGTTTGGGTTTGTGGCAGTGGTTGTTGTTTTCTCAACTTCTCGCTTAGGATTTAAAGATTTGGAATGCAATGGAGAAGTCGGGGGAGATGTTGAGGGCGATTTACTCTCAGAATGGTATTTAGATTTAGATTTACTAGCCATTCACAGTTCGGGGCCCTCCTTCTAGCGCCAAATATGTTGAAGCCCTGAAAATCGGGTCTACAACAAGGGGGATACCCACCCGGTCCGGACCTTGAAAGCAGCTCCTTTTCCGTTTGGGATGGTGGGTCCGACTGGGGATAATGGGACTAGTTTCCCAATTTGTGTGTGTGATAAGAGTTGATGTTTCCCTTTCTAAAGATTTCTAAATAAAATGCTTTTAATCTAAGTCTAATTTAAAACATGCAATTATATTCTAATGAACAGAAATATCTAACTCTAAAACTAACCCGGGATTTAACTTTTCACTTATGCGATCTAAAATAGTTTCCAACAGCAATTGGTAATAAAGATCATTCAATCGCTACAAGAAAAGAATTCGTTAAAAATGAATTGTTTCGTATAAGAAATTAGCCGAAACAATTGTGAGAAGCATATCGCATAATAAGTCATTCATACATTAAGCATAAACAGAATAGTCATCACCGTACAAAAGTGCCAAATGATAACTCAAACATTCAAGCCTTCATATATAAATAACTGAACATAAAATATTACTTTGACACATAAGCATAAATTATTAAGAGATAAAAGTACCATTGATAACAAGTTCTACTCATGAGCTTCAACAATATAGATTTATCTCTTCTTAATTCAATATCTACTAAGAGTACAGAAATGCATTTCAGTAGCAAACATTAAACACAGATATCAATAAATCTCGTTCCATTCATTCATCAAAACCTCCTCCGAGGGTGCAGAAGTGCATGTTCTGAGGAAACATTTTTGACAAATTTCAGGACCTCTCTCTAAATGCATGAGAGGGGTTAAAATAATACTACCTAAATCCTAAAAATAGTTTATTACAAAAATATAGGAGGAGGTTTAAATGACCGTCCTCATCTAAGGAAAAAATAAATCAAAAATGAAACTAAAACTGTATCTAGAAATGAACTATCTATGTATCTTTTCTCTGAGATCACAAGCATTCAACATCAGCGTGAGGAGCATCGGTTGGCCGACCTTCGAATTTAGTTGTCCTGAGAAAACAAAATCGGCAAGTGCTGGCACTATCTTCTCGGCAGAGTTTGTAAGGCATTTGAGAGTCATGCATTGACTGTGCAGTTTAACCAAGTACTGCCAGTAAGTGTCCTAATTCAACTTGGTTAACTTCTTGATGGACTCAGCCTTTTCCTCAGCTTTCTGTCTCCGGCTTATCTGCAGTTGTTGTGCGTTTGGGAGAAATCCCGAAGCAGTTTCTGATATCAGGTTTGCTCTATAAATATTTTCATTGACACAGTCAATGATGTTGTTAGCCGCTGTCGCTGCTTCCTCTGCTGCCTGTTCTGCCTTTTTAATCTGTGCGTCCCACTTATGGAAAATCATTTCTTTGTGGGCTTCATTGATTCTGAGCAAGCTTGCTTTCTTCCCTTCCTCTGATTCCTGCCATTTCAAATAATCAGATATTCTTTTATCAATTAAATCATAATCGAGTCACAAATCCACGATTTGATTTGTAATTTTATCACTCATCTCGCAATTGGAACTCCATTGTGATATTCTTTGGCATAATGCCTCTTGCTGTTGCAAGAGTTGGTCGTTTAAGGTAAGGGCTTCTGAGACAAACTCTGTAATCTTGGGGTCATCTCTATGCATTCTAGCATGGTCTGTAATTGATTTTATTTTTCTGCCAAATTGTTCTAGTACCCCAGTTGTATTTTTTGAAAATCTTGTTGTAATTTTTCTAACTTCTCCTCTACTTCTCGGTTGGCACTAGCCTACTGTAGCTGTTGCTACAAA
This sequence comes from Pinus tabuliformis, assembly GCA_031772625.1. Taxonomy (NCBI): domain Eukaryota; kingdom Viridiplantae; phylum Streptophyta; class Pinopsida; order Pinales; family Pinaceae; genus Pinus; species Pinus tabuliformis. The sequence goes on from CM062809.1 coordinate 550,095,017, forward strand.
ACTTGGATTTGTTCTTCTCTATCCTTAAGTAATTGTTGTACCTCAGACACTTTATCAATGGTAGCAGAAGCATAGGCTCCTGTGATCTGGGATAACTTAGTCAGATTTTCAGTAGGGTCAGTGGTAGGGTCTTGCTAAAGGACATCTAGCTGCTCTGCCTCAGGTGAGAGCACGCTGTCCAATTTCCTTTTCTTTCTTTGTCTTCTTACCACTGCCTTGTGTTGTGGACTATAAAATACATCTAGAGGAGGAATCTCCTCTATCTTGAGCATGATTTCAGATGATGGGGTAATGGGAATATGCTCCATTTCTGGAGCATTGCTGACTGTTCCAATGACCATATCTGTCATTGTCTACACTGTATTCTCAGGTGTCTTCGTGTTCTGCTCCTCAATATTAATCAATTCATTGAATGTTTCCCACTCTTTATCCAACTCAGTTCTCACTGGCTTTGGTGGCTGGATGAGGGGAGGGGGAACCTTTACCTGTGGTGTAGTCAAGACCTGTTGCTCTGGGCGCTCTTTAGATTGGGCAGTATCTCTAACTGACCCTTCACTTTTATTATGGTCACTCTCGGACCGTTTAGAGCGTTTTGGTGATTCTTTCCCAGACTTAGACCTGGACTTGTCTATACCCAAACTTCCACTTAAACTGATACTGGGAGTTGGCTCCCTTATTGGTTCTAAGCGCAACTTATCCAAGGGGATGTTTGCTAGTCTCCTTTCTCTGTACAATTTGAATTCTTGGAATTCTGCTGGGGGAAATTGAATTTGAGCCATATGCAAAACTTCTTTCAGTGTGCTTTTCTATTGGAAGATATCATCAAAAAGATCATCTTCTTTAGAAAATACTTTTATCTTGACAGCAGTAGTAAAATTCTTAATGACATCAAAGGGATCAAATTGTCTCCCTAGAAACTTGAACAGTCATAGACTCAACATATTATCTACTTCTTTGAATGCATGACCTAAATCAAACAGTGAAAAGGCCCCACAGGCCACAAGAAATTGCGGCCAGATGGCCTTCTTCTTGTCTTTCAACTCTTTGCTCATTCCTCCCACCCCACAGGTTTGGTAGGCAATTTCTCGAGCCAATAACTTATCAGGAACATACAAGGGTAGGACATGAGGGGAAGCAATGCTTCCAAATACTCTAACATAGGTGAAAAATTCTTCCCCAAACCATCTTCCGACAGGGAGAATATCAACTTCCGCTTCGGGGAAAATCTTGGGGCGTCCTTATTATACAACATTCTGTGAAGAGGTAACATAATTCCATGACAAATTCTGTAAAAATACGGGATGAACTTGGAATCACACAATTCTTTATGATAAATGTGAATGGGAAAGGGATTTTGTATATTCCACTTCCAACCCATTAAAGGAAATTTGGAAACATAATAGACTGCATCCATAACATAAGCAGCTTAAAAGAAAGGAGGATAAACCCTCTGAGAGGGAGTTCTTTTGGACCAGTAGTTCCAAATAGCCGAAGCTAAATTATCAGACAATATTTGAGCCCAATCCATAATAGTGGCATTAGTGGCTGCATCTAATAGGAGTAGCCACTCGGATGAAAATTTGTTGATGTCGGGCCTTCCAAATAGTCTACATAGCATAGCAGCAGCAAAACAATACGGGGAGGAGAGGGAACCAGTACTGTACATACCGTGTTTGTCCTTTTTCAATGGTTCTTCCCTTGCCGACTAGTTCTTGGTGCACTCTACCAAATCTTCATTTTCTTTGGCGAACTTCTCCACGAACTGTTTGTTGTAGCTTGCCTACGGCTCTGGTAGATGATACATAAGCCTTAAATCTTGTGGGGTGAATGACCCAATGAGGTCTTGGCTTCGAGACTTGAATTGACTGTCGGTTATATCAGCACTGTCCAATACCCACTTGACCATGTCTGTGTATGGAAGTATTTTAGGCCTTACTGCTATTCAATGAAGGAATGAACATGCGAGTTCAGTAATTGATGCCTCAGATGACCCGTGTGAGTCTGTTGTTGCTTTAACTTCCATAACTCTGGGGTTTTCTTCTTCAAGCAGACTGTACATGCCTTCCTAAGTGGTTATGCCGACATCTCTGGTACAGGTGGTGTTTGTGACTAAGGGCGTCATATCTTTGTCCTCAGCAACCAGAGCTTTTCCATTCTTTCCCATTACGTTCTGCACACTGCTGCATATATTATTCTGCTTGCCACTCCTGCAAGTTTTTAAAGTAAAGAAAGAATAATGGTAAGAGATAAGGTGACAGGAAAGTTCTTAATTCTAAAATCATATCAAATATATCACCCTACGTGAAACAACCTTTCGATCAGATCTAAATCTTTTCTCATAAATGACCGTCAACTAACCACTAAATTGACATTAATTCCCATAACTCGGTATCGTATTACGAGAAACATTTCATTGAATAATGAGCCCTGTCTATCTGCGATAAAGCGATTTTGTGATTTGCTTCACAATATCGCAGATTGTAATATCGCAAATCGCAATATCGCTAATCCTTTTCGTTAACAATCATTTATTTCCTTATCCATCTGCGAGATGCGATTTGCGAGATGCCTTATCGCATATCACCAGATCGGGATATTTTATCTTAGGTAATACTTGCGGCATATGAAATCCACAATGTGTGATGAGTCTTTAAGGCGTGTGATCTCACATCGCGTTTTCGCAATTTCGAAAGCTTGTTTATATGATGTCCTCCATTACCATTTGCGATGCGATGTTTTATTGTTAAGGGAACGATTTTATTTAGAACTTATCATAAAACTTAAGTTTTTGGGTTTTGGGTGTTTTCCTAAGCTTCTGATAGTATGTTTTATTCAAAGGGAAATATAAGTGCTATTTTTTATTTTTTAGAAGGGTCCCCATTTATTTAGTTTTATTTTTAATGTTAAATAAAAAGGGCGGATTATTGCTGGCCACAACAGGACTGTTGGATCGGGTGTGTAGATCAACGGTCAGGATATGATCGCTGATAGGCGATCGGAGAAGGTTGAGGACCATGACTCGTGGTATTGCGACTTGCAACCATGTGACTATGTGATATGCGATAATGCCGATTGGTGGTCACTGAATCGCATCGCAACCAATACAAAGGCCAATGCACATGCGACCGCCGATAAGCGATATTGCGATATGCCAATGTTCCGATGGGCCGATCAGCGATATCGGTGATTGGTGATCGATGAACCCTCGATACCAGGGCCAATGCACATTGCGATATGCCGATAAAAGGCGGACCCGATAGAGTTTATAAGCGCGATTTCATAACTTTTGAAATCTGGATTTACGGGATTTCTGTGTATTTCCCATGTATTGGGTTTTTTGGCCATACGCCTATGCGATTGTGATTTGTGATAGAATGGCAGACCCGATGGGTTTATAGATGCGATTGCATATTATTTGAAGTCTGGCTAAAAGGAAAATGTTGTGTTTTCGTGCGTTTCCTGTGTATTTCCGTTATGTTGCTATTTTCGGGATTATGGCAGAAGAAAGGCCGCCTTCATATTTCCCACTGTAAAAACGACTCCCATTCACCTGTTCCATGCTATAAGCGGGTGTTACTGTAACAAGGATGCGTTATATGCAGAGAGCCACAGAGCCAGCGAGCTAGATGGCCAGTCACAGAGCCACAGAGCCAGCGAGCCAGATGGCCAGTCGCAGAGCCACAGAGCCAGAGAGGAAGATAGAGGGCCAGTTGAAGAGACAGAGGAATGATTACATGTAGAGGAATGGACAGGAAGTCATAGATCCGAAAGAATGCCTCACAAAAGCCAAAGAGCACGATTGACAGGAGGAGTTCACAAAAAATGTAGCAGCAGAGAAGTGAGTTCTCTCTCGAGGGAGCTCACAACTGGGGGCAGAGACAGAGTCGCATAGTACTCTCTCCCTCTTTGCAGAGCTGACAGAGTCGAGAGCCACAAGGCCATAGAGCCAAAGAGCTCGAGAAAGCCAGAGAAACCACCAGAGGTTGAGGCGATGGCAAAGGGGTGATTCCCCAGGAGCTGAGCACAACAAAGCTGCAAAGCCGGAGAGCTTGAGCGCAACAGAGTTGTAAAGCCAGAGAGTCACAAAGCCAGAGAGCTCAAGGCAGACTTCTAAGAGCCATGGAGCTGTAATGAAGCTGAAAAATAGTAAAGAGATCAAATGATCCAGCTGTTGCTGGTGTCTGATGTGTGTTGAAGACAGAAGAATGAGTTCTAGAGACAATATAGAATTCTGAGGGAGTTGGTGCAAGCTAGAGCTCAAGATAGCTCAGAGCGCTGATTGAAGGAATCTAGTCCAGAGAAGCCTAGATCTGTCTGCAGAGTATGGACAGCCAGCGGGGTAAGATGGCATTCTAAACCCATAGGTTCAGTTGTAAACCAATGGAGTTGAACGTGGAGCTTGTAAAAGAATTCAGCCATAATACCAAAGATCCTAGTCGAGTTGACTAGAGCTCAAGGAGATGTAGCCCAAGATATTAGGGTGAACTCCATATTATATTGTTGTCTTATGTGTTTGCTTATTTGCTGCATTATTTACCGTTACATGTATTTAAATATCAACATAAGCAAATATACATAAGCACTTTAATAGTTAAAAAACGAACATAAGCGTACACCTCTTTCAAGAAATTTTAATTCCGTAATTGGTTAATCATAAGATAGATCTTGGGAATATATAAGTTTTGGAGTGGGAGAGGTTCTTGTAAGCTGACAAGAAGCCTTTAGGTCCCCATTTCAGATCAGGTGGTATCAGAGCCAAAGGTTGATTAACCCCACCTTCAAAGAAGGTGATATCAAAGCTAGTTATACCAGAGCAGGTTATATCATGATGCAAGTAGTATCGGATTAGAATGCTTGATTGACAGAGCAATATATATGCTAGTTTAACTTGAAAGGTGTTCAAACAGTATCAAGGATTTTGCTGTTTGATTGTTTGTAAACTGACTATTGTTTGAGTTTGCAAAGGTTCAGGGAAATCTATTGATAGCTAAGTCCAGGAGAGGACAAGAAGGAAGAAGGGTTGAAGGCATTCATCTTATCCCAAAGGACCTCAAAGCAATCCTTGAAGCACAAGAGGTTTGTTGCAAAAGGTTGCTTGAATAAGCTCTTTGTTAATCTTGTTTGAAGTTCTTTTTTTCATTCTGATATTGAAAACTTCTACAAGTGAGTCCTCAAATTCTTCTTTCTTCACGAGATTCTTTGATGGAGACATGAAGCAAGACTGGTTCACCATGATGGATATGGTGAGAGAAAATTATGAGGATGGAAGGAAGAGCACTAGACTTAGAGAGCAGTTGAATTCCATGAAGGAAGAGAAGCAGTTTCTTTCTGACAAATTGCAGGAAATGGAGAGGCAACTTCATATTGCAAATATGAACCTAGAAAGGATGCATGAGTTGGAGACACAACTCTTTGTTGCAAAGGAAGCCTTAGTCGAGTATCAGCTTGAAGAAGAGGTAAATAATTCCAGTCTTTCTTCAGTTTCCTCTAAGAATGTTTATATTGGTTCTTTTGAAAAACATACCAAAGGCATAGGTTCCAAGTTAATGTCCAAGATGGGCTATGAAGGAAAAGGCTCGGGAAAACATGCATAGGGTATTGCTGAGCCAATAATGGTTGAGGAAAGGCCTAAGTATTGGGTCTTGGCTATGGACAAGCTTATGGAGAAATTTCCAAAGCTGCCATGAAGACAATTGAAACAGTTCCAAGAAGGAGTTTCATTGCAAGTCTTCTACCTCAAGATTGTGAAGATTGTATTCTTGGGGAATGCAATAGTGTGAAGCATACTTTGCAGAAAGAAAGGTATAAATCTGGTTCTAACCATATTCCTTTTGATTATGTACAACATGGTAAATTTCCATATAAGTATGGGAAAAGAATTGCATGTTCCTTTTGTGGTTTGAATAACCATAATGTTTCTAGATGTTGGAGGAGAATGGCCACATACATGAAACTTTTGAAGGAAAGGAAGCAAAGAGCCAAAGGTCCATTGGACAAGGCAAATCATGCTGTCAAGAGGATGAACATGCGTTGCACTTACTGCCATAAGCAAGGACATATTGCTAAAAAATGTTGTACTATGAATCCAACAATGCTTCCACAAAACTTGAAGAAGGTGGAAAGAGAAAATGGCAGGAATGGAAAGAAAGATTCCATGAATGATGTGTTTCAGGATGATTCACATGTTGATGTTGATGTGCAGATAAAGGAAGGACCTTTGAAATGGATTGGTAAGAAATGGTTAGAATTCTTATCCAATTAAGATTGCATGTCTATTGATATAAGGCATCTATTTGCATTTCTTTGTTAATGGAATGCAAGTTGCAGGATTCTACCAAGAAGGTGAATGGAAAGGTTGAGTAGGAGACTCACTTTATTGCTACAACATTATATATTCATTTCAGCTTTGAAAGTACAGTGTGCTTAAGCGAAAGTTGAAAGGTGAAATGCATGCATAAGCATGATATGCATGAACACAGGGATGTTGATGATTTCCTTGTATTTAAACATGTATGTGTGATTAACTTGAAGAGTTGATTGCTTTGTTTTAAACATGCATGTAATAACTAGCTTGTTATCTAGTCCATCATTTGTAAATCTAGATGTAAAGACATGGAGGTATTCACAAAATGTGAAATCTGTTTCTTTTGTTGAAGCAGGAGTTTAGGCCATCCAGTTGTTGTCTGTAATCCTGTTGTTGTTGACAGTATGTTAATCAGGTACAAATGAAAATTTTGTGAAGCAGATGTAAATTCACATTGGTTTGAGCCACCTTGGATCAATGATCAAGGCAGAGAAGTTCAAATTACCTTCTGTGACCTTCTCAGCAGGAGTTCTGCAGGAAGTCAAGGAGGAAGACAGTTCTTCCCAAGAGGACAAGCACATCAAGGAAGGGAGTGTTCAAAGGTTTTGGTTCAGAGGCACTAGCCATGCAAGAAAGTGTATGAAAGCTGAAAGAAGAGGGTGTTGTTACTCTCATTTACTGTTCAGATCAGTATATCAGTATTTTGGAGACCAAAAGTTCTTTTTAGTGGGAAGGTGTGATCCAAAATGGATCTAGAATAGACTTCTAAGTCTAAAAATGTTCCTCACAGAGGAAAATGAAAGTCAATGGATGCTTTTGAAAATAGTCTCATTGCAGAGATCTCTTCATTCTGAATCTAACGCAATTTGAATGGGCTAAAATGGACTTCAGATGAAGAAGTTATGGTAAAAAGAAGATTGCCCATTATCCTTAGAAAATGAGGCAATTTCTTATAAATGGGACTTAAGGGAAAATGTGTTTTTAAACATAAAATCCCTTAAAGTTCATCGCATCGCATTCCTTCATCACATCGCAAATATATATATGGAGCATTGATATCACATATATATATATATATATATATATATATATATATATATATATATATATATATATATATATTATAAAGGGGACATTTCATATCGCATCACAATACATCCAAAGGGAAGGACTTAGCCAAAGGCATAAAGGTTTTGCGATAAGTGATCAATGATTGCACGTGGACCATTGGATCGGGTGCGCAGATCAACGGTCAGGATATGATCGCTGATCGATGATCGGAGAAGGTTGAGGACCATGACCCGTGGCATTGCGACTTGTGACCATGTGATTGTGTGATATGCGATAACGTCAATCGACGATTGGTGAATTGCATTGCAACCAATACAAAGACCAATGCATTGCTGTAAACCAATGGAGTTGAGTGTGGAGCTTGTAAAAGAATTCAACCATAATCCCAAAGAGCCTAGTTCATTTAACTAGAGCTCAAGGAGACGTAGCCCAAGATATTAAGGTGAAATCCATATTATATTGTTGTCTTATGTGTTTGTTTATTTGCTACATTATTTATTGTTACATGTATTTAAATATCAACATAAGCAAATATACATAAGCACTTGAACAGTTTAAAAACAAACATAAGCATACATCTCTTTCAAGCACTTTTAATTCCGCAATTGGTTAATCATAAGATATATCTTGGGAATATATAAGCTTCGGAGTGGGAGAGGTTCTTGTAAGTTGACAAGAAGCCTTTAGGTCCCCATTTCAGATCAATACTAGTGTTTTCCCATCAAATTTTCTGATACAAAATTCATGTTGGAAGCTAATGTCATTAAGTTGTTCAATGCATTTCTCCTCACCATGCAATCCCAGAATAAACCTTCGCATGTCAATAGTTTCTTCCAACACATCAAAAGTAGGCTCTGGTATGTATGATTTCTTAATACATTCAATTAATGATGGAAATCTCCCAACTTCCTTCCTCCTCAATGTGACTGAAAAACGACTGAACATCTGATCATTATGGTCATGAGTGTGCCCAACAAGAAGGAAACCAACCTTTCCCTTCTGAAAAATTCTCAATTCAACAAGCATGTTTAGATATCCAAAAAAAACCTGATTTTTGTTTTCACGGCAAGTGTTGTCCAATTGTAGATACAAAACTGCAGGAAGATTATCAGACCAATGAGAAAGCACATCATGAATTATGGTTATTGTCAGATTTGCATCATTATGAGTATTTGGAGCTGTGAAGTACACCCTTTGCAACACTTTCTCATTGAAGACCATACAACCGACCAAGTGATACTGAATAAAATTTTCCTCCTGTAAATTTTTCGGTGTGCGAACAAAATGTAGTAAAAGTGTTTTCTTCTGGTCCATACCATCAATTATCAAACCCAAATATTTATTTGGATTATCATAACACTTCTTTCGATGCTTGTACAAATTTTTCCTTTCACTTTTTTGTTGTTCGCGATGCTCCTGAAGTTATTTGACAATGGAATCTACAGAACATAAAAGAAAGTCATTAAGAAATACATTTTCATAGTTGATGACTATATAATTTTAAGAGTTAAAGTTATGAATGCTTACCTCTTTCTGACCCTTCAAATTTATCCCTTTTTGATTTAAGAGAAGCACATGTACTGCAAATCCCCATCCTTGTCTTCTTAGGAATACAAATATTGTTGAATTCTTTCTTCCATACCTTCACAAAATATTGATATGTAATAAATTGACCATGCCCATCTGCACCTTCTGCATATTCTTTGTATAAGTTGTAAATTTCTCGTCTTGAAAAATTATCTGGAATATGTATTGTCTCTCTATTTGGCATACATTCTCCATGCTTTGAAAATAAATCTTTCATCTATGACATTGCAGTATTTGATAATGGCTCAAACTGTCATTTATGACGTACTTCTGAATAAAATGTGGGATCCTTTTCCAAATTTTCTTGGATTCTTGAGAGACGAAAATTACCCATCAAATGAAACATTTTGAAAGCCTTTTTATAGATAAATAAATACCCAATATGATAATCGTAACCTGACAATGTAGATTGCATGCACCTAGCTAAATATGAATTTTTCATGCTTTTATTCATTGACAAATATATTTTCCTTTTCTATAATGCAAACTTGAAATCCATATGTTTCAAGCAATCTTTTTGACAACATTCACTTGAAATGAGAGTGCTGATAGAACTTCTTCTCGTTAGATATTCTACTCTACCCCTTGTATAATTAGAACATCTTGGATTGATACGAAAAGGTTTGCTCCTACTCCTCAATACAATATTTCTTAGGAACATCTCCATCATTGGATCATCATTTGTATAAGCATTTTCATCATCATTCTCAGGAATGCTATCCTCACTATGATCATCTGTGCTTTTGAGATACTGACTTGGAGGATATTCTTCATCTTCCCCTTCTTCAGTGCTACTGTCATAGTCCTTAGAATTAGGACTAACTGGAAAATTTGACTTGATATTTATTAGATATTATTCCTCATGTGCATTGTCAGTGCTGCTCTCATAGTCCATAGGATTAGGACTACGTCGAAAATGTGATTTTTTACTTACTGAAAATTATACATCTTGTCCTTTGTCACTGCTACTCTCATAGTCCTTAGGATTAGGACTAAGTGCTTCATCCTGTCCTTCGTCACTACTACTCTCATAGTCCTTAGGATTAGGACTAAGTGGAAACTGCAACTCTTTATTTATTTGAAAATATTCATCATGTTCTTCATCACTGCTGCTCTCATAGTCCATAGGATTAGGACTAAGTGGACACCGTGACACTATTCATTTGAAATTCTTCATCATGTTCTTCATCACTGCTGCTTTCATAGTCCATAGGATTAGGACTAAGTGGACACTGTGACACTCTATTCATTTGAAATTCTTCATCATGCTCTTCATCACTGCTGCTCTCATAGTCCATAGGATTAGGACTAAGTGGACACCGTGACACTTCATTCTTTTGAAATTCTTCATCATGTTCTTCATCACTGCTGCTTTCATAGTCCATAGGATTAGGACTAAGTGGACATTGTGACACTCTATTTAGTTGAAATTCTTCATCATGCTCTTCATCACTGCGCTCTCATAGTCCATAGGATTAGGATTAAGTGGGTAGCGTGACACTCCATTATTTTGAAATTCTTCAACATGCTCTTCATCAATGCTGCTCTCATATTCCATAGGATTAGGACTAAGTGGACACTATGAAACTCCATTCTTTTGAAATTCTTCATCATGCTCTTCATCACTATTGCTCTCATAGTCCATAATGTTAAGAATAAGTGGACATCATGGCACTCCATTCTTTTGAAATTCGTCATCATGCTTTTCATCACTGCCGCTCTCATAGTCCATAGGATTAGGACTAAGTGGACATCGTGACACTCAATTCTTTTGAAATTCTTCATCATGCTCTTCATCACTGTTGCTCTCATAATTCGTAGGATTAGGACTAAGTGGAAACCGTGACTCTTTATTTATTTGAAATTCTTCATCCCGTCTTTCATTAGTGCTACTCTCATAGTCTTTAGTATTAGGACTAAGTGGAAGAATTGAATTTCTATTCATAGTGGAAGAATTTCTGTTATATTCATCAATATGAATAGAGTTGTTACGCGACAAAGATGTTGATGCTTCACAAAGTGAAACTTCACTATAAGAAGAATCCATGCATTTCAAACATAAGAGGTTGAATGATACAAACGTAGACTCTCCTAATGATAATATATAGCTTAAAGAATGAAAATTTCCCTCCAAAAATTTTTGCCAAAATTTTTCCCTCCAAAAATTTTGTTTCATGTATTTCCCTCCATTATTTTCTTCTACAATTTATTGAAAAATTTTAACTAAATTTTTCTTATGAAATAAATCTTTTAAATTAAAATTGTAAACTAAATATTTGAACTAAATTAATTTATTACTTAAACTACATAATATTTACTAGAAAATTGAATGTTTTTTAAAATTTTTATTATACCTTTTAAAACAAATTAATCTCACATTCACTGTGCTGTAAAACAATTCTGTAATGTTTGCTTTATCATAGTTTCCTATATCGCCATAACAAAATTTTATGTTAAAATTTATAAAAACAAATTAATCCCACATTAACCGTACAGTAAAACAATTCTGTAATTTCCCCTATATAATAAATTTCATTATCACTATTCCTCACATCAAGGTTTTCCGAGGTTCGTTAAAAGACTTGGAGCGAATTTGTGGAGTAGCTACATTTCTATCAACAACATATTCAACGAAGGATTATCACATTTGAAAGGTTAGTTAATTTTTATGCTGTGTAAATTTTAAAATTAAATAAGTTTAATGAATTTTTATTTTTTTAGAAATTAAAAATTTCAATGATACAGATTTACCCACTACGTCTGCAGTGGGCATGGTGGGCCCGATCATGCTAACGATGGCCCAACAGGCTCATGGGTGAGGGGCGGCAGGGATGGCGCCCAACCCTCGACAGGCTATTGGGTCGTCGGGGTGGGCCGGGGGCCTGGGCGTCCAACCCCTTGACCCGCCGCAATGACCTGCCGGGGTAGGGTAGGGGGGTTGGCGCCCAGCCTCCTCCATGGTGGGGTGGGGGGCCGGGCGCCAGCCCCCCCGCCCCACTCCGGCGGCCCAATGGCTAGTCGGGGCGGCAGGCCATTAGGCTGCTGGGGTGGGGCGGCGGGCCGGGTAGGGCTAGGGGTGGGTGGAGAGGCGGTTGTAGGGCCGCCAGGGTGGAGTAGGGGGCTGGGCCCAACTGCCGACCCGGGTGGCCAGCCGATTTCCGGGGTGGGGCAATAGGGTGTTGTATTTTTTAAATTGTTATGTTTTACAAAATTAATTATCATTTATCGTTTTGTTTGTTAATTTAAGCTATTATTTTTTTGTAATTTACTGATTTATATATGTGTCTTTTTTCAGGAAAATGGCATCAAAGAAGATTTCTGTGAATCTTTCTGGACCAAAGACTGTTAAAGGTGGATCTTCAAAAAACACTGTTGAACGAACCAAACCTGAGTTGATAGCTACAAATATTTCAAGTGCCTCAAACGATAAGAAGATGATTTCATACTGGAAGAAATCAAAAGAAGTGAAACTTCCAGCAAATGTCTGGTATGTGAAAGAAAGAGAAAGCGAAGATGTGCAGATATATCTATATGTTGATATACCTAACGATAATGGAATTTATGAGGTGTTGGGAAAGGTCATAGACATGTGTTCGGTACTGGACAGTGAAGTTGTTTACATACTTACAAAACCACCCAAGTCACATGAAATGATTAAATATTAGTTATTATATTCATTGTATGACATGAGAGATGTATCTATAAAGTTGTGTAAACAAATCGTAAATGAGATGACACAAAATATTGTAAGTATTATTATTTATATTTGTGTTTTGCATTATTGTAACTCTCTCATTATATTTTTATAACTCAGTTTTTATTGACATATGATATTTTGTTTGGAAGAATTTTGTTGAAAGTGTTTCAATTATGTTGGGAGGCATTCATTTCATAGAGCATGATATTATGAAAGTTGTCAGCAATTTCTACTCAGTGTCAGAAGAAGATATGTCAAACAAGCAAAAGATAGTAATTCATGATGCTACAAAACTACATCCAAGGGATCAGAAAAAAATGCCTCTAGTGGATAAATCTAGCAAAGGTAGACAGGTTACTTTTGAAGATGAGGAAGTTGAAACTGACACTGAAGAATATGTTGTCGTTATTAAGGATGACATTGGAACTGATGTTAGAAAGGAGAAGAGCCGTAAAAGACCAAAAGTAACAATGCCCAAGAATAAATCTGTTCTAGTTAATGATGAGAATGTTATGAGGAAGAAAAGTAAAGTTGAACATTCTCAAGTAGTCATTACTGTTAGCCTCCTATTGCAATAGGTTTCATATTTCATGATTGACAGTGGAAGTGCCAAAAATGTTCATCTTTTTCATGCTGCAAAAGTTCCATTTTTGAAAGATTTCACAGTTAAGGGAAGGCCAAACAGCTTAATCTTGGCTTCCCTAGGTTTAAATTGCTTGCTTTAGAAAATAGAGAATAAAGATTTGACCAAACTGTTTAATCTTGGCAGATTATTAGCTAGGTAGAGAAGCAAGGGTGCCCAACAGCTTAACTTGAGCCCCTGGAAGAAATAAGGGTAGATTTAGATAGGAGGATAGCCAAAAGAAAAGATGAAAAGCTGGGTTTGCTAGTTCAAATGCACCCAAACCAAAAAGAAGAGAAAATGCTAGGTAAGTAGGCCAGGTAGGTAGTTCTGAGGTGGTAGAATGATGATTTGTGATCCATTTCATATTTTCAAGTGTTAAATCTATTTAGATCACAAGTATAAGGAAAAATCCATTTGGAGCAGCTCAAGCGAGGCATGTCTAACTTCCCCTTCTTCCTTTTCCCTAAATCATTCACTAACTTCCCCTAAAGAGGTCAAGATCTGCTTGACATCTCTTAATTTCATCATTTTTCATAACATTTGCCTAAGTAAAGGTCTGCTTTACTTAGGAATACTCATATCTCATTCTACAAAGTTTTATTTCCCCTTTTAAGCCTAAGATTTCTAAACTTAGCACTTTCTTCACCAGTTTCATATTAACTTCTAACATTATTATGTAAATCCCCATCTATTTCCCCTTCCCCTACTAAAAATATGTTATAAATCCCTTTTATATACATATCCCCTCCCTCTGGTTGAAAAATAACCATAAGTATCCCTTGGGAATTACTAAGTTTACTTGAAACTTAGTAAGAACCCTCATTTTCTCCTTAACCATCTTCCAATGCATTTAGGACTCATTCCTATGCATAATACCCCTTTATTATTTCATAAAACCCTCTTTTCATACTTTTGGACCCCTTCCAAAAGCATTAACAATCCTCCTTTTATACATAAAAACCCTTCCGATCATACAATAGCCCCTTTTAATACATAAAACCCTCCTTCGATGGTTTTCCCCCCCTCCGACGCGATATCGCTGTCGGGGGTGGCAGCAGTAATGGCCCTTTTATACATATAACACCTTCCCCTTTGCTCCGATGCGATATCGCTATCGCAACCGAAGCGATATCGCTATCGGGAGCCTTCCTGCCTCATATTTCCATATATACCGCATATCCCCACTTTATCGTTTATGGCCCTTTATCATTTAAACTTAAGTTTTTTATAAAACTTAAGTTATAACGTTAAATCCTGCATTTTTTAATATATCGCATCGCTACCGCGCCCATATATAAAGCCCCGCCCCTCGGGTTTCCCCGATAGCGAAACTACGATTTAATCGCAGTCGTCCAATTGCCCCGCCCAGATCGACGGCCCATATTCAATCGGCGCCCCGTCCCATTTTGCTATCGGCATTCGCATATGTATAAAGGCCGCACCCATCGACCCCCGTCGACGCGATATTGCGATCGCGCGGCAGCCATCCGATCTGCCCTCAGATCGACGACCCATATTAAATCGGTGCCCCCCATATCGCTCGCCCATCGCATATGTTTTAAAGTCATTCCTCTCCCGATCGCTGATAGCGATATCGGCGATCGGCCCATCGCTGATCCCATATATATAGAGCCCTCTGCCCGCCGATATAGCGATATTGTGATTTAATCTTGACCGTTGGATCTGCCTCCGCGCGATCCAACGGCCAGGATTTAATCTAATCTACAGTGTCGCTCCCGCTCTGTTTTTTCACGATTTTTGCGTATAATTTGTTCTTTTCCTTTGTAAAGGAAAAAGGGGCCATTTCTGCACTATTTCATGCCTGCGCCTGTGCGCGCCCAGTCAAAGAAAACATGCATTTTTTGATCATTTCTGATCGCTCCAAAGCCAATTTTTGCTTCAGGAAGCCAGCCTCGGCCCAGCACAGTTATCAGGTTGCATTCCTCCGCCATTATTTTGCAAGATTTCTTCAGATTTGTCAATATTTGATCGGCCAAGCGCCGATACAGTTCCAAAGGCCACGAAAAGCATTTGCAGCAGCTATTTTTGCCTTGAAAGGGCAGAAAAGGGGCGATTAGACAGTTTAAAGAGTATCAGAGGAAAGATAAAGCCCAGATTCAATTAAAAGAGTATCAGGGAAGCAACAAAGTGTATCAGTGAAGAAATATCAGTGGAAATCATAAAGCCTGCAGCAGATAAACATTAAAAGCCCCCCATCAAAGTCAAAGAAAGCGGTAAAGCCATTCAAGGCTCTCAGATCACAGTTAATGCACATCAAAGCCACTCAAGGGTAGTGGATCAGAGACCAATGTGCAGTTATGATAAATGAACAGCGCAGAGCCATAAGGACAGATATTTACTCATTTTTGAGGCAGCTGCCCTAGCACAGCACTTAGATAGATCTTTTATGCATTCATTTCAGGATAAGATTAGATTAAAGAACTCATTTCCCTCAGATCTGTTTAAGATCTGCTGTAATAGATATTTTTAGATATTTTCTCTATATAAACCACCCTGTTCATTGTATTAAGGGTTGGTTGGTTGGTTGTCTTTCTCATTCTAGACTTGCGCTGTAAGCCTGAGAGTTTCTATAATCAAAGATTGCTGGAATATTTGCTTCTGAACTGGCTGGTTGTGTTTTAATGGCTGAAGAGCTTAATATGGAA
Source organism: Pinus tabuliformis (assembly GCA_031772625.1). Taxonomy (NCBI): domain Eukaryota; kingdom Viridiplantae; phylum Streptophyta; class Pinopsida; order Pinales; family Pinaceae; genus Pinus; species Pinus tabuliformis. The sequence continues at coordinate 550,110,967 of CM062809.1, forward strand.
TTCTCGTGCTTCCTCATGGTTCAATAAGTCTCTCCTATCTCTGTTTTTCAGTTTATATATGTCTATATCATCTATATATCACAATCTAAGCTGCAGAAAGAAAGAATAGCTCAGAACTCTTTCTATAGGCTCTGTGCTCAATTTTTGTGGTTTTTTATGTTTTCCTCTGAATTAGTGATGAATATGCATACTTAATTGATCATGTTTAAGCTATTTCTTTCATTTTCGAATGCTGTCTAGGAATTCTTCATTTCTCTTATTTAGCCTTCATCCACTTTCCCTCTTTGGCTGGATGAGAGATCCTTAATTACCTCTCATCCCCTAACCTCCATTTCATTCTTATTTCAGCATTTAATATTGTGCCATGTGTAGCTATCCTGCACTGTATTCTTCTTGTGACCAAGAAAACGCACCAGCAGCCCTAATCCATGACTCCATGCCCAATGGTTTGAACTTCTCACACTTTACATGCCAACTCTGTCTGAAAACACCAACCAATCCACCAAACATAAATCAAACCCATGCACATCATATCTAGCCTAAAATCACCCGTAAAACAAAGCTAAATCATAAAGAGACAACCCTCTCTGATTGCAGTTAGGCTAGGACCTGCAATCCAAAGATTGGTCTGTGGTTACCTCGGTCGTATTCCCTTAGGAGTCAAAGGGAACAACCTGAGTGATAACAATTACCAATAGTGAAGATCCTAGTGAAACTTCAAAAGAAAGCAGAGAAATCATTACACCAGGAGCCGATTTAGAGGATGTCAATATTAAAACAAAACAAAATGTCATTCGACAAAACTTGACAAAGAGAAACTTAATTGAGGGTGGTCATAAATTTCAGATTAATGTGAGACAAATCTATAAGGCAAGTGAAGGGAAATGTAAATATCAAATCAAAAAGCTACACCACTTGCATGTTCACAACTTGAAGACATTGATGAGGTACAACCCATATGCTCATGTGGTTAATTATGTGCTTCTTTTTGATCCAGTTCAAGTTCCCAATAAAGAAGCATTTGATAAGTCAAAATGTTTTGAATACAATTATTATGTGCTTGGGGGGAACCATTTTGTAGAATCTCAAAGACAATTGATGGAGGAATATCCCAATAGCCCACATTTTGGAACAATGAAATGTATCATTTATGTTGGTTTATCAGATACAGAAGCAAAGTTAGTGGTATGGGATCATAATTCAGATAATGAATATAGGATGTCTATGAATTTCATCCAAAGGGTTAGATTTATTCATATTGAATTTGAATAAAAATGTGGTGGGGATAAGATAAATGTTACTGTAGATTTCTGAGAGGAATGTTGTATGGAAATAGGCTATCAAATTGAGGAGAAAATCAATTCAAAAGGTGACAGAGTAAATATTGATTTGTTCAGAAGTATTGATAACATTTTCCAGTTGGCATTTAGAACTGGAGAGATATGGGAATTGATTAATGAGATTTTTAGCATGTGGGAGAACATTAGCATTAAAAACTAGAAGGCCAAAAGGTCTAAACCATTGATATGTAGCAACAGTAAATTAGGTCTTGAAATGAAGCAGCTTCAAAAAGATATGACTATCACACCTTGGAGAGCATTTCAAGGAGTGAAGGATGAAAAACTTGTCAAAGCAATATTATCTCGTGTGAGGTCAGGGGAATTATCATTGGAGGAAATGTTTGAGGAATTTCAAAAGTAAGTTTGTTGAATTATTTTTACTTATTTCTAGATTATAATTTTCTTTTAAATATAACATATTGTTCTTGGTAGTATTTGTTATACATATCATTATATTAATTTTTTTTACTTTATCTATGCAGTCACAAAGTTTACATGAAAATACAAGAACAAATGGTTAAATTGTTGAATGAAGATAGTTGGGATGATGTTGTACACAATTATCCAGATTCAAGTTCTACATCAACATTAATTTTTTTTTTTTTTTTATTATTATTATTATTTTTTTTTTTTTTTTTTATTATTTTTATTTTTTTATTTTTTTTATCTTGCATTTAAAAAGGTATGTTGATTTATACATTCATTTTTATTCATCTGTATACTATTTTTATTTTATAACTTATACATATATTTGTTTATTTTATTAAAGATGAGGAAGGATGCAAATGGAGCATCAGATAGTTTCAAAACTTTTATTGAAAAAATTAAGATCGAAAGACTGAAGAAGCAACGTCTTAGGAATGTTGAACTTGATCCAACTCTTGCTCATTTCATTTCAAATGTGCTTGATGCTATTCAATATCAAGTAATACAAGGTGGTTGTGAAGACATTGCTAAACTCATACCTAAAAAGGATTATGCCCTAGTTATTGCAGATATTCCCTATGGTTTCAATATCCCAAACATTGACTATGATAATGACCCTTATACTTATCAAGCTCTTAGTAAAGTGGTTGCAGGATTTCTAGAAGTCACATCATCACCATTATGGAGATTTGTGACATTTCATTCAGACACACAATTGGAAATGTTATTGTCAAGCTTCAAGGGGAAAAAAACTCAAGGATGCAACTTACATGGTAAGACGTTGAAAATGTATATTTGAATAATGTTAAAAATTCATTTATGTACAAGTTAATTCAACTTTTACTATTTCATGTTATAGGCAAAAGTCAAATTTTCTTAACCGTGAAGATCAACCATTTATAAATGATTGTGGTTTCATCCATATTGATAGTTGGGAAAAAGATGATAGTTATATGTCTATGATTTTTAATCGGGTAGATGGAGAGTCATAGCCAAGTACTGGCTTATGATGCTTTTGTGAGAAAACTAACATATGAAGACAAAGAAGCAAAATGAGAGATAGTTAACATTTATCAAAAACCACAATTATTGATTAACTATCTTATAGACATATGTTCAAATGAAGGAGATTGGGTTCTGGATTTATTTTCTGACTCAGGTAAGTTTTATTATATGGAATTGAATTCCAATATCTTCTTCTTAATTTATATGTCATTGTACTAGTTTACTTCATTATTTCTTTTGTGCTTGATAATTAGGTACAAAACTAGCATGTTGCCTTCAAAAAGGAAGAAACTGCATTGCTAATTGAAAAAGATCCAGTACAATGCAATTTTATTTAGCAAATAATTAATTCTCTTCAATTTCTTCCACATGCAATGCAAGAAATTGAGTTAAAGAAAGGGGACTTTAGTGAATCACGTGTGGAAAAAAAGGCAAAGGAACCTCAACCACCATTACATGGAATGATTGGAAAGGCATACATTGAGAGATTCGCAGACATCAAAGATCCATTAGAAGAGGAAAATGAACAAAATGAAGCATAAAATATTGTGGAAGAAGACAATGATGAAACTCTAGAGGAGGAAGAGTTTGGATTATGTGATATTGTTGATTAAATTTAAGTTATGCTTGGAATTCAAACTCATTTTTTGTAACTATTAATTAGTTATACTTGTAATGTTTTGACTTTGACATTTTATAAGAAGAATAAGTATTCAATTAATCTAGTTATGTATTCAATATTTGTATTATGTGCTTTTCACATTAATTTTTATGTTAATCATTATTTTTTGAAAAAAACAGTGATTATTATTATTTTTTTGACATGAAATTCATTAAAAAAACTATTATTTAACCATTTTTAGTTAAAATTTTCCTATAAAAATTGTGATTTTGACATGTCATTTCTAGCAAAAAATTAGCAAAATGTGTAATTTTTTAGTTACATTTTATTGAAAATGGTTATTTTTATGTCAATTGTTAAAAATTATTGTTTTTTAGAGACAATTATTTCATGTGCATTGAAAAATTAATTAATGATGTATAAATATGTAGAATATCAAAACTTCAAAATATCGATCTTCTTCTTTAAATATGCAAAACAATAAAAACCTCACTACAAAAAAAATAAAAATTAAAATAAAAACAAGAAAATATGAAGAAGAAGACCACTTAAAAAATTGTTAAATTTAGAAAATAATTATTTACATTTCATACATTAGAAAATTTAAAGTAAAAAATAGGTCTTTTAAAAAAAGGGTTTGATGCAGAATCACCACTTTTAAAAATCAGCATGCAAATCACTAACATTCTAAAACGTAACGTACATAAAAAAATTTAAAGTACCAAAAACTATGCTCTAAAAAAAATGTGTGTTCTGCATTGCCCCTTTTCAAAATCGAGTCACTCTTTTGCTATCTCTACAAAACGGGTAACAATATCAGTTCCCATTTCAAAGTTTACATTGTTACAAGCTAAGGGTTGATTAAAGGATAATTATCAGTATTTTATTTCAGTTTTATTATGCATATGATTTATGATTCTGGTCTATGACGATTACATGTGATCTATGATTATGGTTTATGATGGTTACATGTGATTCATGATTTTAATTTATGATGGTTGAGTTTTGAGCTAACCAGATGTGATATGTTTATTCATGATGATTTGATCAAATAGTTAGTTTGACTTGCTGTGACATGAAATAAACAGGATTGCAAGTGTACCTTATGTTGGAAATAATACTGAGAGGGGGGGGGTGAATCAGTATTATCAGATCAATCAATCTTTTTCAATGCTCAAAAACATATACGCTACTTCAATTAAGTGAACACGCGTGTACACGCTACTGTGTCTAATGAAACTCGCGTATATCCAGAGATCTTATAATTCAGTTAGCTTAATCTTCAGTAAATGCATCAGATCATTATTAAGCATATTAACAGTAAACAGGTGCAGTATAACAGAACAGATCATCACACAAAAGCCACACACATGAACACAAAGATATAAGGTGGAAACCCAATGTGGGTGAAAACCACCTGCTGCAAGTCATCTCAATCTTCTTCTTAATAAGAAAATCCTTTTACAATATTTGTACTGGTGCAGTCTTATACCAGTACGGGAGCTACAACCCCCTTTGCTCTTGTACTAGCCGATCCATTTACTAGTACGCGGGCTACTACCTGCTACAATGCTCCAAAGATCTCCTTTAGCTTTTGTACTAGCTTAGATACTAGTACGTAGGTGCTTGCCTACAATCTTCTCACCTCCAGGTACCACGTTTCATCAATTTTCAGACTGGATACACTGAAGCACAACACATAATCTGCAAGGCCACTTTTCATCCAATTTTCATACTGGACCCATAACTATCATTGAAGCTCAAAACAATCATCAAACTCTGAATCACTGAAACCCTGTTAACAACAGTCACCAGAACACAGAGCAGACACAGAACTCTGTAATAACCATCAGATCCATCTGCAACTTCAAATATCAAGCTTTACAATGTATACGCTACTTCGATGAATCAAACCCGCGTGTATACGCGCTTTTGCCAAAGACAACCCGCGTACAGATCTAAAAATAATTTCTCATAACTTGCAGCTGTACCAGACATCAGTCATACTCATAACATTTATAGAACAATACATGCGTCAGTATGTAGATCTAGAATAAGCATCATAAAGATAGTTCATTTCAAACCATTTGATCCCGATCTCTCCTTAGATCTAGTTCTCCATCAACCGGTGAGATCTCTCCTTAGCTCAGATCAAGCAATGCATCATCAACCCATAACCCTGCATACTGGATCTAATGCTTCATCAGATATTCAAGACATTTCAGATACACTTGCCTAATGATTTCCTTCCCTTTATATAGCCTTAGGCCTTGTTCAATACCAAGAGCCAAAACCATAGAAATCCAATACCATCAACTTCAAAACTAGGGATCAACACGTCCGCCGAGACGCCAAGGTCCAAAACCATAGGCACAACTTCCAAGGAATAACCGCCATGGACCAAAGGTACTTTTCCACATACACGCGCTTTTGCTGAAGCCAACCAGCGTGTACACGCGACTTGGGCTTAACGAACCTGCGTGTATGAACTTTCTCTTCTTCTTATAGTCTGATCATCAATTCCTTGCTGCTGACCTTCTGTACTATGATTTGTCATCAGTGAGGTTTGCCATCAAGGACAACACTTATCTCATAATGCCAACACCTTATTGACGAACTACCAATGAGGTATGATGTGAATTTTATTTCAATTAATTTTAAATCTGATGGAAGTTATGTGCTTGGTACAAGAAGCACGGAAATGTCGGTTGGGTTGTTGAAACCGAATACAAGTATTAGTAGTAGCAACAAAAGGAATTGGAACAAAAAGGAGTACGCTGGTAAAGCATTCAGGAGTAAGGCCATTGTGGGAAACTGGTACCCAATAGTGTCCATCGATTTCCACGAGCATGCTATGACCGGTATGATGGTTTTGAGCTAGGTATATGCCTTGGTTTTTGTATCTTCCGATGTGAAGAAGCCTTGCCAAGGGATGGAATGCCCGGGATGGGGGTACCAACAAAACTTGGAAGGTGAGTGATTGCATGAAAGGGGGTGACCAGATTACTTGAGGGACTGTGTTGCAGAGAAGGGAAGGTCAGGAATGGATTTTTTTTTTGTCATTAACATTGCCAGATGGAATCAAATGCACATTGGGAGTGTGCCCTGGAACCAGGGAAAATTTTAAGAACCCCCCCTAAATTTATAAATATAATAAATGGGCGAATCTCCATGGTATATAGGAAAAATGAAAGGCGATTTTATCAATAATATAATATGTATATATAATTTTTTGGCGAATCTCTCACCAGGCATGGCGAATATTTTACTCAATTATAAAATCTTGTAAGATCTTGGCGAGTCTTTCACTAAATAATAAAACTTTGTAAAGTCCTAGTGAATCTTAGCATAGGCTACATGCTGGTTTAATTCCCCCATTTAAATAGGCTACATTCTAGGTGAATACCATGGGTCAATACCATGTGCCATTTTGGTGAATACCATGGGTCAATACCATGTGCCATTTTTATTTTTATTAATTCTAATATTAGGGTTAATAATGGTTTTTGGCATGGTATTAATAACAATCTAGTCCATGGTATTTGTCCCATAGTATTTTGGCCATAGGTTTCACCTAAATATAACCCATTCTTTGAGTGTTCGTAAATATAAGGTGACTTATGGAGTAAATATAAAAAAATGTTTTATTTGTTTACCATACCTCTCGTTTATTTATATTTTTATTAATTTACCATACCTCTTTTACAAATATGGTATTTGGCCCATAGGATTCACTTAAATAAAACCTCTTTCTTGAGCCTTCATAAATAGACCGAGGGTTATGGACTAAATATAAAAAGAGGTTTTATTTATTTACGATACGTTTAGTTTATTTATATTTTTATTTATTTACCATACCTTTTGAGTAAGTATAAAAAGACGTTTTATTTATTTACCATACCTCCACTTTACTTATATTTTTATTTGTTTACACCCTTACATGTATATAAGGTGACTTATGGAGTAAATATAAAAAATGTTTTATTTATTTACCATACCTCTCATTTATTTATATTTTTATTAATTTACCATACCTCTTTTGTAAATATGGTATTTGGCCCATAGGATTCACTTAAATAAAACCTATTCTTGAAAATGGGCGAATGGATTCACTTAAATAAAACCTATTCTTGAAAATGGGCGAATGGAAGGTTGTAAGTCCTAATTTCAAGGGCTAAATTTACCTTTTTTACCCTCTCCCTTGAAATAAGGTGGGCTATTTGAGGTAATTTGTAAAAATGTACTATGATACAAAATATTCGCCCACTAAAAATTTAAAACCCCTTAATTTCGCCAAAGGGCGAACATTCGCCCCTAAAATTATCCTTGCCTGGAACAATGAGCCGATAACTGTTCATTGAGAGGACAAGTGGGGTAGGATTATAACACTGGACATTGGATGCAGATTTGACTTTGACAGCGGATTCTGGACTTCCCACGAAGGATGTGAATCCTGGTATTACTTTGAGGGTGGAGGTGTGAGCCTCTCGATTCCCTTGTTGGGATGCAGGCATCGTCTCCTTTTATTTGCTGGTTGAGAAAATGTGTATATCATTGTAAATACTGTATCGAGTTGGATTTATAAAGCTCCATAGGCAATATGATTATTTTCTAGGTGAAGCAAATGTGTATGTGTGTATATGTGGTTATTATTGTAAATATCGTAATGAGTTGTGTTATAAAGCTCTAGTAAACGATATGATTGTTATGTTTCAATAGTGGTTATTGTAAATACTGCAACGAGCTATGTTATAAAGCTCCATGGGAAATATGTTTTCTTTTCAGCAATATTTGTAGTTATAGGTGTCATTGAACATCGAGGACGGTGCTCCCCCAAGGGGGAGGGTTCTGTAACAACCCTGGTTAAAAATCCATGTAAAAGTAATAACCATGGTTTATGGGACACATATTCCAAGTTGAATGGTGGGGGAAAACATCCTAGTGGGTGTGCATTTCAGTTATTATGGCTAAAGGAAATGGCAAAGGCTTTGGAAAGGAAAAATGGAATTTTGGCACATTTATTTATGAAAATAATGGAAATTAGGAGAAAAGGAAGGTGAAAGGTCACAGGTTGCATGTGAGGAGGAAAATGAAGGAAAATAATGGAAAATGAAGAAAATAGAGGCCTCATTAATAAAAAGTCTTATGAGGATCAGTTGGTAAGCTTTTTGATAGGGCTTTGGTGGAGCTCTCTTCTATTCTCTCTCTCTCTCTCTCATACTCTTGGATACTTAGAGTTTTCTTGGAGAACTCTTGGAGGATGTGGCATACTTGGATTTATGGAGTAATAAGGAAAAGGAAGAGCATGAAAGCGTAAGAGGGCATTAGGATCATCAACTACAATGGGATTTTCTTGTAGGTATCGAGTTGCATATATGTTTTCCTCACTAGTTTCAACATGCATGGCACATGCATGTGGTTTATTGGTTATGATTTGTCATTGGAATGGAGAATTTCCTGGATTGATAGTGGATTTTCCTAGCCTTTCCATTTCTTGGATAGCCATGGAGATTGTGGGTTTATTTCATTGTTTTGTTTTTGGTTGGTTCTCATGTTTCCTTAGCTTAGGTTGAGTTATTAGTTTTTGGAAGCCCTGGTTGGAAAAACGCTCTGGAAGCCTTGGTTGGAAAAACACTCTGGAATCCCTTGGTGGGTTGAGTTATTAGTCTTGGAAGCCTTGGTTCGACAAACACTCTGGAAACTCGACGACAACTGTGGGTTGAGTTACTAGTCCTAGAATCCTTGGTTCGAACGAATGCTCTGGAGCCCTAGAAGGCTTGGATGGAGATCAATCTAATGATGGTTTGGTAATGTCTAACCATGAGGTGGAATCACTGTTTGATGGGTTGAGGTGGATGGCCTCTGGAAGCCCTTGATGAGTTTTTACTGATGTGTTCTATGAGATACCACATTCATGCTTAGAATATGGCACGGGGGTGAATGATTAAAGAGAGATTTGGCTCAGCCATTCTACGGTCGGGTGGAATGTGGAAGTCCCATCCCAGGTTTGGATTTTGCATCATTAATGAAAGGTTATTTCTCCTTGTATTTCTATGAGTATTATATTGGATTATATGTGGTTTATATGGCTATGATTTCATTGGTATTTATGTCCCTATTATGTTGGTTATATATATGTTTTATCAAAACAACTATGTATGGCTCTCATCATGTTTTTACTTGTATATGAATGAACAATGTATCTATGGCCTAATAGATAAAACTACAACTAAAGTGATAAGGAAACAATGCCTCATAGTGAATCTCAGATAAGTATGAAACCCTTATGCTCAGATATGTTGTTTACACCTGTAGATTACATATTCGTGATATGTTTTACGAAATGCCTATCATGTTAGTAGGGGTCCAGTCAAGGTCTCATTCAAATGATTTCTTTTGTATTGAAATTTCCTTGTTAATTTACTGTTATGGAGGTCATGAAATTATGGTAAGTGACCTGGGCTTTGGGCCTAAAAATGTGGCTTAACTTTCGGGGATGTTGGCATACAACTGACAAGAAGAGGGTCCTTGGACGCTGACAAGGAAGCTTGTGAGAGAGTCCAGAGGTCCCTGGACATTGGCATGCCCATAACATGAGAGCGTCCAGAGGTCGAGTTGTCCAAAAGTTTAGTGGGACCTAGGGGCTGGTTTCTTGAAAGTTTGGATTGGTCCCCGAGGGTTCTAATGTTGATGTTGAATGTATGTACGGTGTGTTTCCGTAATTTACACTTCCTTAACATGACTTAGGAGGTTGAATCATATCATAGTGGTCTCTTGTAGCATGTTTACCCCGGTTGGCCGGTTGCTTGGGTAGATGTGGGAGGAGGGTGTTACAAGGAGGCAAATGCTCGAGAGGAGAAAAATGTTGTGTGATATGTACCAAATTTTGGGAATCTTTTTTCTCTTGACCCCCACATGAGAGTCTTATGTCAATCAATAAAACGATTTGGCTCTACCAAGAATGAATGTGAAAGAGATTGGGATATGTAAAACACTGATCTGGGCCCAGAGCTCAAGAATTTAGATGCCAAAGATGAGAGGATGCCTTTGAGGCAGACAACTCCTTTTAGGAATGATTTTTCTCTGGAGGAGCATCGAGTTTTCTGGCCATCTGAGGCAGAAAAATATTTGAAGAGAAAGGAACCTCCATAGCCTATGATAAATTAGGATGGATAATCTCCTTGTCTGGATTTTGGTTTACACTTCCATCCTCTGGCTTTGTAGAATTTTAGACAAAATTTTCAATTCCTTTTGATGAAGCGACTTGGGTTTGTAATTTATTTCTGTGTTCTATAGTTCCAACCTTCTTTATTTATACTTTTTGTAACAACATACTTTCATCCTTAGTTATATCCTCTGCCATTATCCTCCTTTGCACTGGTACACCCCACTCTTGCATTTCTCTGTATTCCATCGCTGTAACCGATTTTTTTCTTGTGCTGAATATATGGGTGTAGCTAAATTTCCTTCTGGGAAAAGATTCAAGTATTTTTCTTTCTCCTTTCAAAGCCTCACTTAGGTTTGGAAGTGCTCAATTCCTTAAAAGTTCGCCATAAACTATTGAGCCAAATAATATCAACACAAAGCAACAATGGAAAAGGATGGAAGAAGCCCCCATTTCTCCTATTTTAACTGTGATATGATATTCATAAATGTATGATTATGGCTATGAACCTGATAATCTCAGAAACTCTTAATATTATATATCTGACACTAGAATATTGAAACTTTATGCTATCTCTCTCAATATTAAAAAATAAAAAATGTTCATGATATATATAACTTGAGAACATACCTTTGGGTAAATGACTCTCTTGAATGCTTCAATCAGAGTTGATCAAAGTCTAGCCACAATAAGTGAGTTCTTTGTCCCAAGCTTTGCTAAAATAACTAAGATTCTAACTAAAAATATCTTGCAAAAGCTACTCTGCGAAGAAAATATAATATATGGGTTTACTTAAGCTTTTGATATTGTGAATATTTTCTTTATATCTATTAGGTTTATGCTTATGCAACAAGACATTTTAGAAAAGTTATTTTATAAAATATGAGGAACATTTCTCAATATGGACTCTTGAGATCATTGTATTGGTGACAATTTTTTTGCCTTATAAATTCTGTAAACCGGTATTGTGGGCTGAACTAGATCCAAACATTATACTTGCAAATGGAAAACATGGAACACTATGACATCATTCATAATGAATCAGATCAAAATCCATGGGCCCTTTTTGCTAGGAAATTTGCTTTCTAGTATTCCTTATTTATTTTTATTTCCATCTCATGCTCAACAAATATACACTTCATGCTTTATTTGAGAACAAATTTCAGTTTGTTCATGTACTTTGTGATGAACATAGTCATGTGCTAATTTCCCATGGCATCGCATAACCTGTTTGTTTTCTCATTTTTTTTTTCTTCAGATCCTTATAGATTATAGTGGAGAGGAAGAAGAAAAGAATCCAGAGACAACATTCTCAAACAAAAAGATAACCCTGCTACAACTTCTGGAGTAGAATCCTGTTCAGAAAACCCTTATCTTCTACAACAAGGTCTCAATTTATGCTAGATATTTGAAGGTTTTCTTGGTCAAGATGGATGCTCTGACCTGCAGGTTCAAACAAAGTATTATTTGGGTCACCGATCTTCTTAAGGTTTCCATATTGTGAATATTTCATTTATAAGGTTTCCATATTATGAATATTGCATTTATAAGCATATCTATGGACATGTCTATTTTGGAAATTTATTAGCTTCGACAGGGACTTGCTGCTTCACATCTGTTCTTGTTAGATTTGGATTTTTCACTGTAGAGCTATATTTCCATTCACAATTCTGCTTATCGCTTATAATGGCGTTTCATATGCAACGCTTTCCAAATCACTATGAAAGCCATATTTTTATTCAAAATTCCTTTTGTAATAATTTAAATAATCTGTGACACTGTTCCAATCATTTATAATGTTTAGTTGAGTTGGTTTAAGGACATACAATAATAAGGTTAGAGGTTGACTAAAGTTAATTTGGAAAGTTTATATATTATTGGTAAGTAGTGAATTCAGGTGAAGAATATGATGATATTTTTTCGAATTATTTAAACAAAATTCAACTAACAGTAATGACATTTTTTTTTTTTCGCCTTTCTATTAGAATGAAAGAGAAAACAATAGTATAAGTCCACTGGCTTGTCACTAGGAAAACCTACTAGTAGCATAAAAATAGGTTTGATGTCATGAAAAAAATCTGTAAGTTTGATAGTAACCTTCTAGATATCCGAGTCTATTTCTAACTAGATAATCATACATATAAACAAAGTAGAAATTAACAGATAAGTCGGTAGCCCTGCAATAATGCTTTAAAACAAAAAAATAGTATGTGCATCATGTTTAGCTTGTGGAATAGTCCACTTGAGTGGGAATATGAACTTGGTCTTCCTCTTCATAGCTATTGAAGTCAAAGTTGCTGAGTTTCTTGTCCATAATTGAGACTTTTTCATCCAATTTATTAACTTGCTGTTGCAAAGCATTGATACACATGAGTATTTCGTCTTGAGCCTCATTATATTCAACGATAACCTTCCCCATTAATGCTTTCACTTGCTATAAGTCCACGATATACATATATTGTGTCTTCCTAGACTTGGTGCTACTTGGATCTAGTTTCCAATGAGTGACCTTTTTTTATCACCCCTATCTCTGAAAGAAAATGATGCTCGAACCTTTTCTCATGCTTTGTTGCTTCAATATCCTCTTGTGTTGATTGGTCTACTCCTAAAATCTGTGCATCGAGGTTTCATCATTAGCTTGGGCCTTGATGTGGGGCAATGTGACTTAGTTGGAGCTTCCATGACTAGAAGAAGGGTGACCTCTCCATTGCATTATGATAACATGCAAGGGGGACAAGACTAAAACTAGTAGTGTGGGATTGGGAGAGGGGAATCTCGACTGGTAGCCTAGTTCCTGCAATTAAACTACTTGTGAATAACCTGATGAGGGGGTGATATTTCAATTTAGGAGAGGTAGAAGTTGACACAGAGAAAGAGGTGGGACAAGGATAAATGAAACATAATATAAGGAGGCGAAGTGCTCAAATTGGCTAGGCGAGGACAACACGGGGAGGAAAAAACACAAAGGGAGTAAAAAACCAACTCAGAGCAACAATGAACCACAAATGTAACCAACAACTTACTAATTTCATGCTTCTAGAGAAATGATGTTTATCGATTGCTCGTACCTATTGCATGCATTGCTATAACTGTGCAGTATGCCACATCGTGAGTGTTGATCTACTCATCTTAGTTTCAAAAATAACAAAGTGTTGTCATTAGAGAAATTTTGAGGTCTAAAATGGGCCTCCTAAGGAATATTATAAAATAATAGTATAAATAATAAAATAAGATTAGATTACATCATAAAATTTTATAGGAAAAAAGAAGAAAACTACTATTTCAACTCGTATTTTCAACTTATCTCCCTACGATTTTACTCAATTTTCAAGTGGGAGCACTCGTTGGATGCGAAATTTAATTCATCATCCAAGGAGTACCCATGTTGCATACTTTCGATATACCCCGCTACATGAAAAATGAGAAATACATGAAAACCATGATTGAAATCACATTTTTAATGTATTTCTCATTTTTCTTGTAGCAGGGTCCATTGAAAGTATGCAACATGGGTACTCCTTAGATGAGGAATTAAATTCCACATCCAACGAGTGTTTCTAATAAAAAATTGAGTAAAACTATAGGGAGATAAGTTGAAGACATGAATTAAAAAAGTGGTTTTTGTTTTTTTAATTTTTTAATTATTTTTTAATCTTTTTACCTTTTTACTCCAAAAATGGTGAATCCCCCATGGTTGACATCATCATCTTGAATCATATTGGTTCTTATAAATTTGATTTTGGTTTTACATTTTTGTTTTAAGGCCCATTTTAGAGCTCAAAATTTCTGCAATGAATATTAATTACCCAGTGTAGGGTGGAGGTCAAGTGATGTGCCTCAACCATCCCCGAGACCAAGTACCATAAACTTCATTAACTCTTTCTAGTTGTCCAACCATCAAAACCTTGAACATCGAACTAATCTTGGTGTTGATGTTTATTTGAGGTGTACTAGGGTATTAACACCTTAAGTGGGGAATGAGGATAATGATTATTATTGATTTAAACCAAATTTGATCCATCATATTTAATATTTTATTTTTATAATGATATAAATTGGAAATAAATTTTCCTGCTCTTTATAATAACTAATAATTATTATAAGTTAATTAAATAGATATTTTTTTTTGCTTTTTTTTTTTCCAAGAAAAAACTCGTAATTTTATTAATGAAAACAAAATTACATGTTGTAGATGCTTGCAAGCAATCCATCATCTAGTCAAAGACTGATGATCATAAGTTCATACAAAATAATCAACTAACAGATGGAGAGAAAAAGTTAAAATTTTCTCCATTTCTTCTTTTCAACCTTCCGCCATTCTCCTTGAGATGGCGTGGATGAAACAATAGCTAGCTGATTTCCTTCTATTCTTGAAGTTTCCTTGTCTGAATCTGAATTATCAGATGCATGATGACGTTTGTTTCCTCCAGTGTCCTTTGCTTCAGGTATCCTCATAAGCTGTGCCATAGTGATTTGTAATTTTGATGGTTCTTGAGATATTTCCCCCTTCCCTTCTTTTTCTTGTATATTCTATTCTTCCACATTTGGGATGGGATCCTTTACTGCTTCTTCCTCTTCCTCCTCTGGCTCATTCGGGGGGAATTGATATCCTTTGGGTTGCTTCCCTAGTTTCTTCTTCCTTTGCTGCTCTTTCTTGGTATCAGGACACGTATTTTGTAGATGTCCTATTTGTCAGCATATTTGGCATCTGAAGGCTGTATTCTCAAAATATAGAAATTGAGTCCAGCTTTGCTTTTTGTTTGACAGTTAAATATGATCTGGTAGGCCTTTACTGAGGTCCAACTCCACACATATTCATGTGAAAGTATAGATTCGTTCTTCCATCCTTTGTATGTCTATCTTTATGAATCATCCTAAGATATTCCCAATGCCTTCTAGCACTTGATTATGCCATAAATGAAGGGGAAGGTTATGTAGCCTAGCCCAAACCGACATTCTTGATACAATCATGGTATTAGCATTGAAATTTGGGAACGATGAAGTAATGAAAAGTCATGTCGATCCCCATAATCATGGGCCTTCCCGAAGAATAAATTCTCTTTCCTCTGATGATGCAAACTTTACAATGAAGAAACCTTTGGAGCAGAGGTGTATCTCACAATTTGTTGTCCAGTTGGTGAAGATCCAGTGGAAAATATCCATTGGTTTTGGCCAGAAGCTGTTGAATCTGCAAATGATGGCTTGTGCTTCATAGGTAGTGTGAAGATCGTTTGTTTCTGGAATATCTATGATTAGTTCTGGGACATAATTTGCTTGCTCCACTATGTAGGGGTTGGGAATATTATGTGTTTGTTCTGGTTTCACTGTAGCTGCTGGTTTCCCTTGGAGGATGTTTTTGAAGGAGATACCAACATTTATGTGTTCCTGATTCGGTTCTGTACCTTTGGGTAATCTAGATCCAACAACACCTCCTGCTCCCTTTGATTTACTTGATCTCGTTCCTCCTCTCAATTTCAGATTGAGGATGATGGTGGTCGTAGGTAAAATGTTGTATTCATGTAGACTGTGATCATCCTGCAGTGATCTGCCACCACAGATCAAGTTTTGCAAGTGTGATGGATAGCCCAGATTTTGCATAATATTTTGCTTCAATTGAAATACCTTGTCAGAATCTTGTACCCATAGTAATGATGAGTTACCAACAGGGGATTTTAAGAAAATTTGGAAGGAGTTTCGTTCTTTCTTCTCTCATATATTAGATGTTTCAAGATTCGGATCGGTGCCGTATGACGTTTTTGTTGCTTGTAGCAGGGATTACATTGTAGGTACATTCATCAACTGCAAGATCCTTGCTGCTTTGTGATCTATTAAGTTTGAGGGCAGATCCAGTGGGAAGCATTAAGGAGACCTCAGATCCGTCTTGTTTAGAATTGATACGCCCAGGATGAGTGTATATCCTAGATCCGATATGGTAGCTCTAAGGTTCGTATACCTTACGGTGCAGGTGTTCGCGACTGGGGTTGTCACCAAGGTATTGGGATTTCTGCACCCTGTATACAGTACTGAGAAGCGCGGCTCCCCAAGATCCATAAGACTGCATCGAGCTCCAATCCTTTCTTCGTATGAATACGAATCAAACATGTAGATCCAACAATTTGACTTTTTCCCGTGCATATATAAATCACATTCGAGGATAGATCTGTCCTCTGTAGAAAAGACGGATATCGTTGTGCTGCATTCAGTCCCTTGTTTATGTTCTTGTAACAGATCTGCTAAGACAAGAGACAAAGGCGAAAATATCTTCGGATCTATGCTAGCCAACCATTGTAAGGATAGATCTAACATGCATTGACTTATCAATGTATAGGGTTTCTTCTTTTCCGATAATGCCTGGGCCAATCGAGCATCTGCGACGACAAAAGGAAAAACCCCAATGATTTGTTGGGAGCTCCCGATGGGTGTGGTTATGGATGCATATATCCACCCACTAACATCGCAGAAGAGAGATCTGGGTGAGCTATCTCGCGGCTTAGCTGGTGTAGATCTAACTGAGTAGAAAAATCAATAAAAAGAAAAATATTCACCTCGCTGTCACGGACCTTAGAAAGTTTAGATCTGGTAAGCGAAAGAGGTTGGGGAGAGAACCCAAGGTGCCCTAACCCATCCGACACAGTGCAGAGGCTCTAGATCTATCCTTCGACATACTAGATGTGAGACACAACCCCATTGTCGACTATCCCTTCAGTTGTAGAGCGCAACAAAACCTTAGCATTCTCCATGGTAGCGTCTAAATAGATATTATAAAATTGTTTATAATAGTTATTATAAATTAATTAAATTATATTATTATAGATATTATAAAATTGAGATATGATATATAGATAAAATATTTAAAAAAAATTTCATTGTTATTTTTTAATATAATTACGATTAATATTTATTCAACTACCGAAATGATTAAATATTATAATTATAAATAACAAATTTCACTATAAAATTTCTATTTAACTAGCTTTATTATATTTTCACATTTATGAGTCTGGTTATCATTTTTAGAATGAAAAGTATCATTAGAGTTTCCAAAACTTTCTCTATTTATGATAAATTATTCCAACCTTTTTCATAATAATTTATTAAAATAAAACTAAGTCTGGTTATCATTTTTAGAATGAAAAGTATTATTAGAGTTTCCAAAACTTTATTTACGATAAATTATTCCAACTTTTTTCATAATAATTTATTAAAATAAAACTAAATTAATAAAAAAAATAAAGTCACATATCAATGTTGGCTTTTGACATCGTGATGTGTTAAATTCATGGTATTATTAACAGGTAAAATTAAAAAAAATATTAAATCCTCGTGCCCCATGTTGCCCAAATGGGCGACAATATGGGATTCTAAGCATGCAATATCAAACTTTAATTAAAAAATAAATCCCAAGAATGCAATATTAAACTTTAATTAAATAATAAATCCTAAATCTTATAAGTCATCCTACGGAAAAGATATGAATATCAAATTTTGGTCGAAGATTCCAATCAAGGGTTCCAAACAAAGTGGTCCTTGAAAGAGAAATTTATACTGCGAATCTCAAAGTTAAAGTGAATTAAAAAAAAATTAATTCAAGATAAAATGCTAAAGCGAAATTATTTTAAAATTTGGTTATAAAGTTTGAGTGTGATCGTCTTTGAGAGATAAATTTATGTTTTAAATCCCAGGGAAATTGACACGGACATTGTGATTGCGAATCTCAAAGTTAAAGTGAATAAAAAAAATAATTAATTCAAGATAAAATGCTAAAGCGTAATTATTTTAAAATTTGGTTATAAAGTTTGAGTGGGATAGTTTTTCCATTTGTTATTTGAAATGTATTTTTGAATGTAAAATAATTTATAGTCTTCAAAAATCTTGAAATATTTAGTTTATATAGATTTAATAATTTAAATTTGTCAATCCAATATTTTTTTGGTTGGATTTTAAGTAAAATTAATTAGAAAATATATTTTATAAGGGCAAACATATAAAATGTTTAGCATACATTTTAGTTTTATTATATTTGAAATTCATTTTCTGGATCTATCACATCAAGATTATTTGTACCGATGTTTCGAACTATCAAGTGTGGTTCATCTTTGAGACAAAATGATGAAAAAATCTGATCAAACCTGAGGAATAAATAGGGAGAAACCCTAAGATCTAAAAGACTTAGTTAAAAAGCAAAAAAAAATCGTTTAGAGAATAATAAAATAATAAGAAGAAAAACGTTAGAAAAGATTAGAAAAATAATTCTCATAATATTAATAGTAATAATTAATATTCAAGAATTAATGATTAGAATTAATAATAATAAAAAAATCAAATTCAAAAAAGAATAATCCTAATAATAATAGTTAATAGGAGTGATTCCCGATGGGGTGTCTATGTTGCAAAAGGGGGTGGTGGGTGGGATGCCACCACCCCACCTAGCCAAGTTGCTGGTGGACGTGGCAACACACACCCATAACTATCTTTATGACTCTCCACACAACGAGACTTCGATTCATGTAAAATGGTTGTCGGTCACCCGATCTCACACTCGATTACACTCACTACATTGGATTCCTTTTGTCTTGCGAGGTGATCTAGGATCTTTTAAAGTGACTTGGCTTGTAAAAATATTCAAGCATGAATGTAAAACTTAAACCAACAATTAACTTAAATCAAACATGAAAATTTAAATAAAGTTGCAAATTAAAACGAAATGTAGAATATCAGACAAAAAGAAAATAAGGACAAAACCAATTGATAACAAAGTTTGTCCAATATGAACTATGTCTCCAAGTCCCGCATCCAGGAGAGTGGCCTCTTTATTAGTTCAGATCCTAAGCTTCAAATGCTTTATTACATCACCAAAATGCCTCCCAGAGCCTGCTACAAAGTGAGCTCTCTGCTACCAAGAAATGACCTCCAAAATTCCACCAAAAACCTCTTTTGGTTGCTACGAAAACCAAGCTCTAAAAATCACTTTGTTTACAAACATATGTAAGCTCAACACTGAGCTTAAACATTCTGGGCACTATAAAATATTAATCCAAAGACTGCTGGTGCATTGGCAATTACTTTTGGTTTATATAACATTGGGGGTCCGTAGCGCCGAGGTCTACTTTTGGTTTGTATAACATTGGGGGTCCGTAGCGCCGAGGTCAAGCTCACGGAGGTTGCGCCCCACTTTTATAACCATATACTATACTTGGTGGCATTAATATATATACCCAACAATTATAACACAATATGTTGTCGAGTTTTAACCATATGCTATATATTATATGGTGGTTATAATTTTGATACATGCCTTTTATGTGATATGGTTACAAGGTATTCTTCCGCGGGGTTCACGATTTGCCATTTTATAATAGATTGTTGTTATAACAAATATGTATGTGGGAATACGACAGTGCCGTTGGGTTTTAATATATTCTATGGTTGTTATAATACGCATTATTTTTATTAATGCCAATGATTATAGTATATGGCTATAACAATGGGGCGCAACCTCTGTTGGCTTGATCCCACTGCTGCAAACCCCACACAAACCCCCAATGTTATATAAACCAAAAGTAATTTCCAATGCACCATAAGTCTTTGGATTAATATTTTATAATGCTGAGAGTGTTTAAACTCAGTGTTGAGCCTACATATGTTTGTAAACAAATTGGCTTTTAGATCTTGTTTTTTTTTAGCAATCAAAGGAAGTTTTTGGTGGCATTTTGGAGGCCATTTCTTGGTAGTAGATAGATCACTATGTAGCAGACTTTGGGAGGCATTTTGGTGATGTAACAAAGCATTTGAAGCTTAGCATCTGAATTAATAAAAATTCCATTCTCGTGGAGGAAGGACCCAGAGACATAGTCCACATTGGACAAACTATGTTATCATTTGGTTTTGTCCTTATTTTCTTTTTGTCTCGATCTTCTACATTTTGTTTTTATTTGCAACTTCATTTAAGTTTTCATGCTTGATTTAAGTTAATTGCTGGTTTAAGTTTTATCATTCATGCTTGAATATTTTTACAAGCCAAGTCACTTTAAAAGATCCTAGATCAAGTGGTAATAGAGCAAGATTGATGATGGTTTGTGAGTGTGCATGATAACCAAAAGCAAATTCATGCAAGATGAAGGAACACTTGTTGAAGGCAATCCAACAATTGGATCGAGAAGCTTTACTCGAAGAATAGAGATGTCATCACATGAGAGAAAAAAACATATTTTTGGTTCAGAGAAAGAGTTGTGTGAAGCTTTCATGGCGATGAAGACCACGGTTGACAAAATGTATCGAGAATGGAAGAAGTATGGAAAAGGAAGCTTGTTGAAGAAATTCGAAGATAAAGACTCAAAAATGGCTCCTCATTCTTCTCACTCTCCTCGTCATTCTCTTGGTAATTTTGAGAAACAATCTCAAGGTGTTGGATTGAAGTTGTTAACCAAGATGGGTTATGAAGGAAAGGGCCTTGGAATTCGTGACCAAGGTATAATTGAACCTTTAAAGGTGGAAGCAAGACTTTGCTATGTAGGATTGGGGTATGGTGAAGAGGAATGCTTCAAGGCAATGGAAGCAAGGAATTCTCTAAAGGTAGAACCATTATAACCTATGATAAACGATGCCACACCACTTTCAGTCAATGGTAAAGCATGTAAGATGTCCAAGAGAAGAACAAAGATAGATTCTCCTGAACATGCGTGCACCAAGGAAAAACATTAAAGGTATAATAAGGCTAATTATTCCAAAGTTTCTTTTAAGTATAAGAGGATTTTCAGTGCAAAAAGTTTGTCATATAGGAAACCATGCACATTTTCTGGGTTGAATAACCATAGTGTTGCCAAATGTTGGAAAATAATGGCTTTGTACTTGAAATTTATGTCGACTAGGAAGGGGACACGACATAAAGACCCATTTCCATAACAAAAGGAAGAGAAGGACAAGAAAGACTAGATGTTGAAAATACTTTGCACTTATTTCAACAAAGGCAAACATCAGGAAGCTAAATGTTGGAAACTCCATTCGGAGCTTCATCCAAAGAAGGAAAAGAAGATTGAAGATGATTCCTCGCTAGTAAACATAGGGCAATTGAAGAGGCTCAAGTATGCGAGAAAAACCTATTCTCTCATGTCTGCAAAGGTGGAAAAAATAGGTGATCTGAAGCATGGAAATGAATTAGTTACATATAAGTCTAACTATCATGTGTTTTAGGAAACATTGGCACCACCACATGGGAACTTGTCGTGGGAATCTGTTAAGAGGATTAAACATGTTGTTAGTTCATTTTCATTAACATTATAATATTTGTTAATGATGCTAATGTGTTGTACCTGGGTAGTGATTGAAGTAACACATGCCGAAGGATGTGGGAAAGTGCAAATGGCTAACAATATGGTTTCACTTGTCATAATTGTTATGCAACTTTTTGTGATGAGCCAAATGCAAAGAACAATTTGGACAAATACCAGAGAAGTGGGGAGGCATATCCCACACTTGGTATTTGATTAATAGCCTTTTGGAGGTCCAAAAGCCTCTCAGTGGGGAGGATTGATCCAGGAGGATCCTAAAAAGGTTTAAAATTCTAAGTTCCCAAAAGCTTATGGAAATAACGCCATGTTGAAGAGATCAACAAGATGATTCCAATGTAATTTGAATCATGTCAATCAGATTCCATATGTGAAAGATATGGCAGTTTGAAGATTTTGACCAATGACCAAAAATCAAAGTCAAAAGGTGATATAGAATGTCTTGGAGTTAACAGGTGGCACATCCTGGAGCTGGCATGTGGTAGGGTCATGAAGTGGCAGAGCTAAATTGACGACTAGTGGTAGATGACGTGTCAGTGAAGGTATCAACACGTGGTCCACTTGATGGGTGACATGTGGCCCAATGAATGAGCACCATGTGGCCCTATGGGAAGGTGCCACATGGCCCTATTTTGGTGTTCAATTTTGTTTTTTATAGATAAAGGCTCTTTCTATGGTTCAAACACGTGACCTTTGGGTTACAAGGCCGGCACCCAACCAATGGGATATAGGCGGTAGTTTCTATTTCAACAATGACATACTATATTTAAAATGTTGTTGTAACAGAAGGAAAAAAGGGGGAGGAAGGCCATGGGTTAGAACCCTGGATAGAGCCTCCGTCTATAAATTTTTTTGACTACCAAAATAGGGCCACATGGAACCTTTCCATAGGGCCACATGGTGCCCATTCATTGAGCCACGTGTCCCCCATCCAGTGGGTCACGTGTTGATACCTTCCCTGCCACATCATATGCCACTGGTCATCATGTCAGATCTATAACGTCATGACCTTGCCATGTGTCAGCTCCAAGATGTGCCACCTATCAACTTCAGGACATGCCATGTCACCTTTTGACTTTGACTTTTTCCCATTGGTCAAAATCTTTAAACTGCCATATCTTTCACGTACAAACTTGGATTGACGCAATTCAGGTTGCGTTGGAATCATATCGTCGAGCTCTTAGACATGGATCTATTTTCATAAGCTTTTAGGAATTTTGAGTTTTAGCCCTTTTTAGTATCCTGCTAGATCACCAGATCTGTTAAGGCATGCCTCTTGTGGTGATTACTCTCATCCTAATGTATCTCACGCCTCTTCCATTCATGATGCAAATATTATTTTGAGTATATTTCCATCAATTTTATCCATCTACAACTTCCCCCGCTCTCCCAAAAATGTAATTCGAGTGCACTAGCCAACCCACTTCTGTGAGCCTTAGCTAGGTCCTATTTTTTTGCTCTCGATTCTTAGTTGTTGTTCTAGAATTGGCAGGCCTACACCCCCTAGGGGTGCCTTCCAATTGGTACTCTGACATACCGACCCGATGTTTCTTTTTCTTTATTTATGTCAAATTTCTACACTTACAATGACTTCTCATTCAAGCACCCTGTGCATGACAGTAGATAATATCTCCAGGTGTTGAACCTCCTTAGTGGGAGACTTCTTCATTGTTTCTAGTATGCATCCCACTAACTACCTGGTCTCTATTCATGCCTTTGAACCTATTACTAGTTTTCTCTTGGCCAACATCCTTGCTGGGCACTCTTTAAGCAATTCTTGCCTAACTCTCGGGGCGTTGAGTTTCTTCTTTCATCTATCTCTTGTAGACACATTATCTGGCTAGCCTCTTCAACACACCTTGTGTTTCCCCTTCTACATCCTTCTAAGCTAGCTCTACCTCCCTGTGGTATGTCAATTGCTTTTGCCTCTTCGAAATATCATCTTCATCTGTCTCCCTACCAATTGACCCCTTTCCCTCCTCACACACACCTCTCACTCGGTTCACTACTTGTTCCCCTCCCCTCTTGACATCTTGGTCATTTTCCCTTGTTGAGGCCTTTGATGTGCCCTGTTAGCATGCACATGTCTGCTAAGGGGAAACTTATCATCAAGATTGAAATTCTCGGCGTCACTTACGTACCCACCATTGTTTGGAGGAAACCACTGCCAAGTTTTGGGATCTCACCCTAGGCCCCATCCAAGAATAGATAGGTTGAATGGAATGTGAGGGTGCCTTCAAGTGATAATAGCTTTAGGTACTAAATTACTTGTTGACCTAGATTATTGGGTATCAGATGTTGAACACACACACAAATGCTTGAACCAGTACATGTACACCATTGACTTACACTAACACATGAAGTTTCTCCTTGGCCGAATCTTGAAGGATCGGTTCAAGAATATAACATACATATTACACTCTCTGGAGCATCTACATTGTCACATGAGAGATCTAGAACAACACTTTGATAGCATTGAGCAACACCTTGGTATTCCTCCCCCAACAAGCAACAACCTTGATAATAATGAATACCCTATTCAAGTTCTCGATTATGTTTGTCTTCATAAAGTATTTTCATCAAACCTTGTAACTCCCATGAAAAATAAAATATATGTAATTATGAAATCATCAAGAAACACCGTCATCATAAAAAATGTGCACATAAAGTATCATATCATTAATAAACAACCTTGTGCCTCCCATAAATAATAACATCATCAAAACATAGCATGATAAAAAACAATATGTTGTCCAAAAATATAGTGTATACGACAGAATATAGTATGTTTGCATGAAGTAACTAAAGAGTAAAAAGAAAGTTGGACTCAAATATCAAGACAACTCAAGATGCCTGCTAGAACTTGCCCTGTGCTCCTTTGTACCACTCCTCTCTTCTCCTTCTACCTCTAGGTGCATATTTTGGAAAGTAATTGCTATCTTTCCATTTGTTCCTGATGCACTAGTGTGGGAGTGTGAAAATGTAGCCTCCGAAGGGGAATGTGTAGGAACAATGAATAAATTAATTTTTCCAACTATGATGTGAGGAGGTGAATGAACCAGTTGGTTGGCACAGGAGGACCTAGCTTGAAAGAATGTAGAAGGTGCACATGGTGCAGTAATCAAAGGTGGAATTGAGTGATGAGATACAATGAGCCAATGGGAAAATCTGGATGTTGGTATGGATGGTGTAACATACCTAGTTCCCTCAATGGCTTACAGAGGTTATAGGGTATCCAAAATTTTATTTTTCTCATTTTACTAGCTTGACAATAAGCTCTAATACCACTTTGTTATATACCCCTATTAAATTTATCCTAACCACACTTGCAAAAAATCTAATTTTCATTTCTCATACATTTTGTCAAACACTTTACATGTAAGCATTTCTTCAAATACTTTGTATACAACCAACTGAGTAGTATTTTTAGTGTATACATTTTTCATACATTTTGTATGAAATAAAATTAGAAACATTGCTCTAATTCCACTTGTAACATACTAATTGAAAAATACCACTCAATCATGCAACTTTTGATTTTTGTCTTTGAGGGATTTTATCAAATATTTTGCATGCAAATTTTAATAAATCACCTTTAATATATTTCTTCAATTTTTTTGCATGCAAATAGACATATGTAAGCTATAAAAATACTATCATTCAACAATACTATCTTTGCCCACAAAATAACATTTTCATTGTGTCATTTCATCAAACAATTTGGATGCAATGAATCATTAAACCATTTAGGCATTTATTCAAACACTTTTCATGCATACTAATATAGTAAATATTTTGCATGAAAATAAGCGTATATCAACTACAAGAATACTATCATACCACAAAACAAAATTTTCATTGGGGCATTTCATAAAAAAAATTGTATGCAATGAATCCTTAAAACCCATTTACGCATTTCTTTAAGCACTTTGCATGCAAACAAATATAGAAATTATTCGAGGAATATATCCTAAACTATAGAGTCCGAGTTCTAAAAACTGAACCAGATGATCTGTGGAAGTTCCCCTCACTATGGTTCAAGTTTGAACCTCCAGAACCTCCTAGATGAAAAGTTATAACAAAAATGCTAACATGACCAATTTGATGCATGATTTTAGGAGCATTCAAGAAGCTCAACTTCATCTGATCATCTAATACCCATAACTATTATGACTATATATATATATATATATATATATATATATATATATATATATATATATATATGACATTATGTTATTGAGACAAATATTTAATTATGTGGTATGTGTGCCCATGTAGATATATTTAGTTTTGGGGTCATCGAGTCTGACATTGTAAATTTGTACATATCATGATATTAATAAAATAAGGATGGCTACGGATCCCACTCCACAAAAAGAGTACGGGGGACACAACTCCATGGAAAAAGGCAACGGTTGGATATTTTGGTGAAACGTGCACCTGGGGCCCACATGGGTTCTAAAGAGTGCCACATGGAAAGTTAGGGCCATGCATACATAAAGAAGCGTAGTTTGTGTTTGATGTTCATTCAATCAATTACTCATTTAGTTGGTTATTGATTAGTTAATACGTCCTAGGGTGGAATATGAGACTAACTGAGGTGTGGTTATTTAATTAACCGTATTGCTGGGACGCATCTTGTATATGATGTGAGCCCCTATGCTGGATCTAGGGAGCTTGGTGCTCCAAGGGTTTGTTGACCCTGTTTATGGCTAAGTGGCCAGGGAGTTCTATTTGGGGAACTTGGTTCAGAGATAGCCGATGAGTCCTGGTAGGGTTTTTCCACCGAATGTGGAGTTATTTCGGTTTGGACATTGGTACTTGAATGCCCAGACAATAACAAAGATCCTGTAGCTATGGGATGAGACCGTCTTAGAAAACTATAAGTTACCCTGGAAGATGGGCACCGCTGAGAGACTTGGGATACTCCACTTGGGTGTTGGTCAAGGAGACGTGAGCCTGTGGTTGGAGACTTGGGTTGTTGGGGTTGGTGCCTCGACTAGGGTTTCATTCTGGTTTTACAATTATTGCCTATGGAGATGCTGTCCCAAATTGGGCGTGGCTAGTGGTTGAGCTTATGAATCACCTAGTCTATGTGTTGACACCTAATCATCAGGATTGGGTGAATGTAATTAATGTGAATAAATAATAAGAAATATGAACAGTCATCGGGAGATGAAGTGAACAGTCTCTTCCTCATGTATATAATAAAGAACAACTTGAAGGAATAAAATATGAATTAATTTGTGGAGTTACTACCTGGCCTGACATGGTATTAGAGCTAGCTCCATTTTTGGCATCTCCTTCTAGTCTTGTAACTCCCTTCTACCATTTTCTTGCAGTTTGTCCACTGCCCCCTGTGGAGTCTATCTACTGCCCTCTCCACAGTCACTGCTGCAAAACTATGAGATTATTTACGCCCTCTGCGCTGCCTAGGCTGTGCATTATTGTCCTTTCTGCGCTCTCTGGGCTCTCATTAGAAGGATTTCTCAAATGTGAGACCGACGACTAATCTCTCGGCAATTCATTTTCGTTGGGCAGTGGAGGGAGGATGGCAGCTTATGCGGGAGCGTTTTTGAATCCTTATGTGCCTGTTTCGAAGATTTCTCTTCTTTGGCTTTCAATTCGAACCTGTCTTTGAAGTGATCTGAGAAAGGCTCAGTCAGAAGTGGTCTCTCAGTGATTGGAGAAAACATAAGGTAACGACAATGGCCTCAGAGCACTGATTTTGTACGTTTATAATCGTTCTTAGTTGCACCAGACTCGGAAAGAAGAAGAAGCCGTCAGCTTGAATAGCCAATGCTTAATCCAACAGCAGAACGGGAACGAACTATCTGGTGCCTCCACGCAGGAATGAGGAACGAGGCAGTGTGATATGGTCGAATGTTTAAAAAAAAAAAATTGTATGTGCGTTTCAGACTCACTGACTGATGTGAGTTGTTGAATAGCTTTTTTATGGTCATAGTTCATTCTATGCGTGGAATGTTGCGTATGGCATTTGGTGCATGGTTGTGCGTTGAACTGTGGTCGTTGAACTCTACAAAGTTTGAATAATTTCTCGAACACTGGTATCATATATGGTTGTTAACGCTGCCCCATATATTTATGCTTGAACGCTGGTATACTTTTGTATATTTACGCTGCCCCATATATACACAGTTCTTGTATTACGTTAATACACAGTCTTGTGTATTACATTGAACGCTGGTCCGACCATATATTTACACTCACCATACGCTGCCCCACTCATGTATGTGCTGGTATCAAAGCACACGCTGTATGGTATATACCTCTGATATGATACCTCTGTTGAATGCGTTGTACAATTTTTGTGTGTATTGGAGCTGCTCCACAATATATTTAGGCTGAATTATATTTTTCCATTAGGAGTAAAAAAAAAAATTGCAGCAGAAGTTTTTGTTACTGTATGCATTCAATCATATCCATTGTGGGAATAGTTCTCACTGGCAAGGAGAACTATCTTGAGTGGTCCCAGATGATAAAACACACCCTCATTTTCAATGAGTTGTGGAAAGGAGTGTGCATTGGAGACGAAGACAAAGAGCCAGAACAACCTAACTCAGACAAAGAGCTCGCCATTTGGGAAAATAAGAACAACAAAGCTTATGCATTAATCGCAGCATCTGTAAATGAAGAGGTGAGTCACCATATTTCACCATTTTCAACTGCTTTCGAAGCCTTACAAAAGCTGAAAGAACTCTATGACTCACATTCTGCACTTGAAGTTGTTCAACTCATGATTAAACTCTTCACTCTTGAATTACAAAATAATGATCCTCTTGCTCTTGCATCTGAAGTAAAATCTATAATGCATGATATCAAATCCACTAAGGTTGAATTGGATATTCCTCTTATCGCTTTTCTTAAGGCACTTTATCCTACTTACTCCAATTATCTTGAGTCATTGCAAGCAAATGGAAATCTCAAAGATATTACCTTTGACTCTCTTGTGAAAAAATTTGCTGAAAGAGAGAAAGCTTTTGAAAATAAGGTAGCCCCTGAATCTTTTGAAGAGGCTGTGTGCCTTGCTCATAAAGAAAAGAATGCTGCTCAAGATTCTTCCAGAGGAAGAGGTGGTCGAAGAGGAAGAGGAAGATATTTCAGAGGCAGGGGGGCAGACACTCTCAAGGAGAAAAGGCAGATTTGCACTGCATACGTTGCAAAAGAAATGGATCACATAATGCCTCTACATGCAAGTTATCATGGGACTAAATTAAGCAGCAAAGAAACCAACAGAAACGTAAAACTAATGACACAGACAAAGGTAAAGCACCTGAATCCGCTCACTATGTTGTGGCACAATGTAATATTGGAGTAAATGAAGATTTATTTAATGCTTCACTTGCTTCTTGGAAAAAAGATTGGTTGCTTGATTCAGGAGCAACTTGCCACATGACTCATAGAAAAGCTTTTTTGAAGAATTTATTGACAATGTTGATGGAGCAGTATACTTTGCAGACCAATAAAAAATCAAGCCATCAGGGCTTGGCACAATTAGGCTTAAATTGCCTGGTCTTTCGGACTTTCTTCTGCATCATGTTCTATATCTCCCACAGCTGAAGAGAAACTTGCTGTCCTTGGTCCACATCCGCCAACAAGGTCACTCCATTCATATGTTTGATGGCAAGCTTGAGGTGAGAAAAGCATCTGACCACTCACTTGTCATGAGGGGAATAGAAGAAGAAAGGCTTCTCAAGCTGCAAGGTACCTCTGCTCGTGTACAACATTTCTCATACAATTCTCATTATGAAGAAGGTACACTTCCATCAAGTTTATTATGGCATGCTAGATTTGGACATTTGAACTATGATAGCCTCCGCTTGTTGAAGAAAAATGGTGTTGCTGGTTTGCCTACAATACCTAAGAAATTTAAGCAATGTGATGCTTGCATTCTGGGAAAGCATAGCAAACAATCTTTTCATGATTCACATTCAAGAGCACATAGAAAACTTGAACTCATTCATTTAGATTTATGTGGTCCAATGCCTGTTCCTTCTGCAAATGGAAATAAATATATGATGACATTTATTGATGACTACACTAGAATGTGTTGGGTTTATTTATTGAAGTACAAATCTAATGCTTTTCAAACATTCAAGAACTTTCATAAATGGATTGAAAATGATGCATAATCTCATATTGGGTCTATTCGCACTAATAATGGAAAAGAATACACATCAAATGAATTTGAAAACTATCTTCGCCAACATGGGATCAAACATCAAACAACTGTACCTTATAATCCCCAACAGAATGGTGTAGATGAAAGAATGAATAAGACAATCTTAAATATGGTGCTCCATGCTCTTCTTCAAAAATGTAAAGATAATGTTTTGGGTTGATGCTGTTCTATTTGCTGCATATATAAAGAATAGATGTCCATCTAATGCTATTAGAAACAAGACTCCATATGAAATGTGGTATGGGCATGTTCCTTCGGTAAAGCATCTCAGGGTATTTGGTTCTACCTGTTATGCCTTGATACCAAAGGTACATAGAAACAAACTTGGTGCAAGAAGTCGTAAGTGTATCTTCTTGGGGTATTCAAACACCTCCAAAGCATACTGTCTCTATGATGAAGTCAATAAAAAGTTTGTTGTATCTAGAGATGTAATTTTTCTTGAATAATCCAAAACTGACAATGTTGTTGAGCAGCAACTTGATCGCTTGGATAGATTCGCAAATGAAAAATCATTTCAGGAATTTAATAATCAGATTCCACATCTTGAAGGGGGGATTCCTATACTAGATCAACATGTGGAATCTTCTTCTGAAGAACTCTCTCCCCCGCATGAAACTCCAACAACGGATGATGCTTTAAGTGATGTGATTGATAGAATTGGGAGACTCAATCTTGATTCAGTCCCAACTCAATCAACAGAGCAGCCTAGACCATCTAAGAAAGGTCCCCCAAAGTGGCTGACAAAGACACTTGAAAGTGTTCATCCTGATGACGTTGGAAAGATAGGAACTAGAAATTCAAACCGGCAAAATGGAGGTGATGTAAATGACTCTAATTCACCTGTTGATATGGATGTTTCTTATGATTGTGAATTGAACTTGTCTACAGATTTTGAACCAACTTCCTTCAAAGAAGCTGCTTCTAATGATGAATGGAAACAAGCAATGCAAAAGGAGTATGATGCCCTCATAAAGAACGATACTTGGAAGCTGGTTGATCCTCCATTAGGAACCAAACCAATTGGTTGCAAGTGGGTCTACAAGAACAAGTATAAAGCTGATGGCTCACTTGACAAGCACAAAGCTAGGCTTGTGGCAAAAGGTTTTACACAGAAGGAAGGGGTCGATTATGAGGAGACTTTTGCCCCCACAGCAAAATGGGCTACCATCCGGACACTCTTTGTCCTAGCAGCTCAGAACGGTTGGAAAGTCCATCAAATGGATGTAAAAATTTCTTTCTTGAATGGAGATCTAAAAGAAATTGTTTTTATGTTCCAGCCTGAAGGATTTGGTGTGAAAGGACATGAACAAAAAGTATGCAAACTTGTGAAATCCTTGTATGGCCTCAAACAAGCACTGCGAGCCTGGTATGAAAAACTAACTGAGCATCTTCTGAAACTCAATTTCAAACATTATGATCTTGATGATGCAACTTTGTTTTTCAAGAAAGTTGGCAAAACAATTGTATATCTTGTGGTATATGCAGATGATCTTTTGATGACAGGGAACAATGAAAGCTACATTGCATCCATAAAGAAGGAATTGGGGAAAAGTTTTGAAATCACTGATTTGGGCTATGTTCATTACTATCTTGGTATTGAAATAACTCAACATCCAAAGTCCATATTTCTTTCTCAAAAGAAGTACATTGGAGATCTATTGAACAGGTTTGGCATGACAGAATGCAATCCTCTTACTACTCCAATGGAACAAAACTTAAAGCTCACATCTATTGAAGGAAAAGAATTTGAGGATGCAACAAAGTATAGACAGCTTGTAGAAAGTCTCAACTACCTAACTACTACCAGACCAGACATTTCATTTACTGTTGGAATCCTCTCCAGGTTTATGCAAAAGCCTTGTGAGGGACATTGGTTTGCTGCAAAAAGAGTTCTAAGGTACTTGAAGGGAACTCAAGGCTTTGGAATCAAGTATACACAGGTGGACGAATTCAGCTTGATTGGATACTTTGATTCAGACTTCGATGGAGACAAAGAAACTAGGGTATCTACTTCAGGATATGCTATGAGTCTTGGATCAGGAGCTGTCTCCTGGAGATCACGCAAACAATCAGTTCCAGCAGATTCCACAACAGAAGCAAAATACGTGGCAGCAACTGAGGCAACAAAAGAAATTGTGTGGCTCAAGAAAATTCTTGAAGATTTGCAGGTAAAACAAGTACAATCAACTCCACTCATGATTAACAATACCTCTGCAATAAAGTTGGCCAAGAACCCAAAGTTCCATGATCGAACGAAGCACATCAATACTAAATATCATCTGATTCGACATCATGTTGAGGCCAAAACAATCCATCTCCGTCATTGTTCCACTAATGAGAAAATTGCAGACATTTTCACCAAAGTGCTTGGAAGAGAAAAGATTGAACGGTTTAGAATGATGCTTGGACTCACCAACATCCCTTCAGATTAAGGGGGGGAATGTTGACACCTAATCATCAGGATTGGGTGAATGTAATTAATGTAAATAAATAATAAGAAATATGAATAGTCATCGGGAGATGAAGTGAACAGTCTCTCCCTCATGTATATAATAAAGACCAGCCTGAAGGAATAAAATATGAATTAATTTGTGGAGTTACTACCTGGCCTGACACTATGGCTGAGAGGAATGTGTAGAGGTTGTAGTTAGCCAAACTTTCATTATCAGATAAGTTCTTAAATTCTTATGTGCAACTGTATATTTATATGCCATATTTAATTACTATTTTATTAAATTAAAACCCTAGTTTTCTGGGTTCTAGTTAGTTGCATTACTGTGTGTTTATTTCCGCTACGAACTTATGTCTTATGGTTTATTTGTGAAAAGAAATGCATTCATGGCATGTACTATTGCATTTATTTTTAATTATAATTGGAAAGAAGGGAAAAATTATGATAGTTTTGAGTCATGTGCTTCTGAAATTAAATCTTAATTTACGAGTAAGAAGTGTCGGCTGAGTGTGTTGCTCGTCTGAGAGCCAGAGACACTAGAGAGTGATATTAGAGCATAGTTTCAACATGGGGTTTGAATTGGGGTAAATTGGAAAATTATAAGTTTACTGCCAATTGTTTAAGAAAAACCCTATGTTAAGATTGGTAAAAATTTACCCAAAATCAGAATGCAAGTGCCAATAAGGACACAATGATGGTTAATCAATTTATTTATAAGAGTAATTGATAGAAATTGATCAATTTTGGGTTCGAAAGCCTAAAATTTATGTGCCAGACATCACCGCCATTAAAAAAGAGTTTAATTTTTATTTTAAATGTTAATTTTTCTTTATATACAAAAATGATATTACAAGGCTTAATAAATAATGTATGTATGCATGTTTTAGTGGGAGGTCGAAATTTTGAATTAAAACACGTGTATGTTCCAATATACATTATGTTTATAACATAAATGTGTTATACCTGTTTATAATGCATTACACTTTTTTTTTGGTGAATTGTCATATATGTGTGTGCGTGGTTATAAAAACACTATGATTATCAGGGCAGGGGAATTCATAAAGTGGTAATCCTTATTTAAATATTATATATATTATTGTGATTTTCATATGAACGAATACATCTTATTGAAGTGTCATATATACTTGAACGGCATGATTCCCGAGAAAAACCCCCTTGTTCCTTTAGCAAAATGCGTTTCGAGGTCACATTCTAATCCAAGGTGGTGTAAAATGTTACAATATAATTCCGAGTAGGATACAACTATCCATCTAAAAATTTGGTTTGAGGTAAAAAATTAAGGAAAAAATTAAAAGAAATCTACGTGAGTTTTTAAGGGGCAAGAATAGTTAAACAAACTACAAACTTTTAGAAGGCTTATTTTTCAGCTCAGGTATCAGAATAATGCAAGTAGACAGTCAATAGAAGTCTATTGACAAGGAAAATGATCTAGTAAATCCAAATTTCAGAGTTCAACAATAATTTTAGGCTGCAAGAAAATCTATAAGAAAAATTTCAGGAAAAATTGCGTAATGGTGGATAGGATAACATTATAAATATGTGTGGAAAGAGTCATATAAGTAGTTTGTGATGTCCCTATAAAGAGGGTTAATATGATGAAAACATCATGAGTTAATATGATGAAAACTAAGGACCAAGACATAAAGGGACAAAAGTACCTTTTTAGTTTTGCATAATGAATCACTAGGGTAATACACCACAACTTGATGGTAAAAGAAGGATTGGGTACAACTTGTCTATGAGACAAAATAGAGCTATGGTTGTGACATAAAGGGTGAGTGCGAGATGTAGAAAACCTAAGTCAAAATAATAACCAACCAAACTTTCATTTACCAAATAAGTCAAAAGCGAAGCTTACATGCCTATTTTATAACCACAGTGAGGGGAGATTTTATTGGTTGTTAAGAAATTCAAATTTAGAGGTAAAGAATGCCACCACTCAAGGCTTTTCATAGGGAAATACAACTGCTCTAAGTGACAAAGACATAAACCCAGGTTGCAAAATGAAGTGTAGATAAAACTTGGAGTAAGTAATATCTTTAGAGACCAAAAACTGGGTGACTAGTTGTAAAAAATGAGCTTCCCTTGCTTAAAAAGCTGCGAAACATACACTGATATACTATATCAGAAATAGAGGCACTTAAACTCTTTACATGTATAATAGTAGAGCACCACATGAGAGACAAATGGCAAGAGAATTCATTGAAAGGGATTAACTCTTAGCAAAAACATTCAACATACTTAAACAAACTATTTCTTGTAGAGAGAAGCCATACAAATACTAAGTTTGAGTTAAAATCCTCTCATACCTTTAACGAATTTCTCTTATTATTCCAAAGAGTTGGTTATTAGTGGTTATTCCTAACAACTGAAAGTTCAAAGCTAGGGTTTCACTGAATCTCTGAGCTAAAATATGCTATAGGAGCTCCAAGTTTGGTAATGGAAACAAAGTGGGTTGGTGGCCTCTTGTCAACTACCTTCACATAGTTGGGAGTTGTAAAGTGGACCTCAGGATTAGACGCCTTAAATGTTATTCATATCACCATTAACATTGCCAACTCATTGCATTCTTGCAAAATATACCACATACCATAAAAAACAATACCACATGTCTTATATGCCATAACAAGTTTCTATTCATAATGTGTGTGAGTTAGTAACATGGTATATGACATGGTGATAGGATTTACCAAGTGAAAACTCAAACATATCACTACTACATGTCTTATGGTAGCACTTAACATGATGGTATGGGGATAATCATAAGTGTGAAGTCATATATCCCACATTATTAATTACATTGTTTAGACTCTAGCACTTAACATGATGGTATGGGGATAATCATAAGTGTGAAGTCATATATCCCACATTATTAATTACATTGTTTAGACTCAAGCTATATATTTGGAGTAATATCATGCATTCTCAGTTATAACATTGGACAAAGTGTTATAATATTTGATGACTAAGCAAAACTTTTATAAGAATTGTGGTTCCATATTAAAATCATAGAGGCATAAAAAATAATAATAAATATTAATTATTATTATTATTATATTATTTTTATTTTTATTTTTACATTTCAGCAAAATGGTTGACACAGTGCTTAATATTTGATGAGTAAGAAATTTTTTTCCATCTTTATCTTGATGTTATTCATGACTTCAAAATTTGTTCAAAGAATTAATATTTTATATGCATTTGAACTTTCTATCACATGTCACTTTCATGCTCATAGGGATGTCATTCGGAAACATTTTTCTCTTTTATGTTTCGGAGTGAAATTGATTGGCGTATAAAACCCGGATTAAATGAAATTGATCATGAAACCGGAATAATATTGTGCAACATAAGTGTTCCAATAATGATGCTATGTCATCTTGTAGCTATCAATTGCACATGATGATGATACATGTTAGAAGTGCTATAACTATAAGCAAGCATTGGAATGACAAACACAGGGCATATGCAAGCACATATATCCGTGATTACTCCTTGTAACACCATATGTTCATATGTAAACATAGAACCATGAAGTGATGTCAGACATCAACTCCTTATTACTCCAAGGGGATCCCACCAACTAAGGCTTATTTTTTTGTTTTTGTTTGTTTTTAATGTGTTATTAGTATGCCTTTCAAAGTAGAAATCATAATGACATGCAATGTTTGCACATTTTTTACAAAAGTGGATCAACAAATTCTAGTTTTGAAGGAAATACAAAATTTATGCACAAAAAATAGTTAAAAGGACCAATATTTATATGAAAGGAAATATTAGTAATATTAATGAAACTTAAGTAGCATTAAATTTTGCTAATTAATATTAATGATTAACTATTTATGTAATTATGAGTAATAAATATAATATTAATATTAATAATTACTTATTGAAAATTACGATAATATTAATAATATATATTTTTTTCAACATAAAAGTTATGATTCTTTTAAAGAAGTTCGTTTCAAGGCTAAAACTTTTCACAAATTCAACTCATTCTTTAGATTCCAACATTTGTTTGCACCAAAAAAGATCATGTTTTCTACTACACCTTTTGCTTACCCTATTTCTAAATTCACTATACTTGTAAATCTTCCAAAAGACACCTAAATCAATACATATTTGCAAAAAATATTCTAAGTAAAAGAGGTGATAATAAACTAGCCAGATGGGGATGTCTCATCTTCAACACCTTCTGAAACTATTTCTGCTTCCTCGCCTTCTTGGAGAACATATTCATTTATCTGAGGAGTGCCAATTTCTACACAATGTTCCACATTCACCTCTATTGACCCAATTTGAGAAACAACTTCAATTTTTTCTAATTGACGATCTAACATTTCCACCTTTGATTGAAAATTATCCATCTTGACCTGGAGGAGACCTATTTTTTACTTGACAAGACTGGATTGAACCTAATTTCCTTGAGCCAACATTTACCCTTGTATTTTCAATAGAGTTAATATAAACTCCATGGTAGCTGTCATGCAGTCTAACTGTGTTGCTATATCTTCATTCTCCTTAACCACTATGCTTTGAGATGCACCATCTATTTTTTTTTACTTGCCATTGACACAGGGGAGCTCCAAAGATAAACCAAACACGAACCACAACCCCAAGGAAAAGAACTCGACATATTGAGGTGTTGTGTCATCTACAAGAACCTTTTCTAACTCATTTTGCCTCCAAGTGCAAGCCCTAACCAATTTTCCACTATCATAAATGTTCCTTTCCATCAGTCCTTGACCAACACATTCACAACTATGGATGAGACCGCTTCCATAACTATGATGCTTTTCAAGCATGCCGAGCTTAATTCCTAAAGTGAAACCGCTTTCCACCTTTCCTCCATGCAATAACAAAGGGTTCTTCCAAGCTTCCAACTATCCTAACCCTCGGGAATATCATGCTATAACATCCAAGTGGGGAATGAATGTTTTGTACCTTTCATATGGTATGATAGTGATCAGGTGCTAAAAAAAGAGCTCAAAATTCAAAGTTGTCAGATCGCTGTGGAACCTATATGACTATGTAGTGCTTGTCATCCTGAATCCGACACAACTCGTTTCATACGAAAAAAACTCCATATGCTCCCAGAAACGAGTTCTGTTCACTTTCCAAAATAGGCGATTTAAAAAAAAAAATTGACAACCCAATGAGCAGTTTGTACTGTTGACATGGCGCTGATTGGGCAGGTGTATGTGGCAGTTTGATTTGGTCAAGATGTTTTCTCTAGCGAATAATAATGTGACAAGTGGCTTCTTTTTATTGTTCAAAATTCCACGTTTTTTATTGGTTGGAATGGTGGCCAACCACGGGCTGACACGTGGCCCAGCGGGAGGCTACCACATGGCAGCTCAGGAGGCCACCAAAATTATTGTTGAGTCTGAACGGAGGTAGTAGGGGTCGAATCCGCGACTTCAAAGCACATAACAACACCTCATACCATTGCGCCATTACCATGAGTCTTAATATACTATGGTGGCGGGTTATATTTAAATTACATGTACACGTTGTTTGGGGAATGGGCCAGCCCGCATGGGGGCCAGCCTTTGGATACACCATCGCATATGACCACCCCTACAGGAGGAGTGGGGGCCCAACTGGCGGGGGCATGCTATTGGCCTTAGCCCCACGCACGTGGCCCCCCATGTGGCCACAATTTTCAGAAAACATGCGTTAACGGAATTTAA
Source organism: Pinus tabuliformis (assembly GCA_031772625.1). Lineage (NCBI taxonomy): Eukaryota > Viridiplantae > Streptophyta > Pinopsida > Pinales > Pinaceae > Pinus > Pinus tabuliformis. The sequence continues at coordinate 550,149,182 of CM062809.1, forward strand.
AGTGTCTGACGTTTCGCCGAGTTTTTGGTGAAATTGTCGCTTCGTTAGCGCATTTTGGGGGCGAAATTGTAGGATGGTGCCGGATTTTGGGGAATTTGTGTTGCGATTAGAAAAATAGTGGGAAAGGCCATAACTTCTTCATTTTTTGACCAAATTAGGAGCATAAGGAGGATACATAGGCATTTGTGGGCATTTTGGAGCCATTGGAACAAGTTTCAGAGCATTTTGAGCGTTGTAAACTGATGTATTCACACATTTGAGCATAATATAGAGGGCCAAGCTATTGGAAGCTATACCAAGGAGACATAGCCCAAGAGGGGTGAACTCCTTTATCGTGTGCTACTGTGCTACTGTTTATGGTGATGTTAATGTCTGTTATATGTTGTTGTTCAGTCATTTGTTTATGTAAATTTGCACAAAAAAATTACATAAAAACACTCAAAAACCTATGTTTAAACTTGAAAACAATCTCATAAATTGTCAGTATTTCAAATAATTTGAAAAGGAATTTTAGCACAAAAAAACCAATTTTATTAATCAGATCAAATAGCCAAACAAATACAGTCAGATTCAGATGACTCACCATTCAAAGATTACAATTGTCATCGATTCATCAAGGCTTCTTGGATCCCATTCCTTTTTCCTTAGCATTTATGACACCCATCCCTCTAGGAACCTTAATTTTTATTAATTTGATCATGGTAAAGGCTTGAAAGAACATCCTTCATTGTCCTAGAGTATCATCCCTTGATCTAGGGAGGCTCCTTTGTTTGCTAAGATATCTACTTTGGAGGTAAGATGTCGCTTGATGTGGAATCATTGAATGGATTCAAACTTTCCAATTTGAATATGGATCCTTTATAATATAGAAATTTGATCACATGCGATATTTTCTCTTGATTTGAATTATTGTTGTATGACTATCATTGAATCCCCAAATACTAATAGACGTTGCATATTCTTTTATAGAGACATTTCTAGCCCTTGCCACAAGGCCAAGAATCCCGCTTGGTTATTTGTGTAATCACCAGACCCCAAGCGTATTGTATCTCAATTTCCTCACTAGGGTGATAGATAATCCCTCCCACTCCTGCTTCCCCCATATTAATAATATTAAACTAACATTATAGGATCTTGTATTAATTATTAAGAATGAAGCTTAATAACTATTATTAATATTTATTATTATTATTACTATTGTCGTGACATATTAATGAGGATTATTATTAATAAGGGGGAATTATTACTAATAATAATCATTAATATGTGTGTGTGTGACTAGGTTGAGCCTAGGTCGGAGCCAACCCATTTATTGGATGGAAGAAGAACAATCAACCAATAGTGGGATGTTATCACCTAGATTGTGTGAATCTTGATCGAGCTTGGATGCCCCTTGGGATAGTTTAATTACCCCAAAGTGGCTTCCATCCTCAACGACTCCCATGAGGTTTGAACCTGAGACTTAGCGAGGATTAAACCTCACACAAACTAACTAGTCGACACCTCATGGGATAATAGTAATAATCAATATTAATAATACTAAAAGTAAATATTCCTAGTATTATTAATAATAAAAACGTATTACTAATAATTATTACTAATGGTACTTAATAGTTATTTTAAAATCACAATACTTAGTATTAATAATGGATAGTATAAATAATGGTAGAATTTTCAAGGTTAGTAATGTAAAAACATTATAACTGAATTTTTAAATTAAGTTAGAATGATATATAGTTTTTACTATCATAAGGTTAATAAAATATTAACATAATTATTAAATTAGATAAACCTAAAGGATAAATTAAATTATATTAATAATTTTTTTCCCACAAAAAAACTCATAATTTATATTAATACAAATAAAATTTACACTTTGTAAACACATCTAGTTTGTATGTATCAAATATTTAATAGAGGATTAATAAAAAGAGCAAGAAAAGGAATAAGAAATGACATGTGGGGTCGTCATACAATATGCCTAAGAAAAAATGAAATGAGCAAACGATGTACAAAAAATTATGGATGACTAATGCAAATTTTTTCTCTTTTTCTTTTCCATTTGTAGAAACTTTTCCAACCATCAGAATCTAGTTCAATAAGAACCAAAGCCAAATCTAGTCCCTCAAGTGGATCCTCCTTGTCAGAATCTGAACTTTCTGATACATGTACTTTCTTGGATCCACTAGATCCGTCCAATGTCATAGAGTCTTTGAGATCCTTTTCAGCCTGATGCATAATGACAATAGTCTATTGTAACGTGGCTCCCCCTTCCTGGACAACATCCTCCAAGTCTGTTCCACTGGTTCCATCTTAGCCTAGGTGGCTTTGTTTTTTGTCTTCTTCTTCATCCTTAGAGAGGCATTATTCTATGAAATTCCATCCTTTTGTTCTATTTGCTAGTTTTTTCTTCTTCTTGGGGTTCTTATTTTCTTGGGGGAATGAATGATGTAAATGGATTGTCAAATAACACATACGATACCTAAATGTCGTATTTTCATTGTCTATAACTTGAGAATAGAAAAATTTTTGATTCTTCAATTTTATTTGATTAGGAAGTCCTTTACTGAGGTTGATCTCCACACACATTCTAGCATATGTGAAGATACTATTTTCTGCTCTTTCCATATCTACGTTTTTGAATTTTCCTAATGTGTTTCCAATATCTTCCAAAAATTTGCGATGCTAGAATGGGAGTGGAATATTGGGAGTCTAACCCAAACCGACATGGTAGATACCACCATAGAGTTTGCATCAAACTCAGGGAACCAGGGAGTAGTGAAAATCCCAACTCTTCCCCAATATCAGGGCCCTACATTAATGCATAGTTCATATCCTTTTGTGTTTCAAACTAAACTATAAAGAAACCTTTAGAGCATAAAAATATTTCAAAATTAGAAGTCCAAGTTGTAGCAATCCATTGAATGAGTTCTTCTAGTTTGGGACAAAAGGCATTAAATATACAATTGATAGATTTAGATTGTTCAACAGAGAATAGGGAGTTAACATATGGAGGTTTTGTTTCCATAGAAGGAATATTTTCCATTTGTTCAACTATATATATGCCCAAAATATTCTACGGCTAAGCTGTAGGGGCTATAGTCTTCCTTTGAGTTTCTTCTTTGAAGGATACAGAAGGCCTTTTGATTGCATTTGTAATAGGAACCCCTCCTCGAAGTCTTGAATTGAGAATGACAGAATAGTATTTTGTGATATTATAATCTTTTAAATTGTAAGAGTCTGTTAAAAATTTCCAATTAAATTGAAGACATTGATAACATGAAGGAATGCCCCAACAAGATTAAATAAATAGTTTGATGGATAATCTATAGGATGAGAAATTTACCCAAATGAGCTCGGATTGTAGGTTTTAACCCCGTACAGAAATTTCCTGCATATGAATTCTAAAACACATAAAATAAACAATGCGAGAGCATAACACATAAAACACATATACACAGAGATTTTCCCCTGGATCCCAAAATCAGGACTACTAGCTTGCTTTTTCATTATTTTCCTTTCAATGTTACAATACATATTTATACATGTCGAAGCATCCAATACCATGGACTGAAAACCATTGCGTCCAAAAAAACATGTGCAAAAATCATGCACAAGACCATAGGTAGGTCTACCCAACCTAACATAGGGTCCAAAACCAAAATTTTCCAGGGCACTGCCCTGGACCCCTTAAAGTGGGGTTACGAGTACACCTCAAACCCCTAGTGACCCCCCCCACCCTAACCCCCGGTTAACTACGTGGGCTAGTCATGGAAAGAATATAACACAACCCAACATTCTCCCACTTGTTGTTTTCTTTCCACAGGGGGCCACAAGAGAGCTTAGTCATTTTTCAAGCCCTGAAACACCCATTGTCTCTCTACACCAAGAGAAATTCTCAGAGCTCACAGATTTTGTCAATGCATCTACAATATTCTTCAAAGTGTCCACCTTTACCAGCAACACCTTTTTGTCTTCTATCATATCCCTCACAAAGTGATACTGAACATCAATGTGCTTTGTCTTTGAATGATATGCAGGGTTCTTTGCCAAGAAAATTGCACTTTGGCTATCACAGTCTGTCCTTATAACTTCTTGTACTAACCCCATACTTGAACACAATCTTTGCAACCAAACTGCTTCCTTGCTTGCATGAGTGGCTGCCATGTATTCTGCCTCTGTAGTTGATAGTGCCACTACAAATTGCTTCTTACTCATCCAACTGACTGCACCTCCAAATAGGTTAAACACATACCCACTTGTAGATCTTCTATGATCCAGATCTCCAGCCCAGTCTGCATCAAAAAAGCCACGAATATCCAACACTCTGTCCAATCCTGGTCTTCCTTGGTAGCACAAACCATAGTCACTAGTGCTAGGAAAATACCTGAAAACCCGCTTCACTGCTGTCCAATGCTTCTTCCCTGGTTTTGACGCAAACTTGCTCAATACTCCCACTGCATGTGCAATTTCTACTCTAGTACAGACCATTGCATACATCAGGCTACCGGTTGCACTTGCATATGGAACACGGGACATGTCCTCTTCCTCTTCTTGTGTCTTGGGACACTGTTCAATAGATAACCTCACACCTACAGGAATAGGAACCTTCACCGGTTTACTATCCTACATATTAAACCTCTGCAATATTGTCTCGACATACTTCCTCTGGTTTAACCAGAGCTTCCTCTTTGTATGATCTCTTTTAATTTCCATACCCAAAATATAGTTTGTAGCACCAAGATCTTTCATGTCGAATTTGGAGGACAATTGGGTCTTCAAATCCTGGATAATTTCTTTGTCATTTCCAACCAACAACATATCATCCACATACAAGACCAGATAAATAACACGGTCACCAATTAATTTAAAATACACATAGTGATCTGCTTTGCTTCTGTTGAAGCCAAGTCCCTGTATAAATGTATCAAATTTTTGATACCACATCCTTGGTGACTGTTTTAACCCATACATAAACTTCTTTAACTTACACACTAGTTCTTTCTTACCCTTCACCACAAATCCTTTAGGTTGCTTCATGTATATTTCCTCTTCTAGATCCTCGTGAAGAAATGTTGTCTTCACATCCATCTATTCTACCTCATAATTAAAAGCAACAGCAACAGATAAAAGTAATCTAATAGAAGCTACCTTGGCAATAGGAGAAAAAATATCACCAAAATCAATTCCTGGCACCTGGGAATAACCTTTTGCTACCAACCAAGCTTTGTATTTCTCCACTTTTCCTTCTGCATTTGTCTTCTTTTTGAACACCCATTTGGTGCCAATGGGTTTCCTTCTAGTCGAAAACTCCACCAGATCCCAAGCCTCATTTTTTTGCAAAGATGCCATTTCATCAACCATGGCCTCTTTCCAGAGTTTTCCATCCTCTGAATCTACTGCTTCCTTCACAGATCTGGGATGATCGTCAGTAATAAATAAAGAAAAATTTGAACAGAAAGTAGATGGACTATACCTCTCAGGCTTCCTTCTTTCTCGAATTGATCTTCTCACAGCCGGAGTTTTTGGCTCTTCATCTTCTAATTCCTTCTCTGCTATAGAGTCAGATTCTTCCTCCTTTAGCTCAAACTCTATCTTCTCAGGTTCCTTTCGTTGGACTTCATGTTTAATAACATCTTTCACCTCTCTGTACACCACACCTCGGCTGTACACAACCTTCCGTGTGACTGGGTTCCAAAGCTTATAACCCTTTAAACCATCCTTATACGAAATAAAGATGCACTTTTCAGATTTACTATCCAACTTGTTTCGTTTCTCCTTTGGAACATGTACATATGCCTTGTTAGAGTCGGTCTAGTCATCCCTCTGTCAGAGATCAAAACTCTTTTTGCATTTCATTTTTAGGTGTCTCACTCGATTCTCTTAGTTGCATTCCGCTAGGGGCATGCCATAATCTGACGGAAGGGCTTTGTCATTCATCCCCCTCATGCTTTGCACTGTTGGCTCAGGTCTGTTCATCAAAATCAAGTTTTCATGTCTTTTGATCAGCAAGAGTTATTTTCAGTCACTAGGTCTAGGGTTTCACAAGCTGTGTCTTCACAATGTCCAATAAAGCCAGCAGGCCAGAGGGAGGTTCTTAATAAGTTTTCATTTCGAATATTTTCATCGTCATATGGATGGATTATGACTTTTCTTCAAAACCCTGTTTTGAAGACAAGTCGACATTTCGTTTTTTGTAATAATTTTCAAAAATTTTCAGTTCTTGAATTCTTCAGGCGCAACCCTAGTCTCCTTTGCCAAATTCCATGTCAGCTATTCTTGCAAAAAAAATTGCCAAGAATTTCATCATTTCAACCAAAAAATCAAGGAGGAAACAAAAAGACAGAGTTGTATTAATTGTGAAAAAGTGCCAATTTCAAAAAACTATAAAAATGGGTTTTGGAGAATCAAAAATCAAATCCATGTCTCCATGTCTTTATAAAGATAATTCCATGAGGATCAATGTCATTTTACATGCTAAGGTCAAAGGGAAGCATTTCAAAGTAAATTGGGTGAGCAAGTGAGTAACTTGGGTGAAATCGGAGGAAGCTTGGCCAGCGCAGCGCATACAACAGGTGGCGCAACGCACTGGAGGAGCGCGACACACTGGGAGAAATTTCCCAATGTAAATTTACACAGGCGCGACGCACTGAAACGGCGCGGTGCACCGGGTATGTGGCGCGGCGCATACACCTGAAAGCCCGAAATTGTTTCAAATTTCACCAATTTGCTCATAACTTGCGCGGATTTGCCAGGTAGTGTTGCTATTTTGATATTTCATCCAATGTTGTGATTAGTGATGGTGGTTTATCGATGACAATGGGTGAACACATATATCAAATCCTCCTTCTATAAACATAAGCAAACTTGTTGTCAGGGTTTCAGAACTCACTGTTTTGCCACCAAAATCATTTCTCCTTCCCATTGTTCCCTTGTCTTCACCAATCCCTAATTCCCTATCACCTAAGTTTATTATTCCCTTCTCCTACATGCTCTGTCCCAAATCCTCCAACCTCACACCTCAAACCCTATACAATAATTCCAAACCCTAAACCCTATTCCCATACATAAATCCCTCAAACCCTCTCCCATATTTCCCTATCAAATTTCTCCCAATAATTCCCATTCCTCACTATTATTTCCCCTTCCTAACAGTCCCTGTTTCATTTGTTTTTTCCCTTTGGTGGCAGACTTTGCTGGCAGACCTTGCACTCTAAAGAGCAATCAAAACAGTTTTCATACACTAGCATCTTTTTCTCCAAGGCAGTTTGATAAAACAACAATCATGGCATCTGAGCATTCATTGGACTATGAAGTGGAAACCCAAAGTGACTCACCCTTGGAAGAACAGGCACCCCGGAGGCCTCATAAAAGTGGCAAACATGTAAGAGAAGAACCAATCACTCTTACAGAATTGCAGGCCTGCCCTCTTGCAATGTTTTGTTTTCAGCATCAATCATGCTATGAGTTTTGTCAAAAGGTGGCTAGTGTTCAATTTCATCATGAACTAGCTCGTCTATTCGTGCCGCACTTACATGGAGATCAAGCCATCTTAGCCGGTGTCACCTTCACACTTACACCAGAATCTGTCTCATTAGCAACCGACATACCGAACATTGGAGAACCATGGCACACGAAGAAGAAGATTGACCGGTAGCATTATGAGCCATACATTAAAACCGGTTTCTTAAGGCAGCTCAAGAGAGTCTTCCCATTGCGATATCTGAAAGATGAATATGCTCCACTAATGAAGTTGATCATGAAATATTTCAGCTGTGAGGGACGATTCTCTCATCTCTATGCTTATCACATCAGGTTGCTCATGCATTTCACTAGGGTACGGATGATGAACATTCCATATTTCTTTTGTTGGAACATAGAGAGGATGACCACCCTTGTGCAGCACAAAACACCTCAGTAGCAACTTAACAGTGTCTATCATTTTGCTCTTATTAAGATTTTGGCGGTTCATCAGCTTGGACTGCAGGGCATCACTTGGGATGATTTCATCTCTCATGACTTCTTCAGAGCTTCGCAGGGATTATCAGAGGTTAAGCATGAAGGTGAACCTTCTCATCAGTATGAGCGCCATGAGACTGCTAGTGTGCCGGTATTCATCACATATCAGAGAGGCACCAGACATTTGTTTGCAACGGCAAAGCGTGTGTTATCTCCACTCGGGGTGGAAGGAGCCTCGCTTTCTCCATCAGCACCACCAGTACAGGACAAAGGCAAGAGGCCAATGCAGGATGAGGGGCCTTCAGGTGAAAGAGAGACCGACTTCATTCTCATTCATGATGATGATACAGATACGGGCCCACAAAGTGCCAAACTTAGGGAGATCATCCAGGAGCAGAAAACAGAGATCCAAGCCTTATCTCTTGACTTGGAGAGAGCGAAGTGGACCATGAGATACTTGGAGCAGAGGAATAAACAACATGAAGATCAGCAAGAAATCATGGAGTTACAGAACATCCGCGAGAATTGCCAGGCTGCACAAAGCAGAAGAATTGAGCTCACGTCATTGGAGCAAGAGATTAATGAGGATCGGGAGTCTAATATCGAGAGAGTTAACATGCACTTAGAAAGGCTGTTGGACAAGGCTGACAAGGACCATGCTTTGCTGAGACACATGGCTTTCCATTACATGGCATGAAACAAGGTGTGCAAGGCCCTAATTAGGAATTTGAAGGCAAAATTGAGGAAGGCAATAAGGAAGAAAAAGAGGCAAAGGGAGTTTGATAGTCTTCAAATATTGGCTAAAGCCTCTTTAGCCCTTCATAACACTTAATGAAGAAGCTCGAACCCATATTTCAAGAAATTTGGGGCATTTTTGGCATTTTGGCAAATTTTTGTACAAAAAACAGGGTTTTTCTCCCTGTGTGCCGCGCCATGTGGCGCGCGCTTATGATAGGAAGCTCCAAATGGAAAAAAGTTTATATTTTTGGATTTTTCATGAAAAATCATGACTGTTGGTGCATGGCCAAGAAGTTTGGGCAAGTTTTGAGTCCTCAGGAGGTCAAAAACACTCAAAAATGACCTCTCTACCCCTATTTTGACACACAGGAAGCAGTCTTGGGAGATTGAAGTTTTGGAGGGGAAAATGGGCACCAAATTCAGAAATTCCACTTCGGTTGGAAAGTAGACCGGCAGGTCTTTCCAAAAAGCACACTTTGGCTCAATTTGGACTTTAGGAAGTGCCTCAAAGTCATTCTCAAAGTGGAGCGATGCATAGAGAAATTGGCGCGGCGCACAAAGGATTTTTGCTCAATTTTTCACCTTCCAGCTCAAAAATTCGGCCAGTTTGACTAGTTTTGCTTTTTGATGTAATTTTTGATCTAACATGATGTAATTGGATAAACATGATGTAATTTGGGCACTTATTTACTTTTTCTAGAAGATTCATTCAACAAAAAGTAAAAATTTAATGAATGAATCAGTTTCCTACCTTATAGAGGCAAGTTGTTTTGACTGCCTAGATTTTAGTGCTTTGTTTAGAATTGGTTGAAACAGCTCCTAGAATGATGAGCTCGACCCCTAGAGGCAAGAGAATGGGTTGAGCTAGTATATATCATGTAATTCCTAAGTCATTTTCAGGGTTGGACACTTGGGATTGCTTTGGCATATCATTGTACATTCTATCTTTTCATTTTTGGCTAAGGAAAGACCAGGGTTTTACAGCACCGTTTGGGATCCATGTGGCTTTATGTTTCTATGGTGTGCTTCTCTAAGTAATTGTAAGTTCATTAGTGTTATGTGTATCATTTTCCTCTCTTTTCTTCTGAATTTGAACAAATGAGTGATTAAGGTAGAATCCATTAACTGCTATGCTCTGCCTTTGAATTTGTTTAAATTTCCATGTTTTCATCTGTTTAAGGAGAATTCTCGAGACTCTCTTGCTCTCCTTAGCTCCTCACCAGTATGATCTATCCATTCACTCAATTTAAAGCATCAAAACGTTTGCCTTCCTTGCCCCAATTAGAACTCTGCAGAAACTGTGCCTCATCCCCGAGCCCAATTTGCCTTTCCCTGTTTCCAACACAAAACCCTCAAAAACTCAAATCAAATCCTTTGCACTTAATACCTAGCCTAAAATCAGTTGCTAAATCAGTCATCTCGAGCCCCATCGCTTGTCTTTTGCTGAGATCAACCCGGAGAGAGCCCTCTCCTGTCCTCGTAGGGCTAGCTACGAGGCTGAGCGTGGTTTGATGTGGACCTAGAACCTTGTCTTTTCAGCCTAAGACAAATCTAGGCTCTAACATGCCTCACATCCAAATACCCTCAGATGTGAAAGAGAGGGTTTCTTACCAGTCCATACCTCTTGTGGAGTCTTATCCTCCAACGCTGATGAAGGTGACCTATTGACCAGGTAACATGTAGTATCCACTGCCTCTGCCCATAATTCTTGTCCTAACCTGGCACCACTTAGCATGCTTCTTGCCCTTTCCATCAACGCCTTATTCATTCTTTCTGCAACTCCATTTTGTTGAGGTGTATATGGAGTAGTCTTTTGCCGTGCTATACCACACTTCTTACAGAATTATTCAAATTCCTTACTACAAAACTCTCCACCATTATCTGTCCTCAACACCTTTATCTTCTTCTCTGTCTGGTTTTCCACCAGAGCCTTAAATTCTTTAAACCTTTCAAAGACTTCAGATTTCTTCTTAAGAAAATATATCCATGTATTCCTTGAGAAGTCATCTATAAATGATACATAGTACACAAACTTACTTAGTGATGTAGCCTTCATAGGTCCAAACACATCACTCTGCACAAGTTCTAATATCTGTTTCGCCCTCTTACTACCAGAGGGGAAACTCACCCGATTTTGCTTCCCATATACACAATTTTCACAGACATCAAAATCCAGAGAGCTATTACTCATACCTTCTACCATACCTTTACCATGAAGTATCCGTAGGCCATTTTCTCTAATATGTCCAAGCCTTTGATGCCACAACATGGTCTTCTCTCCAGAGACCACTAGATTTTCTGCTCCACTTTCAGGAACCACAAAACTATTGTACCCATTAATAACAGTGCTACCTTGCAGCTTGTACAGAGTTCCAATCCGAACTCCCCGCATCAGTACCAGTGCTCCCCAAACCATCTTGCAGGTATCCTTCTCGAACACTGTTTTTACACCTGCATCATCCAGCTTACTAACAGAAATCAGATTTCTAGCTAATGTAGGCATATGCAGAACACCCGGAAGCGTTATAACCCTTCCACCTTGCAATTTCAACTTTACTTTTCCACGACCAACGATTCTAGCCTTCCTATCATCCCCTAAGAAGACATCACCACCATCATATTTCTCATTCTCGCAGAACCACTCTCTGTGGGGAGTGAAGTGAAAGGATGCACCTGAGTCAATCAACCATGCCTCATGATCTACATGTGTACTTGAAGAATAAAAGTACACATCCCCACCTTCATCTGAGGTGGTTTTCGCCTCTGTAGAAGGAGCATCATCAGATCCCTTTCCTTTGTCAGGAGCTTTAGATTTACAGTCCCTTTTGAAGTTCCCTTCCTTTCCGCATTTCTAGCACACCACCTTTACAGGTTTTCCTGGAGATTTAGATCTCCCTCTAGATTTAGATCTCCCACTCGATGACTTATTTTTATTTCTGTTCTGGGATCGTCCTCGTATAGACAAGGCATCACCATTCTGGCTCTCCATATTTTTCCATCTCATCTCCTCCGTCAGCAAGGCTGAGACTATTTCACCAAAATGCAAGGCAGTTGCATTGCTACCTATTGCAATAACCAGACTATCCCACGAATCTAGTAGAGAACACAACAAACTGATGCACTTATATTCATCTGAAATTTTAATATCAACAGATACTAACTGACTTACCACATTATTAAAAGCATTTAGATGCTCTGTCACTAAGTTTCCATCTTTCATCCTCAGGTTATATAGCTTTTTCCACAGGAATAATTTATTCACCAGAGACTTAGATTGGTACAAAGTCCCTAACTTGTCCCACAAAGCCTTCGCCGTAGCCTCCCATGATACATTCAGCAATACTGAATCTAAGACACACAATTGTATTATGCTCTTTTCCTTTCGATCCAACTTCTTCCATTCTTCATCGGACACTCCTATTGGTTTAGTACCCGGATCTACCGCGATCCACTGATCTTTATCCACCAACAGATCCTCCATCTTGAGTTTCCACACCTCAAAACTCTAACCATTAAATTTCTTGATCTCTACCTTTCCACTGCTCACCATCTTCTTTCACCACAAGAATCGATCTCGCAGATATCCCACTGAACAGGGTCTACCACAAGCCCGAGGGAAACCCCTCAGCAACAAAGGCGTCCCCTTGAAGCCAAAACTTCTCTGATACCAAATGTAGGTTTTAACCCTGTACAGAAATTACCTGCATACGAATTCTAAAACACATAAAATAAACAATGCAAGAGCATAACACATAAAACATATATACACAAAGATTTTCCCCTGGATTCCGAAACCGAGACTACTAGCTTGCTTTTTCATTATTTTCCTTTCAATGTTACAATACATATTTATACATGCCGAAGCATCCAATACCATGGACCAAAAAACCATCGCGTCCAATACCATGGACCGAAAACCATCGCGTCCAAAAAAACATGTGCAAAAATCATGCACAAAACCATAGGTAGGCCCGCCCAACCTAACATAGGGTCCAAAACCAAAATTTTCTGTGGTGCTGCCCCAGACCCCATAAAGTGGGGTTATGGGTACACCTCAAACCCCCAGTGAACCCCCCCCCCCCCCCCCCCCCTAACCCCTGGTTAACTACGTGGGCTAGTCGTGGAAAGAATATAACACAACCCAACACGGATTTCGCACTGAATATTTTTATGAAAATCTAAAAATGGGTCATCTTGATGGAGCCTAACAGAGGCGATCATATTTCAAATTGAGCCTAAATTTGAGAAGCAACCAATCTCGAATCTGTTAGTGAAGATTTAGGGGGCATAAACACCCTCGAAGTTGTAGAGAGTTTTCCTGGGGGAGGGTCGAATCTAGAGAAAAAGGGGCAAATGCTTGTAAACCAATCAAGAAAGAGGATAATCCTATTAAGGCTCAAAGCCTCCATGCACTAAAAAGAACTTCCAATAAAAAAAATCGTACTGAAAAACAATGTGAAGGAATTAATAGAACCAAATATGTTGGCTGACAAGAGGAAGGACTGTGTCTTCTTGTAGAGTATAGACTCCCATAGTGATGAGATAACAGAGGTTTACTAGTAGCCATATGAAGCAAAAGGATTTCATTTATATTTGTGGGGAGATGACCATGCTCAACATAAACCTATTGTATCAGTGGATGGAGAGATGCATTGACCAGGAAAACTATGGTGGCACCATGAGATGGTACAACAGAAAAAGGAACCCTAGCCACTAGAGAGCATGCCATTCTCCCCTAGATTACAAATTCCCTCGCTGAAATAAGAATTTTAATAAATATTAAAGGATAATAGTGATATAAATTTTCAAAAGGAGAGATCAAATTTAAAATAACAAATCAAGTAAATAAAAATTAAATCAAGGAAAAAAAAGATAGGAGAAAGATGGAAACAAATAAGGGGAAAGGGGAGGAAAAATTGGGGAAAAAGGAAATCAAGAAGAAGCAAACTTAGAGGCAAGAGTAGGAATCCAATTTTTACTAATTTTCCAACCATGATCCATGTTTAGATTGATGGTCCACTTCTCAATTTCAATGGCTTCCCAGAACTTTTTATGATGATAGCGATTTATTTTAGCAAGGACCCTAGCATATTCAATATATATGTGGTGCTTAGTTTTCTTAGAATGTTCAGCTAGGGATGAAGAATGAGAATTCTTATGTTTGATGTCAACATAGTTCTCCTGAATTCTAATTTTAAAGGAACTATCATTTTCACCGACATAAGGTTTCCCAGAAGAGCATGGGATCAAGTAAACAAATTTCTTGTTTGAAAGGTAAATGGAGTATTTGACAAGCTTGATGGAGGTTCATCTAGTGTTGCAAGGTTTGAAGGTGGCTGAGATGTTATTCTTTCTTAAAATATGAGAAATATTTTAGTGGTTCCTTGAATGAAAGGAAGTTGAAGTTTTACGATATGATTGTTGGAGTCCGTCTTAGCTTTAGGTATTTTAATAAAAATTTTGAAGGCTCTAAGGCCTTGGTGTTTTATGTAACCATTGTTCTCAAACACCTTAAAAATATGAGCTTTCTCTGTGTTATGGTGATCTTTATCATAAATTCCTATGGCCCTTGTTGCTAAGGTGTTAAAAACATTGAATTTCTGGGAGGGATGATGATGGGAATAAATATGGAGCTATTATTTAGTGTGAGTATTTTTATGGAATACCTGATGGAAATGGACCCATCTTCATTCTTGATAATGAGTACACCCTTATACTTCCATAATGAATTTGATGAAATCAGATTAAATATTAAGATGTTGTTTGAAAATTTATAAAGGCTTTGGCACCATATGATAAAGGTATCATCAACATACCTTTTCCAAAGTTTAGAGTTGAACGGGGAAGAAGGTAGGGATTTAGTCTCAAAATATATTCATCGAGGATTTTGAGACTAAATCCCTAGCTTCTTCCCCATTATTCCTTAAACTTTAGAAAAGGTATTTCGATGAAACCTTTATCATTTAGCCACACGACCTTGAAAAGTTTTAAATTTTCAAACAACATCTCAATAGTCAATCTGATTTCATCGGATTCATTATGGAGGTAGAATTTGATGAAAACATTCCCTTCCTTGATGTCTCATTACCAAGAATGAATATGGCTCCATTTCCCATCAGGTCTGCTGTAAAAATATTTACATTGAAACAATATCTCCATGCTAATTCCCATGATCATCTTTCCCTGAATTTGGTGTTTTAAAAACCCTAGCCACTAGGGCCCTAAGAATTTATGATAAAAATAACCTTGACATGGAGAAAGCTCATATTTTGAAGGTGTTTGAGAAAAAATGTTATGAAAAGCACTAAGGCCTCAGATCCCTCGAAAAAGCTATTAAAGGACCCAAAGCTAAGACGAATTCCAACATTCCTATTGCCAACGTTGAAATTCCTTTCAATCAAGGAATGGCCTATAAGTTTGCTCGCATTTTAAGAAAGAATAACATCTCGGCCACCTTCAAACGTATCAACACGATATGAACCTTCCTCAAGTCTGTCAAAGACCCCATTGACCCTTCAAACATGAAAGGTTTTCCTTGATCCCATGCTCTTGTGGGAAACCTTATGTGCGTAAAACTGGTCATTCCATTAAACATATAATTTAGGAGGAATCTACTAACATCAAACATAATCATTCTCATTCCTCAACCCTAGATGAACATTATAATAAAACTAATCACCACATATGTATTGAAGATGATAGGGTCTTTTCTAAAATAGATCACTATCATCACATAAAGTTTAGGGAAGCTACTGAAATTGAGAAGTGAGCCAACAATCTAAACATGGATAATGGTTGGAAAATTGAAAAAAAAATGGTTCCTACTCTTGCCTCTTAAGTTTTTTCTTATTGATTTCCTTTTTCCCCATTTTTTCCTCCCCCTTCCTTTCCCCTTCTTTGTTTTCATCTTTCTCTTATCCTTTTTTTTCCTTTCTTTAATTTTTATTTACTTGTTTTGTTATTTTAAATTTGATCTCTCCTTTTAAACATTAATATTACTATAATAATTTAATATTTATTAATATTATTTCCTTTATCCTTCTCGTTTATCTATTTAAATAATTTTGTTAATATTTTATTAACCTTGTTAAGAATTATATATATTTATATTTAATGCAATAATTTAGTTATAATGTTTTTACATTATTAACCTTAGAAATTATATCATAATTTGTACTATCCATTATTAATAACAACGATTATGATTTTAAAGTAATTATTAAATATCATTAGTAATAATTACTAGTAATAGGTTTTCATTATTAATAATATTAAGAAAATTTATTATTAGTATTATTAATATCGATGATTACTATTAGTAATAATCCCCCCTTATTAATAATAATCCCCATTAATATGTTGCATTAATAATAATAATAATAATAATAATTGTTATTATTATTATTCATAAGATTTATCCTTGAGTATTAATACAATGTCGTCTTCGATGGAGGCGTCATCTGCGCGAATGGAAGCCCATGATATGGGTTTAAATGCAAACACCATGGATAATTATGGATGTGGAAGCTTATTCAACAGGTTTCTCCTGGCACCTTGTGGGCAAACATTCTGGAGGAGCTCCTAGGTTTAATTCACTTGGCCTTGATGTTAAAATGTATTTTCAAGTGGAGGGAGAAGAAGGAGAGGTCTGGTTAGGGTGGAATATGTTCATATGTGAGGGGAGGCCTTACAAGTGAGCCATTCCCTTTTTTTGGTGTTACAGTGGCGAATGCAAACAATGGGCGGGGAGATTTTGGAGTGGTGGTGGCTCCATAGGTAATGCAAACCGCCACTTGGGGCCCATGATTGTGGAGAATTGTTGAGAACAAGGCCAACTTCACAGTGGTTAGGTGGGTAATGATGCTCACAGATTGGCTTGTCATAAGCTTGGGTAGGGATACAACAATCTGTTCCCTTACATGGGTAATTTTGTCTTGTCTACTCTCTGTAGGTTTTATCTATCAATATTTAGTGTTTATATTGAGCCATGGTGTAGGCATTCAGGTGCGTAAGGGAATTTATATGACCTACAAATAGTCTTAGTGGCCTAATTTCAGTAGATGCCCTTTTCTCTTGATTATGGTCGTTTAATTTTCTTGATGTCTTGTTCCCATATTTGGGTTTTTGTGGTTCTCGGATTTGGGGAATTAGTGATGGAAGAGTTGGGAGCCTTGGGGTAAAACCAGGGTAGTCCATTATAGCTTCCAAAGACTCAAATGGATAGAGGAGATGTTTGGTGGCAGTGTCCAATCCAGGGAGGTGAGTTGTGTAGAGAGTCCGTGACTAGGAGTTTTACACGCCTTAGAGGCTACAATGAGCAGTGGTTAGCTCGCTCGAAGAGCTGGTGACCAAGTAAGTGTTGGGTGGGTTTATTGGTGGAATGATTATCACACCATCCATGGTTGGAGGCTATTTATCTCTGTGCCTCGGTAAAGAACTTATTGGGTGGCTAGAAAAAATCCTGGAGTGTGGGTCTCTAATGTGGGGATTGACTGTATCATTGAATGAAGATTTTTGGACTTGAAGGTGATTCTCATGTTCAGATAGTCTAGAGATGAGTAGGCCCATGCTTCACCAAAGAGGGTGGGATTAAGGGGGGGGGGTATAGGTAGGAAGCTGTGCAAATATGGATTTGCAAGATTATGTGGAGGAGTTGGAGTAACAGTAAGCCACCTCCTTGGGGAGTGTGGACTTGTCGCCAACCTTCGACTCCCTAGAGGCTCAAATTCGTTGGGTGACGATAGTAGCTGAACATTTGGCTAGAGATAGACATGATGACCACAATGAAATGATCTGTTTCTTGAATGATATATAACATAACCAATACTAGCATATTCTATACTGACTAGTCTCCATTTTCAAAGGTAAAAAACGACTCCAAGCATGGTTGGATAACTTCGAAGGGAGAATGGCACATATGGAGTCTCATATTCATGAAGTATTTCACCACTTGATGGGTGGTGAGCCCGATAACCCATATCTAGGTAATATGGATGTTTACGGATGAGGACGAGATGTATTTTTTTTTTGGGACAGTTTTGGTTCATATGGGCAATCAGTCTTGGCTCGTCTAGTTTTCTTTTATTGATTTTTTGTTTCCTTTTGTCATGTTTGTTGGCCTACAAATTTGATAGGAGTGAGGCCATAGTTGTTTTGAAGCTGTCCCACCACGATGTAATCTTTTCTTGAATTAATATAAGTGGTTGACTTACCAAAAAATTAATTAATACAATATAATATATTACATTAACATTATTAACATTATCTTATTTTTTAATAATTAATTATTAATATTAGTATTATATATATTTTTAATTATTATCACTAATAAATAATAAAATTTTTAGCATCAATATTATTAATTAATATCAATTAGTAAACCTCAATGATATTTAAGTTTCATTAATATTACTAATATTTCCTATTATTTAAATATCACCACTATTAACTATTTTTTTTCCTTGGGAAAAGTCATAAATTTATTTCATTAGTGTAATGAACAAAATTACAATTTTCATATGCATATCAGAGGGTATGCATTCTTGCAAGAAGCCTCGAGCCTCTGTTTGTGAACTCCTAGCTCATAGATTCTGCCTCTATATAGAAATTAAAAAGAAATCATAACCTATATCACATAAATAAACATAGATGTGCTAAAATAGTGACCCATTAGAGGTGCTTTTACATACGTCAAACTGTTCATAGCTAAGCATATCTACATATAGCAATAGTGAAAGAAAACATTAAAACAATAAACTGATAACTATCAAAAGAGATCATAATTAAACATTTCGAGCATCTAGGAGACCTCCTTCCATGAAATGCCTATGGTATTATTCATAATGCTCTTCTTCTTTTGTTTCCTTGATCACCCACTGCCCGATAACCTATTTTATACCCTCCTTAGAAAGGGAATCTGCAATTGTGTCACATTCCCTATAGACATGACGACATGAAAAAGAGTAAAAGGATGTTTTTATAGTCCATATATCCCCCAGAATAATTAGTAAGGGTTGGTTGTGGCATCCTTGTGTTTCCTTTACCCAGTTTATGGTTAACATTGAGTCCCCAAAAAATTGAATTGTGCTACATTCCTTTTCTAGCACAAAAAGAAATAAAAATTTTAATGCCAACAATTCTACATAAATATTTGACCCCTTCCTCAGCCCCATCTTGATGGAGAAGAAATGGGATTTTGTTAGGAATAAAACTTCCCCCCTCCTCCTACATAATCTCCTTCATTTTGAGAATCCCCATCGAAATAGACCCATGGCCATGACTTGCCTATTTTTTGGGTTAATTACTCATGAAACATGTGTTCTATTATTAAAGGGGAGGAACAAGAAGATTGCCAGAATTTGAGCTAAAAATTGGTTCAACATGGAGAGGGTATGACTATGTTTTGATCTAGCCAAACCCCCCAAAAAATCAAAGGTGGTAATGATCTATAGAATTTTAGGTTGTGATCATCCACCAAATTTTCTAGGCCTCTAGCATGTTCTCACCCTGCCATTCTCTTTCTAAATCAAACTTTTCTCGGCATTCTGACCATACTGCTTTTGTGGAAGGGCATGCTAGAAAGAGGCGATAAATTGTTCCACCTATTCTTTTCATAGTGAGCTCTAGCTTGGACCCTCTATTTGTCTTTTGCAAATATTGTCCGAGGTTGGGGATTTATTTTCAAAGAGGCACCACATAAATAAGAAATCTTTGGCTAGGCATTTTAGATTCCACAAGTCCCTCCACCAAAACTATTGGAATATAGGGAGGCGATTAGAAATTAGGTGTTGGTAACCCAAATTAGGCATGTAGTCCCCAAAAGGAGAGAAAGCCTAGCACCAACTTGTACTCCTTATCCCTTAGATAAAAATGTGAGAATTTGAGTGTTGTTGTGTATGATTCCTAGGCTACAAATAATTTTACAGGAAAACCTAACTATTCCACTGTGGACCATCCTTGAGCCCATATGGTTGTGTGAGTGGAGACAACCACCTTGATGAGGGTGAAGTAACCATTTCATTTCAAGTAAGCCACCATATTTTGTGGGAATCAATATTTTTCACCAGAACTATACCATGGATCAATACCCATACAAAAATTATCCCCATTCCAAACCTTCCAAGCCAAAACTTCCTTAATGAGCAAGAAAAAAGAGAGGGTTTCCTATATAAATTCCTTGTAGATTCAAACTGCAAATTGTAATATGCTAAAAAAATTGACTTGAATATACTATACTCATCAACGGAAATAATAAACAATTGATGAAATCATGAACCATATAAGAGAAAGAATTCAATCACACAACACAATCATTTTCTAGGGAAAGCACAACTAAAAACTCCTTATATTTGTATATTGCATTAGTCAAAGAATTCAAATGAATACAATATGCTCTGCTCAACCTTGAGCTCAACCTGCATAAGTATTTTCTATCCTTTGCTTGACTGACTGCCTTTGGCCAATACTTAGCCAAATTTCCAAGCCTCCAAGATCCTAATTCCTTGCACTACTCCTCAAGGAATTAGCTCCTATTTAATGGAGAAATTCCTTAATTATGAATTGTGCAATCCTCATAGGCCTTCCTCTGACTGCATTTACCATCAATTTAATTTAGATGATTTTACAACTGATAGTACATTTTCCCTGAACTCCAATCTCAATTGGGTCTTTCTCTGGTATATAATTATGAGTGAATATTCAATTTACTAATTGATCACTGCAGGCATCACCAAACTCGACTGCAAGAAACACCACATTGTACTGCAGGTAACAACACACTGCACTTCAGGCAACACTCCACTGTATTACAGGAAACACCACACTGCACTCAAGGAAAATTTTAGGGGCTAATATTCACAGGTGGGCTAATTTTCCATGATTTTTCCAAAAAACCGATTCGCTAATTTTCATTTTTTCTAAAACTGATTTGCCCAAATTTTACAATATAAAATTATTTTACCTTAAAAATCGCCAAAATTATATAGAGACTATATATAAAATCATTATAAATTTGAAAACTTTTACAAATATATCAATAAAATTTTTATAATTTGCATATTAAGGACTACTGATATTCGTTAATGTTTTTAAACTTCAAGATAACATTCCATCCTTAAAATTCTCCGTGACTGCACTTTAGGAAGCACCCCACTATACATCAGGAAGAACCCCACTACCGTAGGTAGCACCCCAATACTACATACATCACCCCACTACCACATGCAACACCCCACTACTAGACATCCCACTAATTCCTCCATAAGTTGGAACTAGTTTAACTGACTTTAACTCAGTTAGACTGAATTAAATAATTACAACTCAAAATAAAATCAACTAGTGCTCCTAATTGTACGAGACATGCTACATGACTCTAGTTATACCCTCAACTCGAATTAACTAAGCCAACTATGTCAAATTAACTTAGAACTATTACAGGTTGTCATGAGATGTGGAATTACAGTTCTATTCCCAATTTAATTCAAGGATAATTAAAATAGGATTTTTCTTGATGTTAATTTTAACATTTCTTATTGTTATTTTCAACATTCCCTCTCAACAAGAAAGGAATTTAACTTTATTTGGATCCAATACCTTTGGAATGTTTTGCATGCAACACTTGTCACTATTGTTGTTGCTACTGAAACATCTGCAACCGAAAAAAAAAGCATCCAAACAAAATAAATTGAATCAACTATGTTTGCAACTGTCTACTGGGAAAAATGTTTTGTTGCTGAGTCTGCTACTGAGCCTCCAACTTTTATTTCAACACCACTTTTCACTCCTCAATATCTAACTGAAACTGATCTTCTTACTACTGAATACTGTGGCCCCCCTATAGCAAGGTAATGATCCATGAGACAATAAAAAACCTCAATGATTCCTGTCCAATTTTTGAAACTATTGGACTAAGGTTTTATATCACCCCACCTCACGCCTGGAGGTATGGCTACATGTGCTCCCTCTTCCCACTTGACCAAAAATTTTCCCCTATTGGAGGTCTCTGCTTGAGTGGATGTCTCCACTCAGTCTCCTCTCTTCTTCTACAATTGTGGCCGCTCCACAACTTGTTGAGGTTGTTGCTTCTGAGGCTACATGATGAGAGGTAATTCATGCTCACTCTCAACCACCAAGTATCTAACCTTTTCCTTTCTCCTCAAGGAGTTGCATGCATCTTGTACCTAAAGTGCATACAAGTTCTTGGCTCGCACACTGATTTGTTTCACCTGCCCCATGGTGATGTGTCTAAGGAAAACCTTTCCTTTGATAAATATCACATCGTAGCCATGGTATTCCAATATCGTGATGGAAACAACATTATTCTTTAGTCCTAGAACATACATCATATATCTGAGTCTAAGAGGGGAGCCAGACTCCCTTTGAAAAGTAACCGTACCAATGCCGATCACACTATACCTCCCATCATCTCCAAACTCTATGTTCTTCTTGAGGTATTTCTCCTCCAAGTCACTGAAGATATCTCTATTCCTCGTCATATGGAATGAGACACCACTATCGAGATACCACATATTTCCCATTATAATGCTTTCCTTGCATGCAATGAGAGTGAAATCAAGCTTGAATTGAAAGATATAGATTTAACTGTTGCTGCTACTGCATGCTCCTTCTTGCTTGCTTTCTTCTGTGGACATTTTGTGGCATAGTGTCCTAACTCGTGATAGTGAAAACACTTGATGTTCGAAAACTCCTTCTTCTTTCCGCCCTCCTCTTCTTGGGACTTCTTTCCGTTGGATTTCTTTTCTTTGTTGACTAATACAAAGTCCTCTTCCACTTTTTTGGATGAGGTCCCATCTCTGGTGTTCTACCAAATCTCTTCTTGCACCAAGTCAGACCACAAACACTCCTAATCTGATAGGTTCTCCCTCACATTAAATGAAATCTGGTAGCTGTGCCAGATCTTGGGAAGGCCTAGAAGTGCCAGGCTCACCATATCGTCTTCAAAAATTGTAGCACTAAAACTTCCAAGCTCATCTTGACATTGGGTTAACCTGGTCAAGTACTTTGGTATTGTGTCTCTCTTTTCCATCTTGATTTTTCTGAGATTTTCCTTCAATGCCAACTTCCTATAATCATTGTTTTTTGAAATAGGTCTGTCAAGGAATTCCAAATCGCATATGGAGTCTCCTTACCAATGAGGTTTGAGAAAATATGATCTTAAATTCCTTATGGGATAATACTTCTTGCCTTTTCCACACACTTTCTCCTCTCTGCAAATCCTGAGCATTAGCTGCTAGAGGCTTAGGATTATCTTTGTCTATGAATTCCTTAAGCCCGTCGTCTTCCAACACCACCTCCATGATGTCCTTCCAAGAAATATAGTTTGAATTACCCTCAAGGGCATATTCGAGTCTCAATCCACAGAACGACATCCTGCTGGATTTGAAGTATGATACTGCAAATTTGATTTCTTTTGCAAAAGACAAACTCTTATTCTCCTCTTCTATAGTGATTTCAACTCCGATACCATGTAGAAATTCCTTGTAGATTCAAATTGAAAATTGTAATATGATAAAAAAATTGACTTATCTACTCTACTCACCAACGAAAACAATAAACGATCGATGAAATCACGAATCATATAAGAGAAAGAATTCAATCACACATAAAACAATGATTTTCTAGGGAAATACCAAACTAAAAACCCATGCTATCTTCATATTCCATTAGTCAAATAATTTGGATGAATACAATATGCTTTGCTCAACCTTAAGCTCAACCAACACAATTATTTTCTATCCTTTGCCTAACTCACTGACTTTAGCCAATACTTAGCCAAATTTCCAAGCCTCCAAGCTCCTAATTCCTTTCGTTATTCCTTATGGAATTAGATCCTATTTAATGGAGAAATTTTGAATTGCACAATCCTCATAGGCCTTCCTATGACTACATGCACTAGAGGTTAATTTATATGATTTTACAACTAATAGTACACTATCACTGAACTCATATATCAACTGGATCTTTCTCTTATCTGACATGCATGAGTTAATTATGAGTGAATCTTTAGTTTACTGGTTGATCACTACAACAAACACCATACTCGACTATAGGCAACGCCAAACTGTACTATAGGCACCACCACATTACACTTCAGACAACACCCCATTGTACTATAGGCAACACCACACTGCACTTAAGGAAACACCCCACTGTACGTTAGGCAACACCCACCTACTGCAGGAAACACTCCACTACTACAAGAAACACCCTTCTACCGTAGGCAACACCCCACTACTAGAACTCCCACTAATTCCTCCATCAGTGGGAACTAGCTTAATTGAATTTAACTTAGTTAAACTGAATTAAATAATTACAACTAAAAAAAAACTCAACTAGTGCTCCTAATTGTAGGAGACACTGTACATGACTCTAGTTCAACCCTCAACTTGAATTAACTAAGCCAACTAAGTCAAATTAACTCAGTTAACTATTACAAGTTGTCATGAGATGTGGAATTACAATTTTATTCCCAATTTAATTCAAGGACAAATTAAATTAGGATTTTTCTTGATGCTACTTTTACCATTTCTTTTTGTTATTTTCAATATTTCATTCCATATTACAAAAATATTATTTTGACCTTTTTTAGGGGATCATATCCAATCTTCCATAGAATTTGGATGGAGGTATTTCCTATGGAACACTGTTGTCAATAAACTATTAGATGAAAGCAGCCTCCACCCAACCTTATCAGCTAGCGCTTTCACAAAAAAGGAATAGTTTTTAATCCCCATCACCCTAGGAATTTGGAACTGTGATTCTATCCCATTTGACCCATCGAAGAACATTTTGATCCTTAGTTCCCATAAAAAAATTGGATACAAACTTTACACATTTTCTCCATAATTCCTTTTGGAATCCAAGACAATGACATCCGACGCATCAAGATTGCTTCAAGCAAAAATTTACTGAGAAATATATGAATTGATTTCAATAACCCTCTTAGACTCCGTACCTTTAATATATTTTCCATCTTGGCTATCAGCCATTGCCAATCCCGTTTTTAGTAATCATTCAGCTTAAGGTGAAAACCCAAGTATTTCAATCCTACGCCAAAGTGTGCACAAGAGAAGGAAAAGAGAGAGATCAAGTGTAAAATTTCATGATCTTCAATATGATAGGGAGAAAGAGTTGATTTTGGGAGGTTTATTTTCCAAACCAAAGCTTTTCTGAACAACAATAATGTTGTTTTAAGAGAAGCAACATCTTGCTAAGATCCATCACTTAACGCACGATCCTATTAACTATTATTGTTAGAGATATTCTTTTGTGAATTTGATTTTTTTACAATTATTAATTCTAACAATTATTTTTTAAATAATAATTATTAGGTATTATGATTATTAGAGTTATTTTTCAATTTTTTTTAGTGTTCTTCTTATTAATTTCTTATCCATGAAATTATCTTAGCTCAAGTGGCTTTGTGAATAATTTGTTTCCCTAACTACGTGCGTTCAAGTTTCCAAAGGCATGTTGCAACTGACCTATTGTGGAATTTATGAAGTAGTTGTATCTGGTGTAACCTTTGCAGTCAATTTTTTTTTTTTTTTTATGTTACAGATACTCTAAAAATTCTCATTCTGGTTAAAAAAATAAAATTATTATCCTCTAAACGATTTATTTTTTGGCTTTTTTTCTTGGTATCTCGGATCTTAGGGTTCCTCCCCTATTTATGCCATTTAGTCTAACTAATAGATGAAATGGCCTTTCTCAAGGCATTTTTTCTGGTTAATTTTAACCAAAATCAACCAGAGATTTTTAAAAGCTTGAGTTTAAGCTATTTAATCTGTAGAATTTGAGTGCTATAGGGGGTTTTCAAGGTATTGAATTAATTTATGAATTCAAAAATATATTTTAAACAACAACAAATCACATTCTTTCTTGATTCAATTTGTATTCTCAGATTTTGGTGAAAAAGACCATTTTGTTTATGAACCGCACTTGATGGTTTGAAACATTGACATAAATAACATCAATGTGATAAGTCCAAAGAATGAATTCAAATCACAAAAGCCTCAATTCTCAAAGTTTAATTATATCTTATTTTTTTGTTAAAAAATGTGGAATGTATTTATTACTTGATACAGATTATTGATCTTATATTTTATTTTTTCTATAATCCATCTCAAACTTGTTTTATTACCATTCATTTGGTTTTCCAAGAGGTAGACCAATGACATTTGAATATACATAATTTTACATTTTCATTAATAAAATATAAATATATAACTTATTTAAAAAATATATATTTTTAAATAAAATGTGTTTTATTTTTTAAAATTTATTTTTTAACCAAGGAAATATAGTGGAGATTGCTATAGAGGAAGTGTTACCCATACAATTTTTTGAAGACCCTTATGAAGGTGTGGAGATTTTTGTATCCTTTGATCTTTGTCATAATCCAAACAAAGGCAAAGGTGGTTTGTGGGGGGAGGCACGGGGCACGAGATGGTGAGAGGGGATACTTATTTGACTATAGGGTTTGAAGACTATAAGAATGATGGTAATAAAGACATTGTGAAAATGCAAAATATGATGGAATGATTATTGAAATTTTTCATTCTTATACCTACAATCAAACATATGTTTTATTGTGAAGTGTCATGGGAAAAAATTGAGGTTCAAGGACTAAAGCTTGATCTAGCTATTGAGAAATATAGGAGGAAACAAGTGTAGGTGATTTCTCTTACTTTGATAACTGTTTTTGATGTATTTTTACTTTACTTGCTTAACTTATTCTTTCCTTTATTGTCCTTAGTGATCACTATCATCAAACAACTACAAAATGATAAATAACAATGAGACAATAGGACACAAGATATAGGTGATCAACTAGGGTCAAAACCTATCAAACTGAGAGGAAAACCCACCAAAATCTTTCTCTTTTGGTAGCAATTCAATGGATGAATTCCCAGACCTATGACCCTTGACCAAGACCCTCCAAGACCAAGTCATCCTTCCTTCGTGATGAGCTTTACTTAGACAAATTCCAGCAATAAACTTCGAACTTCCAACAACTTCGACCTAGCAACTTCAATAACTTCCACCTAGTAGCTTTACAACTTCAACTTTGATGTGGCTTCAACAACTTTGACCTAGCAGCTTCATAACTTCGATCTAGAGGAAAATTTAGAGCTTTGACCTTGTAGTTTCATAGCTTCGTCCTTGTAGCTTCACAACTTCGACTTTGCAGCTTCACATCTTTGACCTTGCAACTTCATATCTTTGACCTTGCAACTTCAAAACTTTGATGAAACTTCAAAATTTCGTCTAGCCCAAAAATCGTAGAAACCTTAACGAGAGAGAGAGAGAGAGAGAGAGAGAGGCCCAAAAAATTCGATCTTGATATTCTTCTTCTTCATCATCCTTTTACAACTTCTATCTTAAGGAGATCTAACTTTCTTGAGTGACTTTGCAAATGAGGTCAAATTCCTTTTTATTTATAGGTTTGTGAGGGGTACTAATTGCTATCTTGAGGTTGACTTGTCACTTCATGTAGGTTGACTTGATCTTTGTGCCATGATGAGGTCTTGGAGGGTCGACTTTTGCCTCTATTTTGACTCAATAAATTTTTCTTTACAATATGTAACATGCCCAAATGGTTCTTCAATACATGACAGTGACTCAATTGACTTTATGACAAACCTAGAAGCACTCAATTGGTGCTTGACCTAAAAAGAAATTTCCCCTGAGCATGAAACCCATGCCTCAAGAACAAAAATAATAAATTTATTTTTCTCTTTTCATTAAATACATAAAATCATGATTACATATGCTCTTATGAAGACCAAACCTAGTTACATATTTCAACACTCCCTCTTAACTAGGAGGTATTCATAATCCATACAAGGTACTTGGACATTCTCAATATGAAGAATTCTCATAAGAAGAGTTGGATTGGTAACCCATCTGTATAGCATCATATCATCTAGCATTTTCATATAAAAAGGCCTTAACTAACAACTCTATCTCTCCACATGATCATAGCACAATGTCAATGAGACCTATGATTTACAGACACCCTCATCATTGTCTCTCTCGGAACATACCCCACCAAGGTTCTCTCAGAGTATGTTCCACCAAGACTATTCTTATCTTTGATTCCCAGTCCTTAAGGAATATCAATCCTCTATGACTACTCTTATCTTGGATGTCCTACCACATCCTCAAAGAGTATCAGATGCCAGATGCTTACCAAATCCTCCATTCTGTCTTCCTAGGTGAAGACCATGTTGAAGAATCTAGGGCAATTAGAGTTATTGTGATTCTTCTTAGCATGATAACTATTTGTGAGGTATTTTAATTTTTTCTTATTAGCACAATCTTATCTTGATATCATTAGTGTGTGTATTTCTTACATCATCAAACAGTTACCAAAATATAAGACACAAGAACACAAGATGTTGGCTTTCTGCCAGGGCCAAAACCTCTCCGTCTTGGAGAGGAAAATCTGCTCAAGATTCTTCTTATATAGATTCCAATTGAAAAATACCAAGACCATGACCCTTGACCTATCAAGTCACTCCAAGACCAAGGCACCAATCCTCTTCTTACCGACTGAGATCATCATCATCATTACTGCTTCACCGAGAACATCATTGCTGCTGCACCATGACTGTTCCTTCTGTTAGTGTCGGTCTTGAAACCCTCCATCAGCGATCAAAGCTCTTTGCATTTGCATAGGTAGGTGTCTCATCAGTGTCAATTTTTTGCATCCCGTTAGGCATGCCATAACCCTGATGGAGGAGCTGGTCTATTTATACCCCTCTTGGCTTTGCTGGATCAGGTCATATCAGTCATTGAGCTCTTTCAAGCTTGTCTTGTTTTGTCTTGAGGTCAAAGTCCTAGGTCTAGGGTTTTGGTCATTTATCTCTGCAAGGTCATGTCTCTGAAAGTCCATGAGTGCTCAGCAAGCCAGAGGGAGGATTGTAAACATGTTTCTTCGATATTTTTATCTTGTACAGTGAATTTTCACCTTGGATTTAAAAACTCTGTTTTTAAAGCCAAGGTCATTTTTTGAATTTTTGTAAAAAGTGATGAAATTTTCAAAAGACTGCAACAGACATCATGAAACCCTGGTCCCCTTGCCAAGATCCCTCAGATGATCTACCTGCAAAAAGAATCAAGAAAAAGCACTAAAAGAGTCAATTTCAGGACAAAGGAAGCCAAAAAGTTAGTTTTATAAAGTGTCAAAGATAAACTTTAGAAAGTGGGTTTGAGCATGAAATTTTTTCAAATGGAGGTTATAAAAGCTCAATTTCCCTCCTATTATTCTTATTGTGCATCCAAGGCATTGTTGAGAGAGAGTGAGCAAGCATCAAGAGTGTTAGGCGAAAACTGGTCGAATTTCGGGCTCAGCACAGGCGCGCGACCCGTCAAGACAGGCGCGCGACCCGTCAGGAGGGCGCGACCCGTCAGAGGCCATCCCGCAGTTCAATTTTTGAATGGGCGCGACCCGTCAAGCGCGCGCGACCCATTGGGCGTGGCGCGCGACCCGTCAAGGTTTCCCCTGCAAACTCGAAATAAAATCGCTCAAACTCCCTCAAATCTTCAAGATTGTTTGAGGTAGGTCCTCTACACTTCAGTTTGGTGATTGGTTATGATTGATGGCCCTCATGCTTGTGTTTAAAGGTTAAATTGTGCAAGTGGATGAAATTTCAAATGACTGCATTGTTAATGTTTAAATGTGCTAGGGTTTGTGTTGTTTCAAGGTATTTCCCTCTTGTAAATTGTCTCCCTCCTTCCCTTTTTACTCATATTTGCATTCATATCTATTTTCCCCATGCTATGTTGTAAATAATTACAAACCCTTCCCTCTCCCTAATCACCAAAAATACAAACCCTACCCCCTCCCAAAGCATCAAAAACTCAAACCCTACTCTTGCTTCACCATATGCATGCTATAAACATAAAAATTTCTTGGTGAATATGTGAAAGGTTTTGCAAATAAGTTTCCAAATGTCCCATTGTTACATACATGTATTCCATTATGTTCACTGTTTTTACATGTATTCCTATATGCAATGATTTTGTAAATGATTCCCTATATCCTTGTTATGTACATGTATGCCTGTATATATGCAAATATTTGTTTGCAATGTATTCCCTAAATTCCCTGTTATTCATATATTCCCAATTCCTTGTGCAAGAGGTCCCTCCCCTAACATTTCCCTCATGTCATTGTCCCCTTGAAACAGCATAGAGTTCAGCACTTTTACAAGCAGAAACAACAGTATATTTTGTCCATTTTGCTCCTCAAACATGTCAGACACTGAAACATATGAGCAGAGTGATGACCATTCATCATCTCCAGAGGTTGAGGTACAGAGGAGGCCACATAGGGGTGGAAAAGGTGGCCATCACAGGAGAGAGGAACCTACTTCTTTGGCAGGTCTACAAGCTTGTCCTATGGCAGTTTCTTGCTTTCAGTACATGTCCTGTTATGAGTTTTGTGAGAGGATCTCTCGGATTCAGCATCACCGAGAGTTGGCCCGCCTCTTTGTCTTGCACTTGCATGAGGGACATGTTAACCTTGCCGGGGTGGAGTTCATTTTGACACCTGAGATCATTGCACAGGCTACAGGGATTCCAAATGTCGGGGAGATTTGGAATAAGCGCAAGGTACTGGATACAGTTCACTTTGAGCCTTTTGTCCGGCCACCATTCATGAGACATTTGGCAGGTGTGTTTCCTTTCAGGTTCCTCCGGAGTCAGTATGCCCCCATGATGAGACTCATTATGCTTTATTTCACCTGTGAGGGCAGATTTTCCCAGGTATACTCATATCACATTCGCCTCTTGATGCACTTCACTCGAGTGCGGATGATGAACATCCCGGTCTTCTTTTATCAGAACATTGAGAGGATGGTCTCCATCATGCAGAGGAAGAGCCCGGCCCAGCAGTACAGGAGCCTATGTCATTATGGTTTGATTCAGCTCGTAGTCTTGCATCAGTTGGCTCAGCAGGGCATCTCATGGGAGGAATTCATTTCCCGTGAGTTTTTCACAGCACCACCCCAGCCACATCCTGAGGTCATTCAGGAGGAGGGAGGACCATCTCAGCAGCCTGATATTCCGGTCACTCGACATGTTAGTTCCTCACCTCAGCTCACATATCAGAAAGGCCCGAGGGCCTTATTTGCAGCAGCTAGGCGAGTACTATCTCCACAGCAGGTGGAAGGGGTCTCGCCTTCATCATCGGCTCAGCGAGTGTTATCTCCACATCAGGTGGAAGGGGCCTCGCTTTCTTCACCAGCACAGGTACCAGAGAGGGGCAAACAGCCCATGATTGATGAGGGTCCATCAGGAGTTCCCGATATTGAGTTTGTTGATCTTGAGGCCAGTTCTCCTAGCCAGGAGGCAAAGGAGGTCATTCAGCATCTCAGAGCTGAAAATGATGCCTTGCAGAGGAGGTTAGAGGGAGCACAATGGACCATCACCTACCTTGAGCAGCGCAACAAGCAGTTGGAGGAGGAAAAAGTCCTCGATGAGCTATGGAGGATTCGTAGTGACCGAACCTTGAACCGAAGAAGGCCCGGTGACCTATTGCCTAAGGAGAGGGAGTCTATGCTCATCCGGGTCAATGCACACTTAGAGAAGCTGTTGGCGAAGGCCAAACAAGACAAGAGGCTGCTAAGAAACATGAAAAATCATTATTGGGCAAGAATGCATGTGTGCAAGGCAAAGATGAAAATGTTTCAAAGGCGGTTGTCCGAGGCCCTAAAACAGAAAAAGAAGACCAATCCACTCCGTATCTTGGCTGAGGCTTCCCTCAAAGATCAAGGCACTAATTAGCCCAGCCACAACACAAATCCCAAAATTTTTTGAGAATTTTGGGTGAATTTTGGCAATTTTTGGCAATTTGCAGGTTTTTCCCATTAACGGGTCTCACCCTGCGCGCGACCCTACATCATGGCAGCTCAGTTTGGCAAAAACTTAGCATTTCTAGATTTGTCATGCAAATTTACATATGCCCATGGATGGACTTGAGATTTTGTGCAGTTTTGGTCCCCCAAAAGGTCAAAAAACTACCAAAAAATGACTTTCTGGCCCTTTTTTGAGTTGCAGAAACCAGTCTTGGGAGAATTAAGTTTTGACAGGGCAAATGACCTCCAAATTCAAAAATTCCAGTTGGGTTAGAAAGTAGACTCACAGAACTTTCCAAAAAGCCCACTTTTGCTCAATTTGGACACCTGCAAGTGCCTCAAACATCGCTCCAAAGGCGCACGACCCGTCAGGCAGTGGCGCGCGACCTGTCAGGCAGTTTTTGCCAGATTGCATTGTACAGCCCAGAAAACGCAATTTTGACCCAGTTTGACTTTTTGGGGTGGAAGATGATTATCTTTGATGTAATTATTGTAACTCTAAGACACTTTTACTCTTGTTTAACACTTCTAGAAGATTCATTCATGTAAAGGGTAAATATTTAATGAATGGATTGGTTTCCAAGTTTATAGAGGCAAGTTGTTTTGACTGCCTAGTTTGTAGTGCTTAGTTTAGAAGTGGTTGAAACAGCTCCTAGGATAGTGAGCTCGACCCATGGAGGCAGAGAAAGAGGTTAGATCATCTATATTATGTACTTTCTTGCTCATTTTCATGGTTGGACTCTTGAGGGAGAAACTATCATTGTATTATTTCACTTGTATCTCTGCAATTTTTGGCTAAGGAAGACCAGGGTTTTGCAGTCCTTTTTGGGATTCTTGTGGACTCATGTGTTGATGGTGTGTTTCTTAATGTTCTTGTAAGTGTGTTATGTGAATCATTTCCTTTCTTTTACTTCTGCACATTAAACACATGAAGTGTTAAAGTAAGAATTCATGCTTGCCATGCTCTGCTTTTAAATTTGTTTAATTTCAATGTTTTCTGCTGTCTAAGGGGAATTCAAAGTTATTGTTTGCTCTCCTTGGCTCCTCACCT
Organism: Pinus tabuliformis; assembly: GCA_031772625.1. Taxonomy (NCBI): domain Eukaryota; kingdom Viridiplantae; phylum Streptophyta; class Pinopsida; order Pinales; family Pinaceae; genus Pinus; species Pinus tabuliformis. The sequence goes on from CM062809.1 coordinate 550,181,813, forward strand.
GTCATTCCTGATCATCCACCTCAATCAAAGGCATCAATACTGTCTCCTACCTCGCCCCAAAGAACCCCCTGCAGAAACTGTGTCCAATCCCCACACCCAAAATTGCCATCCCCTCAATTTGCCACCAAAAACCCTAAAAATCCCAAATCAACCTTTTTGATCAGTTTACTAGCCTAAAATCAGTGTTAACATATTGGTCATCTCATCCATTGAAGATTTTACCGAGATAGACCTGAGAGAGCCTTCTTCTGCCCCGTAGGGCTCGCTACGAGGCTAAATGGTTTGATGTTACCTTGAGGTTTACCTTTCTCAGCCTGAGGTGAAATTTCAAGCGCTAACACCTTCTTCAAGTTCTTCAACATCACAATGAGATCTTCATATACATGAATGAGAGATTCACTGAGATGACTGTTGTATCATTGATACATCACATATCTTCATTGGAATACTACCGAGATCATGATTGTCTCATCATAGTTATTCCTTCACCTAGATCATAACCATGTTAGGATCATGACTGCACCTTGACCAAGAATGAGACTATGTTCATTATGATTGCACGAAGATCTTCATCAAGAATGTGACTATTTTCACCAAGATCTTACTTGTCATGACTATGCCAAGAATACATCACGATGGGATTACTGATCTCCTTCTTAATCGAGACTGTGAGAGTATGTTGAGAGTGTGTACCCATGTAATGCCTGTTTGAAACCACACGTATCCTTTTCCTAATTGAAACATTGTACTACTTATTCATCCAAGATTTTTGTGCCTCTTAACTTGACCGAGATTTCAAAGAGATATGTGAAGTTGTCACTGTACTTATCATAGAGATTCTGTATCTTAATGTACCATTTGAAGTTTCAGAGTGATCTGAAGTTCTGTTCTGTCTGTGGTGACCCTAGTCGCATATATATAGTGGTCTATCCTATGTATAAGCCGACTTGTATTCATGAAGATATGTGCCACCTTATTTGAGCCAACTTGTCATATTTATCTATCTATCTATCTATCTATCTATCTATCTAACTTGTCATATTTATCTATATATCTATATATATATCTATATATCTATATATATATATATATATATATATATATATATATATATATATATATATATATATATATATATATAGATATATATATATTAAGGCCGACATGATTTCCTTTATTCATCGTTTTTCTTGCAGACTTCTTCTTGTGCTTTTCTTGGAGGATTGTGCTAGTCTTGGAGGGCTACTTGACCTTTATATAGACTTGTACACATTATACATAGGCTCAAGAAGAGCTATTTAATTATGAAAAATCCTAAATACATCAAGAAGAAGTCTTTGACCTATGAATGACACTTCTTGTTCATGAAACCCATGATGCAAAGAATAACATAAATATATATTTTTACATAAAAAAACACAATTACAATGTCATGAAGATTGAACCTAGTTACACTTTCTTAAACATGATGACATTTATATCTCTCCCTCTCAATTAGGGAAGATATGTCCATTCCAATGAAGGAATGTACCCATTTCTATAGAAGGAATGTACCCAAGTTCCCTCTTAATGAGGGACTTGACCAAGCTCCCTCTTGACCAGGGACTTTCTTCCAACAACTCTTTAGGTGGAGATCATGGGATAACCAACTTCTTGAAGAGCTCCTCCTTTCGATGTCATTGAAATTCTTTTTCTTTATTCAAGAGTATTCATATTTTTGGGAATTCTTCATAGAACATTGACCATACATCAATTTCATTCATGAATCGTGCCAATCATGTCATCCTTTCTTTCATTGGAAAGTGATCCACTAGTCCATATATGGCCTTTCCTTCATGCCTTGCTACCTTCTTCACATCATGTTTCCTTTAGGATATTTCATCCTACCACATGAGTGTCAGTTGTAGATGACATCTACAAGTATTCCTTTGGTAGCCTTGCATTAGCCCATCTAGATATTATTCAAAAAATAAAAAATGTACATTAAATCAAAAATACCTTTGTGATGGTATTTCATCATGACATCTCCCTGTTTGCATAAACATCCTACATATATATTGACACATCTCCAAAAATATATATAATCTCAAGGGTCTCTTTCTTTTTCAGACTTTATTAGGATCATCATATCTTTCCCATGGAGATATCATAGTCAAATTTTCTAGTCCTTGGATGTTGATTTCCTTCTCCATAGTTTCATTTTTCATGATCTCTTCCTTTATTTATTCACACATTTCCTCCCAAGAACTTCCAACCATAGTTCCTTTTAACTTTGTCAACCACCTCATATTTCATACGAGGGCATATTATGTTGATCTCATCTGGTCAATGTGTGAACCATGCCTTCCTGCACCCTTTCACAGGAGGAGATCCTTTCTTTTGATCATTTTCTTGAGGTAGAACACTTATTCATGATATATGTAACCATATGACATGACTCCATTTCATCAAGTACAAGCATACATACCTCATCTCTTTCTTTTGTTCATCTAGACTTCCTTTTACAACTTCCTTGATTGAAGGAACTTCAATCCCTTGACCTGCTTCACTTCTTTTGACATCATACCATCATCCCATGAATCCCATACAAGTTGGAATTACTGTCGAGACACTTGCTTCTTCCAGTAGGTGAACCTTCCAATGAATATTCCAATGGAGGATCTTGATCATTCTCATCCTGTAAATGCTCCTTTTGAATGATGTATGATGAGCTCTATACTAGATGACATTCTTTTTCCCATAAGTACTACTTATGCTTCTATTGAGGTTACCATGAGCTACATCCTTATACATGTGACAACCATAGACTTCTATTTAAGCTATATTTCATTTTTCTTTATGATGATGTCACATGCTCTTACTTCCAATTGTATGCTTTTATGATGCCATATCTTAACATGGTGCATCTTATCATGATTCTATTGATTCCTACCATGATAGTTATACTTTACAACAAAAAACTTGAAACACAAATTGAAAATAACTAGGTGAGGAAGACTATCTCAATCATAATAGAGCTCTTTTACTTCCTCCTTCTTGGATTTCTTCTTTTTAACTTCTTCCACTCCTTCAATGATATGGGATTCTTCCCTTCCTCTTTTGTTCTTTTCCTTCTGGAGATTTGGACAATCTCTCTTATAGTTCCCATATTCATGACAACCATAGAATTGAACCTTCAACATGTTCTTCTTCTTTTCATGAGGACGAAGCTTCCCAAGCTTCCCTTTTCTTCTAGCCATAGTGGGAAATTCTTGAGATTGCTCGCTTGATCCTACATCGATTATTTCCTTCAGTCTGGTTTCTTTGATTTTTCATAATGATAATAGTTCATTGGATGAAGTAGCTTCGTTCTTCCCCTAGATGCTTGATGTGAAGTTTCCCCATTCCTCTAGTTGTGCATTGAGCACTTGGTAGCCATTTCCTTGTCAGGTATTATTTATCCCAACCGTTGGAATTGGTCTCTTATTTTTGACACCCTCATAAAGTATGAGGCTATTCCTTCTTATTTTTATATCTTCATATTGTATAGCTTGAGCTTATTCTTTTGATGGTTCAACAATTAAACCCTTAACATGACCAACGACTTCATTTTCTATGAGGATCAAATCTATCCTCTTCTTCCATGTAAGAAAGTTTTAGGACCCAACCAATTTGTTGCCCTCCTTGCAATATGAAGTCATTTTGACATATTCAAATATAAATATAAAAATACTTACTTGTTAAGTGAAGATACTCCAAGATGATGAAATATTCAACTTGATGCCTTCTTGATTTTGATGATGATGTAGATAATTTAAGATGTCTTCTTGGAGAAGATGTCTTTCTTCAAATCAGATCAAAAGGGATATCACGTTGATTCCTTGATGACGATGACAACACTTTTTCCTACTTTTGTTCCTTCAAGCCAATGCTAGTTAAACTTGTTTCACAACCTCAAATTTCGACCCTTCTACAAAATTTCAGCTTGTTGTATCAGTTATGAAATTTTGGCATTTTCTGCAATAACCCTAGTTCACATGTGTGGCTAGAAGATGGATAAATTTTCCTCATTTCTACTTCGCTTAACTTGACTTCTTTTAATTCTTGTTATTTTGGTTTTCAAAGGAGACCTTTCTTGGCACAAAAGTTGATTCCCGATGATGGTTGCAATTTGATACTTGCTGTTGTTGAAGGATGTCTTAGTACTTCGCACGTGTGGAGAATATAGCGCAAAAAAAAAAACTAAAAAGTACTTAGCTATTTCTTCTTCGTGATAATGATTGTAGAATGTGTGAGATTCTCAAGAACACTTCAAGTACGAAACCCTTCTTTGGATAAGCTAGGGTTTGAGGTCTTCGTTGATGCTCTTAATTATTCCTCAATATGATGAGAGGGTTAGTCCTTTTTAATGATTGATGCTCTTGATATTTCCAAGATGATATCTTTATAATTTTGCACTTGATTATCCTTATTTGTGTTTCCCTTCCTTGAGGTAGTAACCTAGATCTGATACTATTGTGACTAATTGAGGGGGAAACAAGTGTAGGTGATTTCTCTTACTTTGATAACTGCTTGTGATGTATTTTTACTTTAATTTCTTAACTTATTCTTTCCTTTATTATTATTAGTGACCCCTATCATCAAACAACTACCAAATCATAAATAATAATGAGACAATAGGACACAAGATATAGGCGATCAACCAAGTCCAAAACCTCTCCAACTGAGAGGAAAACCCACCATAATCATTCTCTTCTTATAGAAATTCAATTGATGAATTCCAAGACCTATGAACCTTGACTAAGACCCTCCAAGACCAAGTCATCCTTCCTTCTTGATGAGATTTCCTTACACAACTTCCAACAAAAAACTTTGACCTTCCAACAACTTTCACCCCAACAACAATTTCTGCAACTTCGACCTAACGACTTCAACACTTCGACCTAGCAGCTTCACAACTTTGACCTAGCTACTTCACAACTTCGACTTTGATGCGACTTCAAAAACTTCGACCTAGCAACTTCACAATTTCGATATAGAGGAAAATTCACAACTTCGACCTTGAAGCTTCATAGCTTCGTCCTTGCAACTTCACAACTTTGACCTTGCAGCTTCATGGCTTCGACCTTGCAGCTTCACAACTTCGATGTAACTTCAGAATTTCATCTAGCCTAGAAACTGTAGAAACCTTGACGAGAGAGAGAGAGAGAGAGAGAGAGAGAGAGAGAGAGAGAGAGAGAGAGAGAGAGAGAGAGAGGAGAGAGAGGGAGAGGGAGAGAGAGGGAGAGAGAGGGAGAGAGAGAGAGAGAGAGGCCCAAAAACATCGATCTTGATCTTCTTCTTCTTCTTCTTCATCCTTTTCCATCTTCTATCTTGAGGAGATTTCTTGGGTGAGTCTTTAAATGAGGTCAAATTCCTTCTTATTTATAGGCTTATGAGGGATATGAATTGCTATCATGAGTCCGACTTGCCCCTTCATGTAGGGTCGACTTGATCTTTGTGCCATGATGAGGTCTTGGAGGATCTTTTGACTCTATTTTGGCTCAATAATTTTTTCTTTACAATATGTAACATGCCCAAATGGGTCTTCAATACATGACAATGACTCAATTGACTTTATGACAAACCTAGAATCACTTAATGGGTGCTTGACCTAAAACTAATTTTCCCTTGAGCATGAAACCCATGCCTTAAGAACACAAATAATAAATTTAATTTTCTCTTTTCATTAAATACATAAAATCACGATTACATATGCGATTATGAAGACCGAACCTAGTTACATATTTCTACGCTAGCCCCCTTTCAAAAGGCTTAGTTTTAATAGGGTTGAGGTGTAGTTCATTTTAGATAAAATAGAAAAAGGGTGCAAGTGATTATTCTAGTGAAGGGATAAGGGTAAGGGATTATTAGACACAATACATGGAGGGGTTAGATTTGTAGGTAGTAAACTAGATTTCAAAGATGTATGTGGATGGAGGTCAATAGAAGAGTAGGGATAAGGAGAGGGGAAAAAATATAGGCATTGCGTGAAGAAATGGGAGGAGACATTTAGAATGATAGCTAGAGAGGATATACATCTTGAGAAAACAATGGAGTTTCAATAGGATCTTTCAAGATCATTAGATAGATGAAGAAACCTTAGTTTCATGGATAAGGAGGTAATGGTATCCTTTGTTGGGTTATTCAACCAGGTTTTATATGATGCCATGAGGTTGGATAGGGTTTATCATGAAATCAAGTGATGATGTGGAGAAAATTATGGGTAATCAATTATACTAGGGATTGTCAGTCCCAACACTTGAGAGTTAACATCTGTGCTTTAACTTAAAGGAAAAACTGATATCCAAAATTTTATTTTGGACTAGGATTTCAAAGGTTCCTTTAGAATGCTAGTCAGATTACTTTCTAAGCAATATTAGGGCTAGCTTTAGGAGGACACTAGATATTGACTTCTAATATAAAATAAGTGCTCAAAAGACCATGGAATTTTTTTTAGTGGAGATAGAAAGGGCTTCTAGTCTATCTTGAGACAAAGAAGAGTTTTCATACATATTGATAGATAATTGAATATATGAGGATTCCATTTTGATATGCAAGGTACCATTCAAATGGGAATTTGGAAAAAGAATGTAGTTTCGAGCTTATAAGGAAAGCATGGAGGAAGAAGGACGTTTGTTCCAATGGGGAAATGAAAGGAAGCACACATTTTGAGAATGGGGGGTGGGTGAGTCCTGGAGGGAATGAATATGAAAGTCATTATTGATACACAAAAGTGGAAAAAGAAAAATGAGGAAACATACGAAGAAGAGGAAAATGAAGAAGATGTAGAAGAACTGAGGAAAAGGATGAGGAAGCATAAGAAATAGAGGAGAGAAAAAAGGATTCAATTCAAGAGGAAGAAAAAGTGGAGTTGGAAGAGTAGGCCAATCTTGAGCCCAACAAATCCATTTCCTTTGTTGAATTCCTAAATAAGGCACCAAATTATTTCCCTCCCTTTATAAGGAGAAAAAAATCCAACTCTAAGTGGATTTCTTATGAGGAAAAAAAAATCCCCTTAGAACATCAAGTAACCCTTAAATTGCCCCTAAGATAACTATGTTGTTTTTGTATTTTATTTTGTAATCAATTTGTAAAAATTTATCTTATGTACTTAGAAAACTAATTGGAAAAGCCCAAGTAGGAAATTTCGATTTTTCTCCCCATGTTATGTGAAAGGAGATTGGAAATTAACAATATTCCCATTTAGAAATATATGATTGTTGTTGGCAATGTCATAACTCTTAAATATTTAGTTCCAAAATTAAATTTGAAATATAAATTATAGTGTTGTATGTTTTATATTTATCGAAATAAAAAACCCATGAATATACAAATTGAACAATCATACTTAAAAGATAACTATGTTTCTAATACTATAATCACAACATATAACTTATATAGAAATAATTTATAAACAAGTGCTATCGTAGTAATTAATACTTATAGTTTTGTTTAAATATAAATAAATTAAAAATATAACATTACAATTTTATAAAGAAATAATAGAGTTTTAAACATATAAAATACAATAATTTTTTAATTCTATAAAATATATTACATAATGAACATAGATTGAAACCATAATGATTTTAAATTTAATTTAAAATAATTAAATTTAAAAATAATAATTTAAATGATTAAATTTGAAAAAAAATATAAATATTAAAAGATTAAGATAAAAAATATTTATTCATAATATATAGCTAAAATCACTCTTACCTATGCACATAAGTTATTACTTAAATTCTAGAAATTATTGTTTTCCATCCTTTTGTCGTTTGTGTTAGGCGTGACAGAACTGTTTTCCGTCCCTTCATCCTCTGCATCAGGCGTCAGGGGTGTACTGTGAATTAATTTATTTAACGATGTAGTAGATTGAAATTCTTTTGTCATTATTAAAAAAAATGTTAAATATTTTAATCAATAGAATTTTAGATAAATGAATTTAAATATTATTTAAAAGTAGAATATTAAATAAATAAATTTAAATATTATTCAAAAATATTATTTAAAAGTAAAATATTAAATAAATAAATTTAAATATTATTCAAAAATATTAAATTTTAATTAATAATATTAAAATTTAGATAAAATTTATTTTTTTGATAAAAAATAATAACTAATTAATACCAAAATAAGTGTGTTATACACAAACATAAACAAGTATAATAATAAAATTATTATAAAAAATATTTACTTATATATTTTCAAAATATTAACTAAAATATATTGATTTTGATATAACAAATTATTAACCACACTTTCTTATTTGTAATATATCAAATTATTAAACCAAATTTATTGATTTTATTGATTAATCATGATAAATTAACCTATTAAAAACTATTTATTCACTATAAAAATGTAAGTCAAAATTAAATATACAATTCACATTTTCATGATATAGATAAATATGTTCATGATATTACGAGAACAAAATAATTTTTTTATTTATATTAAATAAAATTATAATTATATATCAATATCTTATCATATTAAGCTTGGAATATGTCTTAAAACTATAAATTTAGTAACCACCAACTAGTTATTCTAGACCTTAGCTAGAACGTTCACCTTGATACCAAACCGGAACAACTTTTTGTCCTCTCAGTGTGTGTCATCTTTCATCACTAATGACATACTTCATGATTGAGATTGAGATTGGATCAAAGTATACATGTAATTAGCGGTCGATTTTAATGCAGGGCAGTGGATGATTCACTAATGTTGAATGTTTTACAAAGTGTTTTCTTTCCTTAAGGTTAAGACAAACATCAATATTACAAGCAAATAGGCTACTTAAATACTTGAAAATTCAAAGCAATAATGAATCAATCAAAACTATGTTTTGAATAGTTTATATATCTTAAATTTAAATACAAGTCCTTAAAAAAAATAAAATATAAATAATTTATAACGTTTTAAAATTTGTTATTTTAAATAAAATTTGAATAACAAAATATAAATAAATTATAACATTTTAAATTTTTTTATTTAAAATGAAATTTGTTAATATCTTAGAAGAATTTTAAAACTTTCAAAATTTGTTTAGCTCACATAACCATTCATCGTGGTAAATCAATATTTAAATATTTAAAACCAATAAAAAGTTGACATACGCATTATTTGACAAATTCATTAATAAATAAATTTTATTTAGCTCACATAAGAATTCATCGTCGTAAATCAATATTTAAATATTTAAAACTAATAAAAAGTTGACATATTCATTAATAAATGAATTTTATTGAGCTGACATAACAATTCATCAATGTAAGTCAATATTTAAAACCAACGCTTGAAATGGTATGGTTTCACACATTTATTATGAAATAAATTTTGTTAAATTTCCAAATTCATTAATAAATGAATTTTATTGAGCTGACATAACAATTCATCAATGTAAGTCAATATTTAAAACCAACGTCAAGTTGAAATGGTATGGTTTCACACATTTATTATGAAATAAATTTTGTTAAATTTAAAAATGGTTTTGTATTAGAATATATTATTAATTTTAATTAATTAATTTATAAAGTGTAGATTAATTAGTTTAAGTGAGATTTAATTTTTATCATATTTTAAGTTTAAATTTTATGTAGAAATATTGAAGATGATGAAAATCACTTTTGAGAGAATTAAACTATTTCAAGAAACACCAAAATTCAATAAAACTTCACATAATCTTCATGAAATAACATCTCATTATAAATAATTTCTTCTTCATTCAATAAACAAAAATAACTTTAATTAATTAAATTACAAATTTGATAATTTTATTTTAAATTAATAAAATTTAAAAATAATTATAAATTTATTAAATATAGATAATCAATGTAAAAGCTATATCTATATATTCACAATTTCATTTATAACATTTTTAAGGGTTTCACATTTTTATTTATGATAATTTTAATAGCTACTAATGATTTAAGAATATTTTTGGCCGACGCATTTCTAACCAAGTGTGGTTCATCATCAGGACCAGATGAAGAGGCAAACCATGGCAAAGGCTTAAATAGAGAGCAATGTAGAGACATAATTTCAAGTAACGGCTATATTTGAATAATAATATTTAAATTATAATATTAATTTATTGATATATTAAAAACAAATATTATTAAGTAACGACTATATAAAATGGCTAGTTTTTGAAAAATAATATTTAAATAATGATGTTAGTTTATTAGTTTATTAAAAAATATTAATAGGTAACGAATATATTAAATGACTAGTTTTTGAAAAATAATATTTAAATTAATTTATTAAAACCAAATATTATTAGTTTTTGAAAAATAATATTTAAATAATGATATTAGTTTATTAATTTATTAAAAAATATTAATAAGTAAGGACTATATTAAAAGGCTAGTTTTTGAAAAATAATATTTAAATTAATTTATTAAAACCAGATATTACTAGTTTTTGAAAAATAATATTTAAATTATGATATTAGTTTATTAATTTATTAAAAACAAATATTAATAAGTAACCACTATATTAAACAACTAGTTTTTAAAAAATAATATGCCTTAGAAATTGAAAAAAGGCCCAATAATTTGAATAGAGATGATGGTTGGAATATTAGTTGAAGTTGGGTACCTGTCCTGTCCTCCTAGTTTTTTTTTAGGCTTCTTTTTGGGATTTATTTTGTTTGTTTGTTTATCTATGTAGGTATTGACATCCTTTTTATGGGATTTATTTTATTTGTTTGTTTATCTATGCAGTTATTGACGTCTTTTTTATAGTATTTGTTGTTGATTTATTCTTCATTAGAGTTTATTTTCTTAATCCTTCGTGTTTTTTTTTATGTATTTTATCATCCTATTAGTTCTTAACTCTTTTTAGTATTTTTGTTATTGGTTTAATAAGCCTCAGCCCCATATTTTTGTTTTATTGTTGACTCTGTTTTATTTATTGATTACTTTTATTTGTGTGTGCGTATATATATATATATATGACTTGTGTATATTTTTTGTTTTATTTTATTTATTTTTCCATTAATTATTTTTAATTTAGTTTATTTTATTTCCATTAATTATTTTATTTATTAAATGATCTTGTCTCGATTAGGGTCTTGAATCGTTTTTATAATTTTTGACTTCCCTCTTGTTTAGAGTTTGACTATGATATTTTTTTTAATAAATTAATTTAAATATTATTTTTCAAAAACTAGCTGTTTAATACAACAATTACTTATTAATATTTATTTTTAATAAAGTAATAAAATAATATCATAATTGAAATATTATTTTTCAAAAACAAGTAATATTTGGTTTTAATAAATTAATTTAAATATTAGATATTATTTTTTGGGATTCAATTGCGTCAAGTAAGTCATTCATCTATCACTGTTTCCATGAGATGTAGTCATAGTTGACTAATTTCTCATGATTTTTGAACAATTCAGTTAGCACTCATTGCATGAGGTGATGCTCACACTTATTAATATTTTTTAATAAATTAATAAACTAATATCATTATTTAAATATTATATTTCAAAAACTAGCCATTTAATACAACAGTTACCTATTAATATTTTTTAATAAACTAATAAACTAATATCATTATTTAAATATTATTTTTCAAAAACTAGCGGTTTAATATAGCCATTACATAATAATATTTGTTTTTAATATATTTAAATATTATTGTTCGAATATAGCCGTTACTTGAAATTATGTCTCTACATTGCTCTCTATTTGCGCCTTTGCCATGGTCCGCCTCTTCATCTGGTCCTGATGATGAACCACACTTGTTGGTTCGAAACGCATCGGCCAAAAATTTCTCTTATGTAATTTCTACCGAAAGACTTTACTTAATTCATTATAGATCACAGAAGTTTAAATACATAAACTACTAATAATTTCATAAAAAACAAAATTACATTATAAAAATCAATTTAAATATATAATATTTATAATTAAAACGTAGAGCATATACTCAATCTTTCCAAGAGTATAGATCTCATTTTTCATTTCTTAATTATGTATATTATTAATAGAAATGTATTATAATTAGTAATAAAGTTATATATATGAATGAAGTATGCATAATTTAATAATTTATAATCAATAGAAAATAATTTATAATTTTTTAATTATATATATTACTAATAGAAATGTATCATAATTAGTAATAAAGTTATATATATGAATAAAATATGCATAAGTTAATAATTACTAATAAATCAAATTAATTGAAAATAAAGAGTTCAATTTTATATATTAAAAGTGAGCACACATATAACATTGAAAAAGGTGCCTTACACCTATTAAATGAGATGTTAATCAAAGTCATGAGATTGCCATGGAAGAGCCCCTTTAACAATGAAAGTTAGTTTTAGACAACTAATAAAATTTATGACATGTATTAACACATAAGAAATAGAAAAGAAACCAAGTGTTTTGGCCAAGAAACTATTGTTTTCTAGGGGATTACACTAATTCATTTTTATTGATCATTCTTCTACTAACCATGACAAAATGTTTATGTATTTCATTTTTTATAACTACCTTTTAAAATGATTTCTTTATCATCTCTCATATAGGTCGTGGTCTTTTGACATGCTTGTATCTTAACATAGATGAGTGGTGTTATGCACACCTTGAACTTTTAAGATGTCAAATTAGACCATTGTCAGAGTTTCTAACAAAGAGTTCTTAACCCTTTTGGAAAACAAGTTTTTTTGTACTATCCATGTGGTGAGGAGGAGAGAAGTATCTCAAGTGTGAACAGGTAGAAGCAACATGTTGTGGAAAAAAAAAGACAACATTCATCATTGAGGTGCCACAACAACCAATGGCCTATGGCTCTCCTCCTTTCCATTGCTTTTCTTATATTCCAATTAATTCAACGTCATTGGAAAACAATTAATTTTAACACAACTATTATGTAATCATGTATGACACTTTAGATGAAACACCTACACAATTGGTCCTATTAACATTGTGAATGGATGTGCAAGGTCAACACAAATTTTGGAATCCAACCTCTAGATTGGCAAGGTGACTAAATTGGAAATCCCCTAAAAAACACTAAATTGTGTTTCACAACGTAACATATTGATTAATTTTTAGTTAATGTGGGTCTTCTACCGATCATTTTATAATATATATAGAATGCTTTCCATAAATTCTTCATAATGATTTCATACTATTTTAATCTACCTTTCTTCTTATCCCTATTTTAGAAAGCTGGAAACATAATGGGTAAGGTAAACAATATTGAATGGATGCATGCATTTTATATAATGCAATATTTACAAAATTTATGGGTAAGGTATGAAATATTGAGTTGATGCATGCATTTTATGTAATGTAATATTTACAAAATTCATGTAAAGAAAAAATTTCACTTTCAATTATTTTGAAGAATATCATTGACTATGCTTCTCTATGTACCGCTCACCAGATCCAGAGAAGTAATGCTTAACAAAATGCCTCTCACCCTTCTTTTTGCTTAAGAAATCCCCATAAATTCCTATTAATACATTGAGTATTTGAGAAAAACTATGTCATCAAAGTACTTCAAGTTTGTTCCCTTGTCACAATGCATAATAGTGAATATTTGAAATTTTAAAATGCTCATTTATTTACTCAATTCTCTAAAATTGAATTGATTTCCACACTCCAAAAAAGTGCAAGTTACAAGTCAATTAGTAGACTTATTTGAAATAATAACAAATGCCTTAGTACTAAGGATTAATAATGGGATTGTTAAAGGTGTGATATGTTTATTTGTTTTGTAGAAACTATTAGTCGAGAAAAGACTTGAAGATGCAGTAAGTAGTATGACATGAAATGTATCACATATACTTTCAATCGCTGTTAGGAAAGGCAGAGTAAGAGACGTTAAAATGAACTAGAACTATCTTTCATCAAATCAATTTAAATAAGTTAAATTGTCAATCAACACTATCAAGGTCATGTTGTGGCTACTGCAACACCCTCTAAAATTTTGGCTTATGCTCAATTTCAGAGCCTTCCTTGGTATTTTACGTTGTTGCTGCGAACATTGAAGCCTTATTTCATGAGCTTCCTTGTAGTGCCTCGAACCCTTTTGCATGTTGAGTTAACTGTTGTCTTTTGGCATGTTTGGCTGTCGTGCAATATTGGAAAGCATATTCTGATAGTTTCAAAGGTATGTCTTTGTCTATATGAGTTATTCTAACCATGTAAGCATCTGTCGTACCCATACACAAAGTTTTGAATGATGTCACACAAGTGTCGTCATGGTCATCCCAAAGTCTATCTTAAGTGTCACACTTGTCGTAAGGCACTCACACAAAAGGAAATGATTTGTTCATATGTTCAGATGATCTATGTTATCGTGTCGTCAAAGTATTCTAAGTGTGTGATCATAGTCAAGGTTCATCACAGTTCATCACCCATCCCACACATAGTGATTTTCTAAAAACCTTCCAGAATGAGTAACTTAGCTTCACTCGACCCCAAATGAACTGCACATTGTGCAGTATCAACCCTCTAAGTTGTGACCTTGTTGCTTGATACTCACAATGTGTAGTCCTTGTATCCCAAGGCTGTTTCACTGCGTATTTCTTATGCCCAAGACCTGACCTTGACCCCCGAAATTGCGCAGTTATGTCCTCCAACCTAACTTGAACTACGCACTTCACATCTTCAAGCCTCAAGCTCATCCCTTGAGTACTTGAATTGTGTAATGCACAAAATACCATCCTCCCTTGACACCCAAAACTGCACAGTTGGATCTCCCAGTGTTTGTTCCCTCAGCCTGACGCCATTGGCTCTAGAATCTGTGCAGTCTTGTCCTTCAAGCCTCCCTGAGCTGCGCACTGTGCAACCTCAGAGCTCAAGATTTTCCCCGGTTGTTGGAACTATGTAATGCACAATCACTGAGCCCATCTTCCCAACCTGTCACTTGTTCCAGGCTCAGTTGGTGGATCAGAATGCATCATCTTAGTGAAATCCGATCATATGGGATTTCTCTTCATGAGTGAATTGCAGGAACATGTACACTATCATGTCATGGCAAGATAATGGAGAAGGATAAGAAAGAGAGAAGCATGCCTAAAGACTCTCTTGTAGCTAAACTCACAAGTTGATCAATCAAGACAAAGAAAAGGGACACAAGTTTGTGACCACCATCCAAGACTAAAGATCATTGAAGATTCCACATCAGCAAGCCATGCAGAGGTGAAGACAAAGTATATTCAAGAATACATCCAACACTTAGCAACAACAATGACTTGACATTGCCACATTATCTAGCAATCCATGTCAACAGTGTCATGTCATGTCATGAGTGGTCATATGCCACATCACAATTGTGGATCATATTGTAAAGTGGAAGTCCAAAGGACACACATGGAATGTAAAGAGTCATGTAAGTCGGAAAGTCATAGGAAGTCAAACAATCATGAGGGTAGTCAAAGAGTCACTCTTGGTTATATATACTCCCTCATTGTATGAGCAAAGAACTTTTTACCTTGGCTCCTCCTATAAGGCATTAGAGAGATAAACTAGTTCTTTGAGGAGCAAGGACTGGCTCCAATGTCCAACTATTGGGGCTAGTGATGTACATTGTAAACATGTGTCTTAGAACTTTTACTTGATAACAGAAGCCTTCACAGCCAACGCGTTCTTCATGTATGGACTATGAATGTTTGTAAGACTACTTTGCGGATGTTTGTATTTCATGTTTGCTTTCACATGTGCTAAGATAGTTGAACTATTTCGATTATTTTAGTACTTACCTTATTGAGAATGTGCTAGAATGGTTGTTATTGTTGTCCCATCCTTGTGGACTATTCCACGGGATATTAAACAAATCTTTCTTTATTTTTTGGTTTTAACGACCATCGCATCCGCTATGGACTATTCCACTGGGTGTTAGACAAGCCCTTCTGGTTCATGTGTCTCTTGAACTTGGGTGGTACTATTACCTCTCACTTAGAAGCTCACTTTTCTCACCCCTAGGCAGTAGAAAAACCTTGACACAGTTGGAATTTAACAATGACTAGGCACACCTTCTTGATTTTTGAAGTTACCTTTGCACCCGTTTCTCTTGCTGATAGTTAGAGCCAAGGAAAATATTTAACAATTCAACAACCATGCCTTTATACGGATGGGACTCCTAAACCAAACGGTGTGAGGTCTAATTGGGACTTCACATTGGGGTGATCCCTTGAATGTTGGCGGGTCTAGCACTGTCAACATTTCTGGCACTAGAAGGAGGGAAATTAATATTTGGTGGCTGATAACCCACTGACCCCATCATCCCATATTCTGGTCAAGACAACAATTGTCATTGCACCTCCCTTACTTGTGCTTTTGAAGTTGGTGACTCTTCTTAGCCCAAGCCTGAAAGTGAAATCCCATATGATCGGATTTGGGCCATTCGCCCTATAAACCGTCAATTTGAAAAAGATGTTTGATTGATCCCAAGAGTAATTAGTCTTCCCTATTCTCCGAACAAGATCAAGACCACCCCCATGGGGATAGTAGTTTCTACTCTTGAAGAAGAGGTTCTTGCCACTCTTCAAGAATTAGCAAACTCTGTGGAAAAATAAGAAGAGCCTCCACTCTTTCATGGTGGTGAAAAAGACAACATTCTACTCTCAGAAACACTTTCTTTGGGTTATGTGGAGAAGAAGAAGAGGAAGAAGAGCCATCATATTATGACAAAGAAGAGGAGGATAGTGAAGAAGAAGACATGGCAGACCAAAATATGGACTAGATGACTCAGGGCCCACTCACACTTTCGGGTGTTCTGCACAGGATGCCAAGGCATTTAGCAAAGATATTAATGAATTATGACCTTGATAAAATAGTGAAGGCTGAAGAACATCTGGACAACTTTTACCTACATCTGCAAAAACTTGAGGTACATTACGAGGATGTTGCATGTATACTTTTTCCATGTACCTTGGATGGTAAAGCAGTTGTATGGTATCACAACCTTCCTCCAAACTCCATTTAGAATTAGAGGGGGTTTAAGAAGATCTTCCTTGAAAAATTTGCTGATGATAAGACCCCTGCCATGTTATTAAAAGAGCTAGGTAATCTCAAGATGGAGAAAAAGGAAGAAGTGAAAAATTTCAATCAGAGGTTCAATCACATTTTGAATTTTTTTTCTTCAGAAAACATGAAATCTCATGACTCCATCACAATAGTTACTACACTTCTGCCTTGTTAGCAAGCACTGCGCAGTTTGCGAAGCGAACTATGAAACAAACACTAACATAAAATTATGAAGAGGCTATCACTGTTGAGAAGGACTTGCACGCAACCAAATTCATTTCAGATGATGAACCAACAAAAGACTCCAAATACACAGGTAAGAGGTCTCAGGCCTCTGTGAACATGGCCAAACAGAAAGAACCATCTGATATTGAAAGCTTGACCCGTCTTGTCAAGTTTCTGTCTAATGAAATGACAGAGCTCAAATAGAGGTCAAGTGAGACCACCGTGAGAAACAAGCATCCCAGGTTCAACTTGTTCAGAAGGACTGCAACTTTCGATAGTAGCAACAACCAACCAGTAAAGTCTGCGCAGAGCCCCAATGTTTTATTGAACATTGGAAACTTGGGCACATATAAATAGTGTTCGTATCATCAAGAACGTCATTTAGAGAAAACATTCCCACATTGGAATTAAGCCATGAGCATGCTTTCTATGCAAATTTTTGATTCGGTAATGGCTGAAGAGAAGACTGAGCCTACAAAAGAAAAGAAAGAAGCTATTGTAGCTGATGAAACTCCAAGTCTTAGGCATGTAGTAAACATTTTTAACTGTATACTCACAACCCAAAAGGTACTTTCGATAAGAAACCTCCGAATGACGGTCCGACCAAGAAGTAGACCGACCAATACAACTTGAGAAGCCAAGGGAAAACCACTACAGTTGAGTTGTCGAAGCATAAATTTAAAGAAAATATGTTAAGAAAAATCAACCCACTATCAACTCAATGTAGGACACTTAGAGAAAGTCTGGGAAATCAGTCTCAATGAAAAATGCTTCCATGAGCAGTAAGGACAAAACCATCACTTCGGAATCCACAAAACAAGTTACATCCCTAGACACTCAGACCATTCTTCTCGCTGTGGACTACAACATAGTTGATGACATGAAGAAATTTCGTGTGAATATTTCAATGTTTGAATTAACAAAGATCATGAGCCAGCAGGACATCCTCTTTCGGGCTCTTGGGAAGACCTCTACAAGTAATGATACCTCTTTAGATAAGGGATCTAGTAAGTATTCTCGTTCTCTCGAATCTGTACTTAACACTTTAACGATGGATACGAATATTATCTTCCCACATTTCTTATTGACTTTAGAAATCTTTAACCTCAATGTACACAATTTCTTGGTTGATTGTGGTGCATCGGTGAATGTAATGCCATTATCTATTGCCAAGAAAATCATTGCAAAATGGGACAAAACAAATGCAGAGATTATTCAGCTGGACATAAGTGATGTCCATGCAATTGGTGAACTCAGAGATGTCATCATCCGTTTATCATCTGACAGACAACTTGACCAATGTATCAACATAGTGATTGTGGATATTTCGGAAGCATACAGAGTGTTGTTGAGCAGAGACTGGTGTAGCAAGCTACAAGGGTACTTTGCCACAGACTGGTCACATCTATGGCTTCCGTATAAGGGAAAAAATAATTAGATCTGGGTTGATTTAGAAACATATATGAAACACACTGTCACTCCCTTGGACGAACAAAATGAATTGATGGCTTTCACATAACTACTTTTTGGCAATTTCTTCTTAGAAACTCAACTGGCGTGTTATCTTACACAACCATCCCCAGTTCCACTAGATACACAATTGGAGCTCCTTCCTAGACCAACTGGTGATAATGACCTTTGTACAGTTAGTAGTAATTATAGTAGTACTAGTGTAGTTCCCAGTCCCTAACCATATGATTTTTGGAATTGTACTTCGATGGTTCCAAAATGCAGGAGGGCTCTGGAGTTGGAGGGCTCTGGAGTTGGTTGTGTTTTAATAGACTCACCGTAGAGAAAGCATTTGATATTTATCCACTTGGGATTTGAGTGCATGAAAAACACTACAGAGTATGAAGCATTCATCTTGGGTTTACAAAAATCCATTGACCTCAATGTTTCCATCCTGAAAGTGGTAGGTGACTCAGAAATTGTGGTGCGATAGGTACGTAATACCATACATTGTGTGTCACCTCATCTTAGAAGTTATCAACAAGAGGCATGGCATTTTATTTCATATTTCCAAGCTTTCAATATATATTTTTTTTCCAAGAATGTGTAACACAACTGCAAATGAATTAACAAATGATGATGCTAGGTTGATAACATTGAGGGAAGATTTTTATGTTGAAACTATTTATAAGCCTTCCTTCCCCAACAATATCACTAATTTATGTGTTTTTGATGATGATCAATAGATATTGTTCTTCGTGGAAAACATTGATGTGTTGAAAGACACAATGATCAATGAGGACGGGCACGAAAAGACATTACAGGATGCAGCCAATGCAAGCAAAGGAAACCTCATCCCTAAGGGTGCAGTATCATTAGAGAAGCTGTATGACCTGTAGAATCACTATCGTGAACCTGTCAATGCTAAGACCCACAGTTCCACAATGTCGCACGAGTAGATTAAATTGGGAACAGAAAAAGATTTGCAGTATGTCAATCTCGGTACTTGCTGCACACCACAAGAATAACAAGCCTTCATCTGCTTATTTAAGAAGTACTGAGATGTGGTCGTGTGGACGTACAATGAGATTAAAACATATGACACACGAATCATCCAACATATGATACTGATAAAGGAAGGGGCCAAGCCATTCCAACAGCAGTTAAGGAAAGTACATCCAACACTTGAGCCTCTTATTCAGAAAGAGTTGAGAAAATTGTTGGATTCTCGGATAATATACAGAGTGCAACAATCAACGTGGGTGTCAAATTTGGTCCTAGTAAGGAAGAAGTCAGGAGAAATCGGCCTGTGTGTAGATTTCCAAAATATCAATCCCACCACAGACAAGGAAAACTACTACGTTCCATCCAAGGAAAAAATATTGTAAATAATATCGAGGTTTGAAATGTTTTCTTTGCTAGATGGTTGTTCTAGATACAACCAAGTTCTAGTTGCAGAGCCCGATAGACTTAAAACCACATTCTGAATGAAGTGGGGCACATTCACATTTAAACGAATGCCATTTGGGCTAATCAACATTGGTGCAACATTCAAACATACTATGGACATCTCTTTCCATGGAATGATTGGGCAGAGCATAGTGGTCTATCTTGACGATGTAACAGTGTTCTCCAAACAGAGGTTGGACTTCATACACCACTTAAAGAAGGTTTTTGAGCGATGTCACAAGTACGGGATATCCTTAAATCCTAAGAAACGTATCTTCAAAGTGTCTGAGGGTAATCTCTTGGGCCACATTATTGCCAAAATTGGGATTAAGGTAGACCCAAACACGGTCAGTACAATCACGCATATTCCCTTCCTAGTGAATAAGAAGGCCATGCAATCATTCTTGGGAAAATCATTTTTCTCCACAAATTCATCTCCGACTATGTCCAGATTGTCAAACCAATACAGGAGATGATGAAGAAGGATGAAATTTATAAATGGGATAAAAGGGAAAAGGACACTTTTTCCTGTATTAAGTAGGCTATAGAAAAAGCACTTGCATTGTACATCCCAGACTTCAATAAAGATTTCTTGCTCTACACTTTTTCTTCTGACACTTATCTCGCCGCTGCACTCACTCAGAAGGATGAAATGAACAATGAGCGTCCTATATCCTTCATGAACGCGAGTCTGCAAGGACCAGAGCTTAACTACCCCACCGTGGACAAACAAGCTGATGCGGTATACAAGGTGGTAAACCATTTTTGGCCTTATGTATTGAAATCATTGTGTTATATTTGTCCCGCACCCAACAGTCAGATTGCTGCTTGTTCAACAAGAGCTGGGTGAAAGGAGAGCAAGTTGGATGATCGGGTTGCAAGAATATGATTTAAAAATTAAGCCAGTTCACACAATTAAAGGCCATGGTCTTTGTCGATTATTGGTAGAAGAAATAAAAACAAAGGAAGAAGAAGAAGATCTTTAAGGATGGGATCAAGAAATTGAGATGTACAAAGTTGAGAAACCCTCCCCCACTACTTGCACAAACTCTTGGTACATGGATGTGCGCCAATACCTTGAATACAACACAATTCCCGCCCATTTTTCTGCACAATAGAAGAGGGAACTTAGACTTAAATCATTATCCTATCAGTCGGTTCATGGGGTGCGATTCAGAAATCACCACAGTGGAGTACTGCTCAGGTGTTTGGAATCACATGATTCAGAAAAGGTATTGTGTGATGTCCACGATGGACCAGCTAAGGGACACTTCGCAGGAAACACAACAACACAAGCTTATGCAGACCAATTTTTACTGGCCTACATTTTTTAGAGATGCTCATGCTTATGCCCACAAGTCTTTGGTCTATCAAAGGTGTGTCAACAAAAATAAGAAGTTCACCACTCCACTGCAGCTCATTGTAGTGGAAGAACCTTTTCAATAGTGGGGCTTGGACATTATCGGGGAGATTTTCCTGCATTCATCAAAGAAGCACCACTACATCCTAACTACCACATATTACTTCACGTGGTGGACATAATCAGTTCTTCTCAAACAAGTGAATGATCAGGAAGTCATTAGATTTTTGCAGCAGAACATCATTTCTAGGTTCAAAATTCCTACTTGTTTTCGACAATGCAAGATTATTTTCATTGCTAAGACTTTATGATTTTTCATTAGAAAATGGTATCATATTGAATCATTTAGCTAATTATTATCCCCATGGGAATTGTCTTTCTGAATCCATGAATAAGAACCTAATCCACTGTAACAACCTTGGTGAAAAGTTCATGCAATTAAAGTTAATAAAGGAAAAATAAGAACACGGGTAAGGGACACTTATTTCAAGCTGAATGGTGGGCAAATATATCCTAGTGGGTATCAATAGATGTGTGTTTGGCTAAGGAAAATTGGCAAAGGCTAAGGCAAAGGCATTAAAAGGAAAAAAGGCATTTTTGGCACATTTATTTATGAAAATGAAGGAAATTAGGAGAAAAGGAAGGAAAAAGGTCACATGTTGCATGTGGGGAGGAAATTGAAGGAAAATAATCGAAAATGAAGAAATTAGAGGCTTCATGCATAAAAAGGGTTCCAAGGATCAGTTCATGGTTTTTGTCAAGTTCAAGTTTGGATCTGTCTCATTATTCTCTCTCTCTCTCACTCTCTTGGTCACTTAGAGTTTTCTTGGAGCACTCTAGTTTGGAGAAAAGGAAAGGGAAGGCAAGGAAAGGAAAGGAAAAGCAAGCAAGGAACAAGGAAAGTAAAGCAAGATCAAGCAGCTTCAGCAGGAATACTTGCATGTTACCTTTTGCATGTGTGATTTCCTAGCTAGTTTGGACATGCATGTCTTTGCATGTTGGTGTATGGTTCTCTTGCTGTTAGTGGAATGGTCTTGCCGGGTTATGAAAATGGATTTCAGCCTAGACTAGCCTTTTTCCGGATGACATGGTATGTTGGAATTCTTATTTCAGTGTTGGAACTTTGGAATTTACAGATGGATTTCGGAATTTGGGATGAAGGTGGTCTCAAGGTTCATTCCCAAAAGCCTAGGAATCCCTTGACCGATTTTAGCGTGATACATGGTAAAGCCCAAGGGAGTAGTCTCGGTTTAGGGCCTAGTGATCCGGGTTTGGATTGCAGTAAAGCCTAAGAGACAAGGAGATGGAAATTCCTCAAGGATAGTGACGGATTTCAGAAGGCATTCCAAGTTCTGTTCAGTTGTGATCGGAGCACCAGTTTTGGTGTGATCACAGTTGGATGAGGGTTGTGGTGGTTTAACCTATAGATTCCCTTGGTTGTTCTATGAGATCCCACATTCATGCTTGGAATATGGCATAGGGGTGACTGGCTAAAAGAGAGATTTGGTTTAGCCATGTCTATGGTCGGGTGGTACATGGAAGTCCCAAACCTGGTCGAATTTTCCTATGATTAATAAAAGCTAAGTTCTCTTACTTTTGCACTAATTTATATGTGGATTTATTGGCTGTCCCATCTCTCCTATTTACATGGTTTAATGTTGGTTATAAGAATGGTTATGTGACTGGCTTATGTCATGGCTATTTCATGTATTTACTTGTAACTATTAAATGGATGGATGCAAGAGCTAATTGATGATCTAGTTGCTCAATGGAGAAGGAGGTGATACTTCTGATGATGTTTCATAAGTTGTTTAAGTCATTTATGCTCTGTATTGTATCCTAGACCTGTAGGTTGCATTCATGCTAAGTGTTTGATAGAAGGTCAGTCCTGGTTGGGGATGCTCAGGCCTAGTCCTAAGGGTAAATTTTATTTGATCAGTATGGTTATCATGTTTTTAATGATTTCTAAAAGTTACAACAAGTTTTGGGCAGAGGCTAGGATTATGGGCTAGAAAAGTGGCTAAAATCTTGGAGTCGCTGACACAAAATTGGCAATTCTGGATCACAGTTGCTGGCAGGTAGGCCTGTGAGAGTGAATTTGAGTTTCTAGTTGCTCCCTTGCCCATAGCATGAGAGCTAATGAGGGCTAAGAGCTACAGAATAGCAGTGGGACCTAGGGACAGGTTGTCTGAGTGGTTGACTTGTCTCCTGAGGGCTCTGTTGATGGTGTTGGATGACTGTATGTGGTGTTCCTTCAATTTCACTTTCTTAAGGTGACATAGGAGGTCAAATTTGATTGTAGTGACATCTCTCCTCATGTTTACTCTGGTTACTTTGGGTAGGCCTGGGAGGGGGTGTTACAGTTTGGTATCAGAGCATGGTTTCACTCTCTTTGGGTCATATATGGTGCTACATATATGTGTGAATGTGTTGGTCATGTATGCATGTCAGTTGTGTGTATGGCTCTTACACTTGCGTTCCATGTGCTTGTTGCACTGCATCATATTGATCATGGTAGTAGTAAGGTTATCATGAGGAAATTGATGTCAATTTTATGGAATGCATCGTCATGAGTATATGACCGGATATAAAATTGTATGCAGCTTGATTACATTCTTGTATGTTGAGTTGCATTCTTGGTTATTTGATTACATGCATCAGCCTTGTAGGTTGATTGCAAGAATTGATCGTTTATGCTCAACTACATATGGTTATGTGTATGTGTAGTTGGCTAGGCATTGCTTATGCAGGTTGATAGTTACACGAGGCAATGTGTATACTAGAGTAATGGTTGTTGTCATGCATGAGGTCATAGCATGCATTATTGATATGGCCTTACATTGATCACTGGACCCTAGTTAGTATGATGGTTATGCATTGATGCACTTATTGATATATGTCTATATGTTATTATGGTTATGTTGCACATGCATCACGCTAATTTTATGATCTTGCAGACAAGATATCCTCCTCGAGTATGTTAAGGTACGTTGATTTATGGTGATTTGGTTTAGCTGACATAGTATGTTGTGCAGGAAAGAGATTAGATGGCCAGCAAGGTGGTAAACTACATAGAATCTCCCTATGAATTAGATGGGAAGCGTGGTGTGGGGAACTCTTCTAACTTCACAGAAACCTTGAGAAGCCTGAAGGAAGATACAAGGAGTTGTAAAGCACACAAGGAAAAAATAATGCAAGCACAAGAGAAACAAGCAGAGGTGAATGCGATATTACTTCAGAGTTTGTCAAATTTGCAGTGATAGGGACCTCTTCAGATCAGCCATGGACATGAGGATATAACTAATGGGGCATATGGTAGCAGGTCTCATAGTAGACACAGGTCAGATACACTTGACACTATCAGAGATGGTAGGTTGTTGGACACTCCGGATAGGAGGGGTGACAAACACAAGTATTACTCTAGTTTTGGTTCTGATAGACATCATGATCATGATCATTATCATCTATACAAGAGGAATGATAGGGGATACTTTCTATTTGATTTAAATAAGGCAAAGCCACCTACCTTTGATGGAGAGATGAAGAAATCATAGGATGCAGAGGCTTGGTTGCTTAGCATGTAGAAATTATTTAGATTGCATGATTAATTAGAAAACATGAAAGCAAGGATAACCCTTTTTCAGTCTCAAAGGTAAAGTGGATATTTTGTGGGAATACATGAAGAATGTTAAGGACATACATGAGGATGAGTTGACTTGGCATGCATTTGAAAGGATCTTCAAGAAGAAGTATTTGTCTCAGAGGTATTATGATGATAGAGTTGAGTTTTATGAGTTGCGGATGGGTTCTATGACAGATGAGGAGTATACTAACAAATTTTTGGAGCTGTTGAGATATGTGCCTTACCTTAGAGAGGAGAAGGCCAAGGTTCAGAGGTTCATCAATGGATTTCCATTTGCATATAGAGACCAGATAGAGTTTGATGAGCCTATATTGTCAGAGGAGGCCATTCGAAAGTTGAAGCATTGTTATGAGCAGTCAAAGTGCAAAGTTGACCCTAAATATGACTTGAAAAGAAATGAAAAATCTAAAGGAAAATGGACACCAAAGAGAGGAAGACCTCAAGATGAAAGTGAGAAATATAATGCAGTTCCTTACAAGAGATTCAATGCAGCTGAGAAGGGACATGGAGAGCAACAAGCTAGAGGTGGTGGTAAGGAACAATTGTAGTGTTGGATATGTGGTAAGGATCATCGTAAGAGGGATTGTCCACAGTATCAGAGTGGTGGTAGACCTCAGATCTATAGTGGTTAGTAGGCGCATACAGTTGGTGATGTTGGTCATAACATTCCTCAGATTTATGAAACTGTGGTCAACAGGTAGGTGGATCATCAGGCATCAATCATTGAGATGGATGGTAAGCTTTGTGATCAAGTTGTTTCTATTTTGATTGATCCTAGATCTAAATATTGTTATATTAATATAAACTTGGTGGATAAGTGTGGTTTGAGAAAAGAAGTGTATGCAAAATATTGGTTGGTACAGTTGGCTACAAGTACGATGAAGTGAGTTCACCATTGTGTAAGAGCTTGTGCATTTGATATAAATGGTATGCCTACATCAACGCATTTGAATGTATTGCCACTGGGTTCGTATGGTATGCTTTTGGGTATGGATTGGCTATACCTTCATAGAACCAAAGTGGATTGTTTCGACAATGCCATTGAGTGTGTGGACAGTAGTGGGGAAAAGAGGACCTTGCAGGGAAAGAAGAAGCCTGCATCAGTGAAGATGGTTACCGCTATGTAGGCTAAGCGTAATTGAAGAAAAGGTTGTGTGATGTTTGCAGTACACATTTCCAGTGACAAGGGTAAGGAGGTTGAAGATGTTGATTCTTTGAGAAGGTACCCAGTATTGCAACAGTTTTGAGATCTATTTCCTGAGGACATTTCAGAGTTGCCACCTCACAAGGAGGTAGAATTTTCTATTGAGTTGGTGCCAAGGGCAACTCCAACATCGAAAGAACCTTACAGGGTGAGCACACCTGAGTGGGTAGAGTTGAAATTGCAACTAAATGAAATGTTGGACTAAGGATACATCAGATCCAGTGTATCACCTCGGGGCACACCAATGTTGTTCGTAAAGAAGAAATATGGTACTCTTAGATTGTGCATTGATTAAAGGAAGCTGAATAAAGTAACGATCAAGAATAGGTACCCTTTGTCGAGGATTGATGATTTGTTTGATCAGCTAAAGGGAGCAACAATGTTCTCTAAGATCGACTTGAGATTGGGATACCATCAGGTACACATCAAAGAAGAGGATATCTTCAAGACTACATTTAGGACTTGGTGTGGGAATTATGAGCTTGTTGTTGTTCCGTTTGGCTTAACTAATGCTCCATCTACATTCATGTGTTTGATAAATAACGTGTTGTGTCCTTATTTGGATAAGTTTTTTATTGTATTCATTGATGACATACTGGTATATTCTAAAAATGAGGAGGAACATGCTGAACATTTAGCAACAATGTTGAGATTGCTAAGAGAGCATTAGTTGTGTGCTAAACTTAGCAAGTGAAACTTATTTTAGATTGAGGTACATTACTTGGGACATGTTGTATCCAAGGAAGGCATAGCAGTAGATCTGGAAAAGGTAAGAGCCATCATGGAATGGGCAACTCCTAAGAATGTAGATGAGGTGAGATCATTCATGGGATTGGCAAGTTACTACAGGAGGTTCGAACTTCTCATGCATTGCATATCCTATCACATCATTGCAACAGAATGGTAAGAATTTTGAATGGATGACAAAATGTGAAGATTGTTTTGAGCAGCTTAAGCAGTTGTTGACACATGCACCAGTGCTAAAGATTGCAAATCCAGACTAGGAGTTTTTTGTGTGTATACATGCTTGCAAAAGGGGACTTGGTGGAGTTGTCATGTAATTAGGATAGGTAGTGTACTATGAGTCACTTAAATTGAATGAGCATGAGCAGAACTATCTGACGCATGATATTTAGCTAGAAGTGATTATACATGCATTGAAGACGTGGAGACATTATCTTATGAGCAGGAGGTTCACATTGATGAGGGATCATAGTGGGTTGAGGTATTTGTTTGATCAACCGAATCTAAATGAAAGGCAAGCTAGATGGTTGGCCACCCTTAGTGAGTTTGACTTCGAGATCAAATACATCAAAGGGAAGGAGAATTGGGTTGCAAATTCTCTTAGCAGGAAGGTACAGGTAAATCATATAATAACTATAAGCTCTTATGGGATAGATTTACAAGATAGGATTTTGTAGGTAGATCAGCAGGATGACAAATACATGGAGATTATGCATAGGCTACAATAGAGCACAGATACAGGTGTAGGTACAAGTACATGTACAGGTGTAGGTACAAGTGTAGGTATAGGTGATCAGGATGCAGACTATCATCTCACAACAGATGGCTTGGTGAGGTTTCGAGACATGATCTATGTGACGAATTGCAGTGAGATCAAGAAGATTATCTTGAGGGAGTTTCATGTGAAACTGTATTCAAGTCATCCAGGATATTAGAAGACATTGACAGCGGTAAAGAAGTTATATTATTGGCTGAATCTGAAGAAAGAGGTGGCTGAGTTCATGGCTAGATGTTTAGATTGTCAGCAGGTAAAGGTGGAGTGCAAGCATCCAGGTGGTCTACTACAGCCTATTGCGATTCCAAAATGGAAATGGGAGGTCATTTCCATGGATTTCATCACAGGTCTTCCGAGGATAGTGAAGTAACATGATTCTATTATGGTCGTGGTCGATAGGTTGAGCAAGGTAGCTCACTTCATTCTGGTAAAGAATACATATTCATCTAGTGAGGTAGCACATGTGTTCATCAGAGAGATAGTGAGACTACATGGTGTTCCAAAGAAGATTGTGTCAGACAAGGATGAAAAGTTCACTTCCAAGTTTTGGAAGGAGATATTTGCAGGCTTGGGTACAGAGTTGGCCTTCAACACATCTTATCATATGCAGACAGATGGTCAGACAGAGAGGGTCAATAGGATCTTGGAAGATATACTGAGGATGTATGTGATGCACCAATAGAGGAAATGGAAAGAGTATCTACCATTGGTTGAGTTTGTGGATGAGTATATACAATGGTTATTAGGATTCATTGAGGATGAGTCCTTTCGAGGTATTGTATTGTTAGGTACCTATAATACTAGTAATTCCCCCATTACTATTGTCGTTGTATCCCTTATTGTTATTGTTGTGCCCCTATTCTCCCCATATTATTATTATTGTGCCCCATAGAATCCCACTATTGTTTTTTTATGCCTTTATATTATTATTGTTAGGTCGGCTTTGGTTATATTGTGATCCCTTAGACTCCTATATATAGAAAGGAGGTTTTGTCATTTGAATCATCTAAGAATTATTCATTTGTGTAATGTAAAGGAGGTTTCCCCCTCGAAGAGGCTTATTTCTAAGGCATTGATCTATCTTTTCCATCTTTTTCTGAGCTGGTTTCATAACATTTGGTATGAGAGGTTTGGATTCTAGGGTTTCGCTGCTCCAAACATGTTATCGTGGAATTTTTGCTATAACTTTTTCGCTACAAAGTTTCAGAAGCTAAAAAAAAAACCCATTTGAGATGGAATTGGTATGAACCTTGGGCCCAAAGTTTAGATATTGTCTCACTATATTTTCGGAAATATAATCCGAGGAAGTTAGGGTTTTTGCAGACCCCCGAATTACATTCCAAACAGGTAACCTTGGGAAAATCGTCATAACTTTTGCTATGAGAATTAGATTGAATTTTGGTAAGAAGTTACTTAAAGAGGATGGACTGTAGTTTTTTGGGTATCATTTTCAGAACCTAAGGTTGAAATAGTGACCCGCGACACGTTGTACAAGTTCGCTCTACTGAACTAGTTTATACTTAGGTCATCATGGGAGATTTGGCATAAATCTTCATTGGAGAATCCAATCTTGATCAGACTTACGGGGTTAGAAAGATTACTTAGAGGGTTACCACAGGAAGAAATTTCAGACCTTGGAGATCCAAAATTATAGAGATACATCAGATTCAATATCAAGCTTGTACAAAGTGAAAAAATGTGTGTCGTTTTTTTTTAAATTTTTGCATAAGCTTGGTTTGAAAAATTAGTTTGAAGGAATTCAAAGGGCATAGTGAAGCATTATTATCGGTAATTGATGCCCCGAAGAAAGAAAATGGAAACACCTAGTAAGCAACCTAAAATCTCTAGCATGACTCATGAAGAAGAGGAAGAAATGCAACATGACATATCAAAATTACAAGACCAAGTGCAACAAATTTCACTCGCACAAAAAGTAACAGAAGCTAAGATGGATGGTTTAAAGAAAGACGTAGAAGCTAAGATGTATGGTGTGGAAGCTAATATGGATGGTTTAAAGAAAGGCGTAGAAGTTAAGATGAATGTCGTGGAAGCTAAGATGGATGGCGTGGAAGCTAAGATGGACGATTTAAAGAAAGGCATGGAAGATTTGAAGACATATTTAACAAATTTTCTACAAGAAATGCTTACTAATGGAGAAATGGTAGTAAAGGAAACTCATGATGAGAACAAAATAAATGTTAATCATGATTTCATAGACTCTAACGTTGGATCAAAGAACCACCATGTTCCAAAGATCGATATGAAGAAGTTTGATGGCAAGGATCCCGAAACATGAATACTACAGATGGAGCAATTTTTCAATCTCCATAATGTGAAAAACACACAAAAGGTACGCATTGCAACTTTATATTTGGAACCAAATCATTTTGTATGGTATCAATGGCTTTGCTCTCATAAACAAATTGTCACTTTGGCTATTTTTACAGATGAAATGATAGCACATTATGAGGATACAAAAAGCAACACTTTTTTTAGCCAATTGATGAATCTCAAACAAAAGGGTTCAATGATGGAGCACATTGAGGACTTCCAAAAATTTAATATAAGGGTAAAAGATATTCCAGAGGAGCATAGGATTGATGTGTTCATAGGGACTTTAAAAGATAACATCCAACATGAGGTTCACCTTTGGGAACCAGATTCATTAGAGAAGGCATTCAGGTTGGCAAGAAAAATGGAAAGCAAAATTATGACAAGAAGGAATCCTACCACTCACAATCATAAAGATGGAAGTGTTGTTTCCCCTAGCCATCCAAAACCTACAAGGTTGACACCAAAACAATTGGAAGAAAAAAGAGGAAAAGGACTTTGTTACAGATGTGATAGCAAATACACTAAAGGTCATAAGTGTGCCGAGAAGAAATTATTTTACATAGATTGTGAAGAGGAGGAAGAAAAGGAACAAGAAACGTCAAAATAAGAGGATATACACAAGGAACAAACCCTAGAAAAAGAAGAAATGGATCCGACCATATCTTGTAATGCATTGGATAGAATTACGACTCCTCAAACTATCAAGATAGAAGAGCATATCAAGAAGAAAAAGGTAATAGTGTTGATTGATTCAGGAAGTACCCATAATTTTATTCATTGTAAGATAGCCAAGGAATTGAATTGCTTCCTATATCCAGCACCAAAGTGTCAAGTGATGGTTGCAAGTGGAGGAACCATAAATTGCTTAGGAAAATGCCATAATATCAAGCTATCCACCGGAGAATATGTATTGAATAGCCCAATGCTTTCCATTCCAATGGGTGGTGATGATGTTGTACTAGGAGTCCAATGGCTACAATCCTTAGGTACAATAGCTTTTAATTTTCAAGAAATTTTCATGAAATTCTTTTCAGAAGGAAAGGAAATTGAATTAAGGGGTATCGCAGGGAAACCGGGAAAGATAATCAACTCTAATGGAATGACAAAGCTTCTAAAGAAAGAAAAACAAGGCATAATTGCACAATTATGTTCACTAGAGGTTCCCACATCGAAATCATCCATTTCTCCAGATCTCCAAAAAGTCTTGGACAATCATTCCAAGTTATTTGAGACTCCTAAAGGCCTCCCACCTATTCGTGATCATGATCATGCTATTAATTTGATTCCAGGAAGTGTTCCTCCAAACATCAAGCCTTACAGATATCCCTATGTCCAAAAGAGTGAAATTGAACGTATGGTTGTAGAAATGCTAGAGGCTGGTATAATTCAACCTAGTCAAAATTCTTTCTCTGCTCCAGTAGTATTGGTTCACAAGAAGGATGGATCATGGTACATGTGTCTAGATTATAGGGAGCTCAACAAGCTCACTATTAAAGATAAATTTCCCATTCCTGTCATTGATGAATTATTGGTTGAATTGCATGGATCAATTTACTTCACCAAGTTGGATCTTCGTTCAGGATATCATCAAATCAGAATGAAGACCGAAGACATTTTAAAAACAACATTTAGAACTCATGAGGGTCATTATGATTTTTTGGTCATGCCTTTTGGCCTTACTAATGCACCTTCTACATTTCAAGGTTTGATGAATTCCATTTTCAAACCCTTAGAAAATCTTTGTTAGTATATTTTGATGATATACTAATCTACAACAAATCTTGGAAGGATCATGTCCAACATGTTGACATGGTGCTCAAACTATTTGAGGAGAAAGAATTATATGCAAAAATCTCCAAATGTTTCTTTGGAGTACAAGAGGTGGAATATTTGGGTCATATTGTATCTCATGAAGGTGTTAAGGTAGACCCTAGCAAAATTAAAACCATTAAGGAATGGAAAATCCCCACATCCATAAAGCATCTACGAGGATTTCTCAGGTTGACAGGGTATTATCGCAAGTTTGTTAAGAATTATGGGAGAATAGCAGCACCTCTAACAACATTATTGAAGAAAGATGCATTTTCATGGATTCTAGAAGCAACGAAGGCCTTTGAACATCTTAAAGAGGCAATGTGCTAAGCACCAGTCTTAGCTACACCGGACTTCACAAAAACCTTTATTGTGGAATGTGATGCCTCAGGAAATGGAATTGGTGCTGTTTTAATGCAAGAAGAAAGACCCATTGCTTTCGAAAGTTGTCCAATCAACGGAAAATATTTACACAAAGCTATTTATGAGAAGGAAATGTTGGAAATACTACATGCACTTAAGAAATGATGACCATACCTAATGGGAAGACACTTCAAGGTAAAAACATATCATGATAGTCTTAAATACTTTTTAGAACAAATATTATCTTTAGAAGAACATCAAAAATGGGTCACAAAGATGTTGGGTTATGACTTTGAAATCATCTAAAAAAGAGGGAAGCAAAATGTTGTGGCAGATGCACTCTCAAGAAATGATGAGGATGTGGAAGCATTTCTTTGTGCCATTTCTATTATCCAACCAGAGTGGATAAAAAAAGCAAGGGATGAATGGAAGAATGACGAGGAAGTGTGGGCACTCATTCAAAAGATACAACAAGATCCCAGTACATTTGATACATTTAGTTGGAAAAATAATTAGTTATGGTACAATGATCGGTTATACCTATATAAGAATTCCCAACTCAAACAAAAGATTCTCAGGGAATTGCATACCTCTCCCTTAGGAGGGCACTCAGGATTTCTAAAAACCTACCACAAGGTTAGGAAGGATTTCTTTTGGGATGGCCTTAAATCGGATATTCAAAAGTTTTTGGCAAAATGTTTGTTTTGCCAACAAAATAAAGTTGAAACAATTAAGACCCCAGAACTATTACAACCTTTATCCATTCCAAGCCAACGTTGGGAGGAGGTTTCAATGGATTTTATCACAGGTTTACCCAAGTCCAAAGGAAAGAGTGTTATCATGGTGGTAGTTGACAGACTTACCAAGTATGCACACTTTTGTGCATTATCTCATCCATTTAAAGCGAGTATAGTTTCTATTGCATCTATGAAAACAATTCAAAAGCTACATGGAAACCCAAATATTATTGTAAGCGGCAGAGATCCCATTTTCACTAGAAATTTTTGGACATAATTATTTTCTTGTCTTGGTACTCAGTTAGCTCATAGCTCATCTTATCATCCTCAATCTGATGGGAAAATTGATATAGTAAACAAATGTTTGGAAGGATATCTTCATTGCTTTGTATCTGATAAACAGACACAATGGGTCAAATGGTTGCCTCCGGTTGAATGGTGGTATAACACTTCCTTCCATACTACAACAAAAATTACCCCATTTATGGCACTTTATGGATATCATCCACCATCCATCACATCATATTTAAGAGAAAATTATAAGGTTCAAGTAGTGGAAGATTACATCAAGCATCAGCAACAAGTTCTCCAACTCTTAAAGGATAACCTCACCTTGGCGCATAATAGAATGAAACGGCAGGCAGATCAACATCACAATGAAAGAAGTTTTTCTGTAGGTGATTGGGTATTCCTACGACTATAACCATATAAACAAATGTCCCTCAAGCAAGCTAAGAAGGATAATAAATTATCACCAAATTATTATGGTTCGTACAAGGTGTTGCAAAAGATAGGTACTATGGCATACAAATTGGAGCTTCTTGTAGCTTCCCGAGTGCACCTAGTTTTCCATGTTTCATGCTTAAAGAAGGTTATAGGTGACAAGCTTCCAGTTCAAACAATATTTCCAGAACTTGATGAGGAAGGAAATATCATATTGGAAACTGAAGCAGTCAAAGAAACAAAAACTCAACAGCTACGAAATCGATCAATTTCAGAGTATCTCATCAAGTGGAAGAACTTACCCGTTGAAGATTCCACATGGGAGGATGAGAATTTTATACAGAAGCATCCATAACTACTCAAGCGTTGAGGACAACACTTTTTTGAAGGAGAGGGGCATGTTAGGTCCCTATAATACTAGTGATTCCCCCATTACTATTGTCTTTGTATCCCTTATTGTTATTGTTGTGCCCTTATTGTCCTCATATTGTTATTATTGTGCCCCATAGAATCCCACTATTGTTATTTTTGTGCCTTTATATTATTATTGTTAGGTCGGCTTTGGTTATATTGTGACTGCTTAGACTCCTATATATAGAAAGGAGGTTTTGTCATTTGAATAATCTAAGAATTTTTCATTTGTGTAATGTAAAGGAGGTTTCCCCCTCGAAGAGGCTTATTTCTAAGGCGTTGATCTATCTTTTTCAGAGCTGGTTTCATAACATGTATGGACGAAGTTGTAACACTCCCAACGGTTGGAGTGATCGAGTGAATAGGTTACTTATTGGACCAGACATGTTAACGGACATGGAGTGGGAAATTAAGGTTATAAAGAAGAATCTAAAGGCAAGACATGATAGATAGAAGAATTATGTAGATCAACACAACGTGTTCAAAGAGTTTCAGGTTGGGGAGCATGTGTATTTACGCATCAAGCCCAAGAAAAGATATTTGAGGATTGGTTCATGTGAAAAGTTGGCACCACAGTATTGCGGGCCTTTTGAGATCCTTAAGAGGATTGGACAAGTGGAATATCAAATTGCACTTCCTCCAACAGTGAAATTCCATGGTGTTTTCCATATTTCATTGCTTAAGAAGTATATAAAGGATGTTGATCATCTTATTGATTGGTCTGGATTGCAGGTGGAGCAAGAAGGAGAGTTCTAGTAGGAACCTCAATGCATACTGCAGCGGAAGCATCTCATTCTTAGGAACAGAGACATAGAGAAAGCTGAAGTGTAGTGGAAGCACTTTGGGTCGGAAGAAGCTATATGGGAGATGGTGGATCAGATGCGGGCCTTATATCCTTCATTGTTTTCTAGTTGAGGAAAAGCCATTTTGGTTTGATGTTGGTTTATGTTTGGCATATGTTTTGCTAATGTTTTGATATTTGTATATGTATATGTACATGGATGTAAATACCACCATGAGCTAAGTTATAAAGCTCCAATAAGTGGTATGATTATTATCTTGTCATGTTGTCATGATGTTTTTCTTTTGAGTAGGTTCTTCATTGTAAATACTACAACAAGCTAAGTTATAAAGCTCAATGGGTAGTATGTTTTCTTTTCAATGGTTTTTCTATGGTCTTGGTGTGGTTTAACACCAAGGACGATATTCCCCAAGGAGGAGGGTTCTATAACAACCCTGGTGAAAAGTTCATGTAATAAACGTTAATAAAGGCAAAACATGACCACAGGTAAGGGACAGTTATTCCAAGCTGAATGTTGGGCAAATATATACTAGTGGGCAACACTGGATGTGTGTTTTGACTAAGGAAAATTGGAAAAGGCTAAGGCAAAGTCATTAAAAGGAAAAATGCATTTTTGGCACATTTATTTATGAAAATAAAGGAAATTAGGAGAAAAGTAAGGAAAAAGGTCACAAGTTGCATGTGGGGAGGAAATTAAAGGAAAATAATGGAAAATGAAGAAATTAGAGGCCTCATGCATAAAAATGCTTCTAAGGATTAGTTCACGACTTTTGTCAAGTTCAAGTTTGGAGCTCTCTCATTATTCTCTCTCTCTCTCTCTCTCTCACTCTCTTGGTCACTTAGATTTTTCTTAGAGCACTCTAGTTTGGAGCAAAGGAAAGAGAAGGTAAGGAAAGGAAAGGAAAAGCAAGCAAGGAACAAGGAAAGGAAAGCAGGATCAAACAACTTCAACAGGAATACTTGTAGATTACCTTTTACATGTGTGATTTCCTAATTGGTTTGGACATGCATGGCTTTGCATGTTGGTGTATGGTTCTCTTGTTGTCGGTAGCATGGTATTGCCGGGTTATGATAGTGGATTGAAGCCTAGCCTAGCCTTTTTATAGATGCCATGGTATGTTGGGATGTTTATTTCGGTGTTGGAACTTTGAAATTACCGTATGGATTTCAGAATCTGGGGCAGAGGTGGTTTCAAGGTTCATTGCCAAAGGCTTAGGAATCCCTTGACTGGTTTTGGCAGGATACATGGTAAAGCCTGAGAGAGTAGTCTCGGTTTAGGTCCTACTGACTTGGGTTTGAATTGCGGTAAAACCAAAGAGACAAGGAGATGAAAAATTCCTCAAGGATAGTGATGGATTTTGGATGGCATTCCAAGTTTTGTTCGGTTGTGATCGGAGCATCGGTTTTGTTGTGATCACGATTGGATGAGGGTGGAGGTGGTTTAACCTCTGTATTCCCTCAGTTGTTATTGGATTGGTTGTTATATGAGATCCCACATTCATGCTTGGAATATAGCATAGGGGTGATTGGATGAAAGAGAGATTTGGTTCAACCATGTCTATGGTCAGGTGGTACATGGAAGTCCCGAACCTGGTCAGATTTTCCTATGATTAATAAAAGCTAAGTTATCTTAATTTTGCACTGATTTATACATGGATTTAATGGTTTTCCTGTCTCTACTATTTACATGGTTTAATGCTGGTTATAAGCATGGTTATCTGACTGGTTTATGTCATGGTTATTTCATGTATTTACTTATAACTGTTAAATGGATGGATACAAGACCTACTTAATGGTCTAGTAGCTCAATGGAGAAGAAGGTGATCCTTCTAATGATGTTTCATAATTTTTTTCAGTCATTTATGATCTATCTTGTATCCTAGACCTGTAGGTTGCATTGATGCCAAGTGTTTGACAAAAGGTTAGTCCTGGTTGGGGATGATCAGGCCTAGTCCTGAGGGTAAATTTTGATTGATCAATATGGTTTTCATGTTTTTAATGATTTTTGAAAGTTACAACAAGTTTTGGGTAGAGGCCAGGATTCTGGGCTAGAAAAGTGGCTCAAATCCCGGAGTCACTGGCACAGAATTGGCAATTCTGGACCACAGTTGTTGGCAGGAAGGCCTGTGAGAGTGACTTTAAGTTGCTGGTCACTCTCTTGCCCATAGAATGAGAGAAACTAAGGGCTAAGAGTTGTAGAATAATAGTGGGACCCAGGGATAGGTTGTCTGAGTGGCTGACTTGTCTCCTGAGGGGTTTGTTGATGATGTTGGATGACTGTATGTAGTGTTCCATCAATTCCACTTCCTTAAGGTGACATAGGAGGTCGAATCTAATTGTAGCAACATCTCTCCTCATGTTTACCCCGATTGGCATGGTTACTTTGGGTAGGCCTCAGAGGGGGTGTTACATCCACATTATAAAAAAGACCATATTCTCTGAGCAACGAAACTGGCACTCCACTTTGGTAAATTCCTTATGGGTTGACCGAGTCATGCTGAAACCTTCCCTTAATGCCTGGTGTAGGGAAAAAAAGGCATCCTCTCGCCCAACATCTACTTTCCTGCTCTCCAACTCTCATAAGAATCCCAAGGCAAGCCATGTCTGTTAGTACAATGTAGGATGGATACCATTCATAAGCTACATGAAGAAAGGTTGAAAGAAAAAGAAACATTTTCACTTCACCATAATCATATCAAGAGGTGGTTTGGAAAGTAGTCTACAAGGAAAAATAACTTTAGTATTGGTGACTTAGTCTTAAAGTGGGATAAAGCCCACGAGGACAAAGGCAAACACACTAAGCTTTAATCCCTGTGGATTGGGCCATTCATGGTGCATGAAAAGCTTGGCCAACACGCTTATCATCTTCAATCACTTGATGGTAAGATCGACTCTCTCCTTGTCAATGGCTAAGACTTGAAACACTATTTTCAATGAAAATCTAGGGTTGTGCCCTACAATGTGTACATAGTATTTTCTTTTATTATTTGAGTTTTGTTTTGGTTTTCATTATATGAATAAGTGTTGTGCATGAACATGTTGTGGCTTCTAAGTATGTGTGTGGTCGAACTTCGAAGAGTCTTGTGACACTTCAACATTTGGCTAACCTTCTGTCTGTCTTCCTTGTGTTGGTTACATCTTTTGGACAATGAAGTTCCAATGGAAAATATGATCTGTTCGTAAGGAGAGTTTTGGTCCAACCATGAACCAATGTCTAGTCCAGAAAGCTCACACCTATGCTTAGTTTTTCTGTCTTGTGTCTTTAATTTTATTCGACTAGTAGAAATGGAGAAGGGGAAAAATATAAATGACCAAACCTAAATTAGAGGTCTCTATATGCTTCTATGAAGGAAAAAACTCTTCTTCTCTCAATAAGTCAGGATTCCTCTTGTGCCCCAAAATAAATAAGTGCCAATGCACAATTCTTTTAAAATAAATAAATAAAGGCAAAATAAGGGAAAGCATTCCTGCACAGAGATTTGAAGCAAGCAACTCCGCTGGGGTACTGTCTAGGCTAGCTGGCAATGGATTAATGTTTGTGTTCCTGCGTGAATTCGTTGGGGTAATGTCCAGGCTTGTTGGCAGCGGAGCAACACTAGAGATGAAAAATTATAATTTGAAAATCTTAAGCTCGCGAGCAACACTAACCTTCTTAGCTCGAAACATTGTGATTATGCTGCATCTTATGTTGTGTTCAACTGAGAAGGTATAGAGGAGACCATGTCTATTTGTGGGGTAAGTGAGAAAGCCAAAGTAATAAGCACGATGAATCAATACTCCCTAAAGAACCAAGGCCCTGTAGAGAAGAAGTTAACTAGGACAAAGAAGCTGGATTTCAACCAGTGTGTCGCCAAGTGTTGCAGGCATTGCAAAACCCTCTAAAATTTTGTCTTACACTCAATTTATGAGCCTTCCTTGGTCTTTTACATTGTTGTCATGAACATTGAATCCTTATTTCATGAGATTCCTTGTAGTGCCTTGGTCCCTTTTGCATGTTGAGTTAACTGTCATATTTTTGCATGTTTGGTTATCGTGCAATGTTTGAAAGCATATTCTGATGGTTTCAAAAGTCCAGCTTTGTGTATATGAGTTGTTCCAACCATGTAAGCATCTGTCACACCCATACAAAAAGTTCTGAACATTGGCGCATAAGTGTCGTCACGGTCATACCAAAATCTATCTTGAGTGTCACACTTGTCATTTCTTGTCATAAGGTAGTCACATGGAGGGAAATGCTTTGTTCATATGTTTGGATGATCTATGTTTTCATGTCATCAAAGTATGCTAAGTGTGTGATCACAGTCAAGGTTCATCACAGTTCATCACCCATCCCACACTTAGCCATTTTTGGAAAACCTTCCTGAATGAGCAACTTAGATTCACCTAGCCTCAATTGAACTACGCACTATGCAGTCTCAACCCTCGAAGCTATGAACTTGCTCCTTGATACTACGCAATGCATAGTTCCTGTCTCCGAGGGCTGTTGCATTGCACAGTTCCTGTGATCAAGACCTGAACTTGATGCCTAGAATTGCATAGTTATGTCCTCCAACCCAGCTTGAACTGCACACTTCACATCTTTAAGCTTCAAGCTCATCCCTTGAGTGCTTAAACTGTGCAATGTGTAGAATCCCATCCTCCCTTGACATCCAACATTGCGCATTTGTCTCTCATAGTGTCCATTCCCTCAGCCTGACACCACTGGCTCCAAAATATGTGTAGTCTTGTCCTTCAAGCTTCCTTGAGTTGCACACTACGCAGTCTCATAACTCAAGCTTTTCCCCTAGCTACTAGAACTGTACAATGTGCAGTCATTGAGCCCCTCTTCCCAACCTGTCACTTGTTCCAGGTTCATTTGGTGGATCAGAATGCATCATCTTAGACTAGGGTGATTTCGGATTGATTCCGTCTCATCATGAGTGAATTGTAGGAACATGTACACTATCATGTCATGGAAAGATGATGGATAAGGATAAGAAGGAGGGAAGCATGCCTGAAGAATCTCTTGTAGCTGAAATCACAAGTTGATCAATCAAAAGAAGCCAAAGGGACCTAAGTTTACAACCACCATCCAAGACTAAAGATTATTGAAGATCTCGCATGACCATGCCATGCGTAGGTGAAGACAAGGTATCTTCAAGAAGAAATCCAACACTTAGTAGCAAGAGTGACTTGACATTGCCACATCATCAAGCAGTCCATGTCAGCAGTGTCATGTCATGTCATGAGTGGTCATATGCCACATCACTATTGAATTCAAAATGTATTGTAAAGTGAAAGTCCAAAGGACACACATGGAATGTAAAGAGGTATATAAGTTGAAAAGTCATAGGAAGTCATACAATCATGAGGGTATTCAAAGAGTCACCCTTGGTTGTATATACTCTCTCATTAAATGAGTAAATGAATTTTCACCTTGGCTCCTCCCGCAAGGCATTAGAGAGATAAGATAGTTCTTTAAGGAGCAAGGAGTGGCTCCAATGTCCCACTATTGGGGCTAGTGATGTAAATTGTAAACATGTGTCTTGGAAGTTTTACTTAATAAAAAAATCCTTCAAGGACAACATGTTCTTTATGCATGGACTAGGAATTCTTGTAAGACTATTCTGCAAATGTTTTTATTTCATGTTTTCTTTCACATGTGCAAAGAAAGTTAAACTATTTTGGTTATTTTAGTACTTATCTTATTGAATATGTGTTGTAATGGTTGTTTTTTATTTCTCATCCTTGTGGGCTATTCTGTGTGATATTAGGAAAATATTTGTTTATTTATTGGTTGTAACGACTGTCACATCCACTGTGGAATATTCTGCTTGGTGTTAGATGGGCCCTTTTGGTTCATGTGTGTCTCTTCTTGGTTGGTACTATTACCTCTCACTTAGAGGCTACTTTTCTCCCCCCTCTACAGTAGAAGAACCTTGACACAATTTCAATTTAACACTCACTAGGCACACCTTCTTTCTTTTTGAAGATACCTTTGCACCCCTCTGTCTTGCTGATAGTTAGAGCCAAGGAAAATATTTAAGAATTCGACAACTGAGCCTTTATACCAGATGGGACTCCTACACCAAACTACGTGAGGTCTAATTGGGACTTCACATCAGGGAGATCCCCTGAATGTTGGCAAGTCCAGCACCGTCAATAGGTCAACGATGAATGGACAAAAATCTTGAAAAAATTCAATTGATCTAAGTTGTCATTTAACACCTAAAATAGACAATAAATGAAAGAGAAACCCCTAGAGAAAACTTGATCATTGAAGCTTCACGGGGTTCAAAATGGTAGGGATGATAGATCATTATAATAATATTTAGTTAGATTTATATGGTTCATAAATCTACTTTAGCAACTGTGTGTCATGTAGAGAAAATATGGAACATAACAAATAGAAAAATGGGAAAAGTAGGAAAGAATATGGATGATAGATGACATATTTTTATTGGCCGAGTGATTGAATCTTAACAAGTCCTTTTACATAATATAAATTCCTTATTTCATAATTTTTAGGTCTTCCAAATCACCTGTGAAGTTAAGTTGATCAATGTTTTAAATGGGATATAGAAAAATGTACATAACAAAGATTATTTTTATTGAAAAAGCTAAATCTATCACGACTGAAAGCTATTTAAGAGGTTGAAGAGTTAACATAAATTTTGTATTTAGTATTTTAAAGTAAGGAGGGAGTGAATTTCAATGGAGGCCTCATTAGCTTAAACATATTCAGGGAAAAATAATAGAATAAATAAGTTGATAAACATTCAAAATGTCTAAGGGGCTACAGAAGTAAGTATCATTAAATATATTAAGGTATAAAAGGAAGTAAAGTTTTCTTGGGGATTTGGATTTGCTACCAACAAGGAAGTAAAGGTGATGATAATTTATCAAGATATGTGTATGCTAAATGAAGTGAATATTGCAATTGTGAAAATTGTGGGGGATTCATTCATTATCATAAGAGGCTTCTCAACCTAGATTATTTCAAGAAATAGACACTTGGAAAAACTTATCCATAGAGCATTGGTACTTCCCAATGGTTTCCTAAACATCGAGCTCTTCTAAGTGCCTAGGTCACAAAAAAAAAAGTGGAACACCAAGCCAATATTTTGTGTCCACGTGGACGAAGGAATTTTAGATGTTAGAGACAAGGTAACTATATGCAAAGAAATTCCATGACTTCAATCAAATGTAAGATGAGGCAACTAATTTTGGCTATGCTTGAAAAAATCTACAAGGGATGGGTAAGGGAATTCATTGCACACCATAACATTTCTCCTCCATTGATGAAAGAATTCATATGAATCTAGAGGTTGGCACATTTTCATGAATGTGGGTTATTTCCACTCTAGAAAGTTTTTCTCAATCACTCTAGAGTATTTCTTGGTGGTCAATGTTAGGATTAATTATTTTCATTAATTAAGATGTTTATCATATCAATCCTAGATTTGTAAACGAATGAAGCACACTCACTATATGCGACATAATTAGCTTAGTTTCCTAATGTGTCACTTTAATGTATATTAAGCTTTAATTAAGAATGGAATTCAAGCTTAACAACAAATAATTAAATTCAAATTCAACTTCTATGATGAAAGAGAGTGTAAATACATCAAGTCAATATATTGGATACAATAAAAGTTCTAACTTGATATCAAGACTAACTATACTTGAATATTGTAATGTAAAACAAGCCTTCAAATTACCAATGTAACTTTCAATATGAAATGTGAACTAATCCTTTCCAATACAGTCTACTAAAGCTTTCATAGGTAGAAATCCAGGTTGTGGGATATCACGCCCTAAAAGGCTCACACAACAATACTTTCTTCACTTGTGGAGATTGTTGATTGAAAAATAAATTTTAATCACTCATGTATTGAATGGAAAGGATATTGTAGATGAAATCAAGGGTAAGTAATTGATTCAAGTCTAACTAGACAATAAAGCATCCATTAGAGTCTCAACGGGTAGAAAATCAGGTTGTAGTGTCTTTATTTTTCTCCCATGGGTGAAAGAGGATTGTAGCAATAATCTGTAGACCACTCCAATCATTATCCAAAAGTAAGATTAGGATTCATTTAAGAGGAAAATCTAAAATTAATTAAGGGAAATAATTGTTTCAAATAAA
The DNA here is from genome assembly GCA_031772625.1 of Pinus tabuliformis. NCBI lineage: Eukaryota > Viridiplantae > Streptophyta > Pinopsida > Pinales > Pinaceae > Pinus > Pinus tabuliformis. The sequence goes on from CM062809.1 coordinate 550,224,993, forward strand.
CATACGCTAATTTATACACATTTAACAAGAAATCAAAGATAAAATAAAGAGATATTTACTAGGAAAGCAATGCAAAGGAAACTAGAATATGTACATAAGAAAGAAAGGTGCACATGCTAAGAGACTAGTGGTCATACAAGCTTTGATTTCTCTCTCTCTCTCTCTCTCTCTCTCTCTCTCTCTCTCTCTCTCTCTCTATATATATATATATATATAATGAAGAAGATAGGTACAACACTCAATTACAAGTTAAAATGTATGAAGCAATGTAATCCCCATGCCTTCACTTTCTATGAGTATTTATACTATTGGTTCCTAATTTGTTCCGACGAAAAAGGAACAACTTAAAAAGACAGTCACTGAGGATAGTGGTCCTCCCGCTTCAGGCTAATGGGATGGCCTCCCTCAGCCTTAACGAGTATTCCCTGTATATATACTATAAAGTATATTCTAAGATAAACTTATTGATATGAATAGATTATATATAATGTGTAAGAAAAGTGTTAAATGGTTAGATTCTAGGTGGAATAAACTTATACACAATATAGGATCACTGAAATAGAAAAAAAATTCAAAGATAAGCTCAAACAGATAACATCAATACAAGAAAAAGGAAAATAAAAACATTATAAGACAAAGAAATAAAAAACTAAATTCAATTATATTGTATTGGGAGATTACTTATCATACTAAAGAAGATGAACTAAGTAATATCATGTACCACTATATTTCATTTACCATACCATGCATAAGTATGATGAACCTTACATACCCTAATAGGATAAATATAAGAAAAAAGATAAGCTCATTATTGGCTGTAACAAGAGGATGTTGATCATGTCAACAATCAACTTGTCAGCATGCATTACAATATAATCATATATATTAAGTAAAATTAAAGAAAAGTAAACATTACTGATATGATCCCCTTGAAATGTTGTAATAGAACCAAGAATGTTAAGAGCCTAAAACTCTATAAAAACAGATCAACTAAATATTCTAATTCAGGTAGCTTAGACAATATGAATATCTGAAAGAAAAATGAGCTAGTTATATTTTAGCTATCTAAACAATTGATCAAGTCAATCAAATAAACTACCAATTTTATCAACAAACACAAAACTGATAAATTAATGCAAACACAAAAGAGATGCTATATATGTATAAACCGCATAACAATAGAATCATAACACCATCATGATCGAGTCAATGCATCAAGTGCATTCAAACCATTTTAACATAAGTTTATTATCACCAGAAAATGAATCTCCATGAAATGAGAAACGAGGTCTTTATATACAACATTTAAGTAAGTGTTTGAGATAATTATATTTTAATTAAAACATAACTGGGAAATGAAATAAAGTAACATTTTTATTTTTTGTATGTTGCTTAACATCTTTATGCGACCTTTTTGACATGTCACTAGATGATACACTTTGAGGACTTTACACATTTTTCTCTTTGGATGAGGAAAAAGTGTTATAATGTCATCATTTTCCCATTCTTCAGGTTCTTCGATGTTAGGCCCCTATACTACTAGTGTAACCCCTTATTGTTATTAGTATAACCCACTTATTATATTGATGTACCCATGTAGTGCCCATATTGTTACTATTATGCCACATAGAAGCCCACCATTGTTATTGTTGTGCCCTACAATATTATTGTTATGTAGGCTTTGATTGTATTGGGACCACTTAGACTCCTATATATAGAAAGGAGGTATTTTCATTTGTATCATCCAAGAATTGTTCATTTATGTAATGTAAAGGAGGTTGCCCCCTCGAAGAGGCTGAATTCTAAGGCGTGGATCTCTCTTTTCTATCTTTTTGTGAGCTGGTTTCATAACATTTGGTATCAGAGCTTTGGATTCTAGGGTTTCGCTGCTCCAAACAGGTCATCGTGGCATTTTCGCTATAACTTTTTTTCTGTGACGTTTCAGAAGTCGCAAAAAAAAAAACCCATTTGAGAAGACATCGCGCTGAACCTTGGGTCCGAATTTCAGAGCTTTTCGCGCGATATTTTCGGAGATATGATTTCAGGAAGTTGGTCTTTTTGATGACTCCTGAATTACACTCAAAACAGGTGACCTGGGGAAAATCGTCATAACTTTCTTTCTGAGCACCGGTCTTAGCTACGCCGGACTTCACAAAAACCTTTATTGTGGAATGTGATGCTTCAGGAAATGGAATTGGTGCTGTTCTAATGCAAGATGAAAGACCCATTGCTTTTGAAAGTCGTCCAATCAAGGGAAAGTTTTTAAGAAAAGCTATTTATGAGAAGGAAATGTTGGCAATACTACACGCACTTAAAAAATGGCGACCTTACCGAATGGGAAGACGCTTCAAGGATGAGGATGTGGAAGCATTGTTTTGTGCTATTTATATTATCCAACCAAATTGGATAAACGAAGCAACGGATGAATGGAAGAAGAACGAAGAAGTATGGCCACTTATTCAAAAGTTGCAAAAGATCCCAATTCAAGCAATATTGCCAGAAATTGAAGAGGAAGGAAAAATCATATTGGAACCTGGAGCAGTCACAGAAACAAGAACCCGACAGCTACGAAATCGATCAATTTTAGAGTATCTCATCAAGTGGAAGAACTTACCCGCTGAATATTCCAAATGGGAGGACAAGAATTTTATATAGAAGCATCAAGAACTACTCAAGCGTTGAGGACAACGCTTTTTGAAGGAGAGGGGCATGTTAGGCCCCTATACTACTAGTGTAACCCCTTATTGTTATTAGTATAACCCACTTATTATATTGATGTACCCATGTAGTGCCCATATTGTTACTATTATGCCACATAGAAGCCCACCATTGTTATTGTTGTGCCCTACAATATTATTGTTATGTAGGCTTTGATTGTATTGGGACCACTTAGACTCCTATATATAGAAAGGAGGTATTTTCATTTGTATCATCCAAGAATTGTTCATTTATGTAATGTAAAGGAGGTTGCCCCCTCGAAGAGGCTGAATTCTAAGGCGTGGATCTCTCTTTTCTATCTTTTTGTGAGCTGGTTTCATAACATTCGACTATAGACTGTAAAGGTGGAACTGTCTTTGTCCCTATTGTAGCCAATGTTAAGAAAATCAGTGGGTTCAAATACTTCTTTAACTTCAGCAATTTGTACCATTCCGTAGGAGATGAACATGACACTATATTGAATTTAGAATAATTGAGGGACAACTATGACTTTAGCTGATAGTGTACAAAAGGCAAACTTTGAATCAACTTATCCAATAGTTCTAATACACGGAAGCCTCTACCTAAAGAATTTACTACCAAATATGTAGAGTTAATTTCTTCTGTAGTAGTAGAAAGATATCCCAAATATTGTTGCATTGCCTTCAATTTATCCTGAAATTGTTCTCCCGCAACAAGCCAACCTTCATTTGTCCAAAAAGAATGAATATTGGACCTTTCTATATAATTTTATTCCACCTTGAATCAATTGATTATCTTCATTGTGTTTTGAATTTCATTACTCATTTCTTGAATACATATTTTCTTTTATTTCATCATTGAAATGGAAAAAATACATTCATCCCTTATGGATAAACCCAGAGATTGAATCTATTCCTCTTCTAATGAATTGAGGAAATCTATAATCTGATCAACTTCTTTTAGCCTTTCCTCAAGTAGAGGGTTGGAATTTTTTATCTCAATATTTACACTTTCTATTATTATATTCTCAGATTCACATAAAACAACATATGGCCTGATTCACAAGATTTTCCCATTGATCAGTACCCATATTCCATTCTTGGTCTCAATCAAGATGTTTTTTCCTACTATAGTATTTCCTATATATTCCTAAATGGATTTAATTTCTTTGTCCTTTCTCTTAAGCATATCTTGGATTGTTTCAATGATGGCAATCTCCGAGTTCACTAAGTGTGACCATGCTTGTTCAAATTGATCCTTCTCCTGCTACTGATTTTTTATTTTTTCTTAAAGTTAAGAAATATTGAGCTCACAAAAATTTAATTTATCTGAATTGACCTTCCTTGAAGCATCCTTCTTGAGGGAATCATCAATGGTGACTTTATATTCATTAATCTTATTAATATATCCCTTTTCATTTAATACCTTTATTAATTCCTAAAACTTATCCTTACGTTCCTTTAGTTGGGAATCTCTCATGTTAAGAGATATCTGCATCTCTTGCAATTTCATTTCTCCATCCTCTTTCTTTTTAAATGTTTCTACTAGATTAGTTACTTCATAATCTGGGATGTTCATGGCTAGTTTGATATTTTTTATTTCCTTGTCTTTGGCTTCTAATAATTTCTTAGTAACACTTCCATCTTTAGGGATACTTGATTGACTGATTATCTTTTCCTCTAATTCTTTGATTCTATTGACTTTAGTCCTCAGTTCCACTTTGGAATTATTGAATTGTCCCTCAACTTTAGTGAGCATGAATCTTAACTTCTTGTTGTTGGTGATGCATTTTAATAATCTTATTTCCACTACTTATCCCATTTTCTTATGCCAATCAACCATGTTTGAATCACTCACTTTGCTTAAATTGATACTTAAAGAAGTTGCTTTGGAATTGATTATTTGCACCTTACCATATGTTTTTAGTTGCAGTATAGTCAGGTTAAACGTATTCTGGTTAAAATAAGTATAAGATATAAACCTAGGGCATGTAGTGGGAGTTATTTCCCCAAGTGTAATTTCTTCTGTGATCTATGGTGCTATCATCGATTCCTTTCCTTTAATATTTACAACTTTGTTTGTTATAGAGCCATTTTTAACCGACAATGCTTGCTTTCTTGAACCCTTTGGTTCATATTCCTCAAATATTTTTTGAACTTCGTTTTATATTTGTTCAAAAACTCTTTGAAAAACCTTAGATTCATCTTCTTTATCATTCATTTCCTTTACAAAAAGTTCTACCTTGTCAGGGTGTAGTTAATTTTCCTTTCTCTTGAATGAACCTCCCTATGGGATGTCTTATGCAACTTCTATCAATTGATAAAAACCTAGGTTCATCCCCTGAACTATTTGAGAGACCGTTGTCATAGCCTGGACCTGCCTCTACTTGCATTATTTGAACAACTTCCTTTTCAAATACCAACATATTCTGTGGATGTTTATTATTCCGAGACAAAGAAAGAACATTAGCTAATTGTTTGATTTCAACATTCAATTGGTGAATATATGCAGATAAACCAACTTTTTTTCTTAGATTAGAAATAATGTTATGTGGATCAGATTTCTAACAAAAATACTTTTCCAACCCAAAGGAGATTAAGTCTTTTTAAATAATATCAAGAGAAACTTTATAAGTGCTTTCTTGTTTTTTGAGACAAAATGAAATTCATAGGGAAAACGATGTGGGGTGATGAATTTGGGAAGGCAATAGGTGTCTTTTTCAAAACCATAGATTATGATGACAAAATAATTAGGAAAAATAAACCAATCTCCTATGTTGTTTTCTTTAGTTAATTGTAAAAATATCACAGCATCTTTTGATATCTTGTTGAGTATTTATCCTAATAATTTAATCTAGAGATAAAAGGAGAGATGATCTATATACTGAGAATAACTATCTGGGACCTTTCCAGGGTACAATAACTTACTCCCGATATAACTTCCTTATCTTTTCCCTCTTTATCCTAAATTTCCCTCACCAATCAAGCTAAAATATGTAGGATAATTGAATAATACTAAATGTACTAGGTAAGTACAATGCTTAAAAATACTGAAATATGTAGTAGTATTGAAGTCTAAAGCCATACTTCGAGCTAGATACCTTGGAAGATTGATAGTAATTTCATGCGTGTTTGTGAGTATTTTCTTCAGAGTCATGAACATCACTTTTCCCATTTATGAATCACTTGAATAATTGTAAATAACATCTAGAAGTGAAATCATTGTCTGATAGAGGGGCTTCAATAATTCAGTTGGTACTGATAACTCAACCTTTGAATTTTCACTATGGTTTTAAAGTAAACTATGATAAAACTCCAATTTTTCATCCTCAACCAAAGTTATGAAGTATTCATTTAATTATTTACCTGTAATATCTTTATGAGTGGGGGGCGGGGGATTAAGAATTTTAGCTAATGCTTGCTCATATACTTCTAATAAAATGTTACCAGTTTCAAGACAGATAATATTTCTTGAATTTGAGTCCAAATGTTTTGCTAGAAGCAAAATGGTAACAATTTCGAAGTGAATAGAAAGTAAGAAGGCCCTGTAGATTCAATATTTTACTAAATATTCATCTTGGTGGAAGCATTGTGAAATGGGCTCTAGACTTCTTCTTAAAGTAAGGAAATCAATATTTTGCATAAAAGTATCTCTAATCTAAGGTAAGGCATTCATAAAAACTTCATCTAACTGTTCCTCTTCCATTTCAACATTGAATTATACAAAAGGCCACCTCAAGAAGAAAATAATAGTCTAATTTCAGAACTCAAGGTACTTACCTATTCTTCTGTAGTTGAATTACTTCAAATTTTCACCCTGGGTTGTGAGTTCGTTGAAAATGATGGCTACTAAAAGGTTCAACTGCATGCATGCACAAATAGGGGCAGAATATTAGATTATTCAGTTATTAAGGTTAGTGTAATATGCATTACTTTCACAGTACATTATCCTATGTGACATTTAAAGTTCTATATGGCACTTTATTTCTTAACTTGAATGGTGTAAATTTCACATGTAGGAAAACTTTGCACTGTACCCTATCAAATCCATTGGGCGGATTTAGAGTGTTAACTTCCACAACTTTACCCCTGATATAACATAACGAGCATTGATTCATGTGGTTTAAATGGTTAGATCTCATTGAGTCACAGAAGAGGTGTTAATGAGGGCCTATGTTGCCACCTGATATAAGATTACAACTGTTAGATTGAAATAACCATAGCCTTTGGATCATATTGGGTCGTGAAAGGGTATTTAAATTCCAACTATCTATTGAATTGATGTGGCATTACAATAATTGGATCAAAGTGTTATTTTCCATCGGATTTCACTAGATGGGTAGAAGGATTTTAGTATGGTTTGAACTCGCCACATGATGGTTAATGCTAATAATTTACTGGGATAATTGACTTTAGTTTAAAAGTTAAAGGTATTCCCACTTAAACCAATGCGAATATAGATAATTGGTTATGATCAGTGATATAAGGGATTCATAAAGTGACCATATGAAACTATGCACGTAGCTTTCCATTTCCATACAACTTGACTTGGTTAATAAACTTAATTCTTAGTTATGGCTTGAAAGATGAGAAATTATGAAGTTGAGGGTTAGGTTATAACATTCGACTCAAACTCAGGATGTTGTTTTGTAAGTAAGTGGAAAGAACATGGACCATATGCCTTTACAGTTGGGTGATGAAGTCTGATAGAAATTGGTGTTGTTCAGTTATGCCTGAATGTCCAATCACATGTGAGACTTGAATGCACCATACCAATTTTTAGTGTACGACAACTTTGAGTTAATAGTTAGCATACTTTTATTTAATTAACTCATGACAGTAGCACTCAAATAGAGCATCTTCCTTATCAATACATCATTTTCTCTTCTCATTCACTAACTACATATATTTGTTGAGTTAGCTAGGGTATTGGATCTTTATCAGGAAAATACAATAATGGCAGAGTCTTCGAGGGCGGGGAGTTCACGGAGAGATACACTACATTCAAAATTGAATTGAATTTTGAATGAATTAGAGGAATTAAAAACATGATTAAGTCAAATAGAAAAATGAATTTACGCCCTTCCAGGAGTTTTCCAATTTATTCAATTTCTTCATCCCATGGCAAGTTAGGATAGTGATGTCGAGGTGGTTTCAAACAATACTCCAAAGCAAGTTATCGAGATATTAAACTTATAACTATATACATTTATTATAACATCTAGTCTATACTTTATAAGCATGATTTTATATAGGATGTTAGCTACTATGAAGTTTGAACTTAATAATTTCTCACCTTTCAAGCTTCAAACTGGAAGTCTAATATTAAAATTCAAACTGTGCATGTTAGATTGCAGTGTTAGACTATGGCCATAGTCTAATACTGCAAGCTAACATTCACAATTCGAAGTTTAATATGGAAAAGAAAGTGTCTGATATTTTATTTTAATGAAATTTCTAAGTTAATTTTAAAATGTTTACACTTGAACATGTTGTGATTTACATTACAATGTTGTACAATTAAAATGTAGACTATTTCCATGATGTTAGTCCTTTATTCCATTTAACAGTAGTTCGTATATGTATGAAGTTAATTATAACAACTGAAACTTCATTATCGAATAAATATTTCAATTATTTATTCGATAATGAAGTTTCGGTTGTTATAATTAACTTCAAAATTCAGATAAATAGGTGATAGCTATTTCCATATAATTGGACTTCTGAATTTTTAGTTGAGATTAAATAAAAATTGCACCCTTCACGAGAATTCATGGTGTTTTAATCTCTTTTGATCTCACCAGTATTCATCTGAGGAAGGACATGCAAGAGCTTTAGCTTTGTTTCTAGTACCTTTCTCATGAGTCTTCATACTAGACACTGCTTCACTTCCAGTGAGCATCCAGAGCCCTAATGGAGTCATCCACTACCCTTGGACATAGAGAAATTACTACTCCCTTTTTTGCAATTTACAACATAGGTGTTCACTATTAATTTTGTATGAGAACATATATATATTTACTCCTTTTTTATGTTTTCTTTTCCAAAAACATGATTATATGATTACACACTAAGATTTGTCTCAATACCACTGACATTGCTCTATTGCCAACAAGTGTCCATAGCCTCGACAAATATATCATCATTCCCTATCAGAAGTAGGCTCTTTGTGAAAGAAGTGGGATGATCATGCACTAGGATTTTCCTAATACCACTGACATTGCTTCACTGCCAGCGAGAATCCATAACCACAATAGAGATATCAGTATCCCCCACCCCAATAAAGTAATAAGTATCAAATCTTGGAATAGTATGGGTGGTAATGAAGATTATCATGAGTGAAAAATAAATGCTAGTACCTTCAAAGATTTCTGGTTAGCTAGAAATATGAGATTATTTAACATCAATAACTTTTTAATTAGGTGCTTTCAGGATATCTCATTATAATTTTAAATGGAACATGCAATAGATATTAATCTAGCTATCCCTAAAGACCCGGATTTAAAGAATAAGTGATAGATGAGAAAATTTTATTGATCATTCTTTACCTTTTTTTACTCTCCCTCTCTCTACACACACACACACACACACACACACAGATATATGTATATATATTATCCAATTTTAAGGTCACAACCAAGCCAGACACCAAATTGGTGTATGAGACCCCCTTGTTTGTGTGACAAGGGACCCACCTCCGGGCAACAATTTGAATTCTAAGTCTACGAATGCATACATACCCTACACCCCTCTGGTTTTGAACCTATGACCTCTTAGGAGGAAACACATGTTCTTAACCATGAGGCCCACTCATTGTGTGCTAGGAACCTATTTTTTCATAACGAAGTTTGTTTATTCATTTATTTATGTATATTGAGATTATTTTTATTAACTACTGAGAAATTTAGTAAGTGATATAATGCTTAAGAAATTGGCCATTTACAGGTCGGCCAATAATTTCACCTTCGAATCTTTTTAGGTAAAAAAAGTTTTCTCCTTAAATTTTATCAATCACAAAAGATCGTAACTAGCGGTTGTCTAATTTCCCATGTTTCCTGGGATATTCATCTCATTTATCCCATTTCATTACCCAATCTTCGGGAAGGAAAGTTTGCTACTTAGACCACATATCAAATAGTTTTTTAATCTTTTCCTGGTGTTTGACTAGTTTATCATATACTTGTTCTCTTTCCTGTTGAACATGAATTATTTGTTTATTCTCCATTTTAGGTCATTTGATTCCTCATTTATCTCTCGAAATAATTTCATAACCTCAAACCCCAAGTGCAATGAAATTACAACATCAATGACTTATAAAAACTAAAAAGGGGAAGTACCTATAGACCTTTTTGTACTAATTCTATCTTCCAATATGACATACCTAAGAGTGACATGCCAATGATGCTTCTTTGAATCGAAAAGTTTCTTGAGAATATTTATGATATTTTTGTTGGTATATTCTGCTAGTCCATTCCATTTTGTGTAATGGGTAATAGAATGTCCTAGAATAATACTATAATTTCCACATTTTTTTTCAAAAGCTACAAAACAAAATAGTTTTAATGTTATCAACACTAATTTTTTTAGGGAAGTTGAAATGGAAAAAAATATTTTCTTCTAAAAATTTCATGAAAACCTTATCATTAATTTTCCTAAGAGGAGAAACCTCAACCCATTTAATGAAGTAGTTAGTAGTTGTCCAAATCCAACGATGGTGACCACTTGACTATGGATGTATTTCTCCAATAAAATCCAACCCCCATTTTTTAAAAGGAGCTTTAGATGGAATGGGTTTAAGGGGGAGAGCCACTAATTTCTGTTTTCCAACAAAAAATTGGCATTGATGATACACTCTAACCTTCTTGTTCACATCAGAGAATAATGTAGGCCAATAAAAGCCACTCCTCAGAATTTTATGTGCAGTAGATTTACATGTGTAATGGCATCCACACACACTTTTTTGATGTTGATTGATAAGGATATCAACTTCATCTAGTAAGACACAATTCAAGAGAACACCTACTGGGTCTTTCTAGTATGATTTATTGTCTATAATACAATATTTTACAACTTTTAATTTTAACGAACATTTTTTTTTCGATTTTCTCAACTGAGTAGGGCACAATAAGTTTTGGAGGTAAGATATAATATTACCACACCAATCAAAAGAATGAAATATTTCACTAATTGGCAGGGAATTTTATTGAGGTAACAACAACCTTGGCTATTTATCTTGCCTAATGAAATATTTCACTAATTGGCAGGGAATTTTATTGAGGTAACAACAACCTTGGCTATTTATCTTTCCTTTTACCTTCAACCTAAGTAGTGAGGCTCAAGTGAGTTAACTGATAAATTCCAAGAGCTTTGAAATTCGTTTTAGTTAACATTTTAGTGAGACCTTGTCCTTTAATAGTTTTTATTGGTTTAAGCTCCAAATCATATTCCTGAATTTTGGTTCTCCATTTACCTCTTCTTCCCTCAACGTCATGATGAATTAATACATCCTTTACAATAGGGCTTCGAAAATACACAATAGATTTTGATTGTAGAATGTAATCCCTAAAATATTTTGATTGTATTTGATTTTAGTTTCCTAAAATGCTTTACTAAAAAAGGCTATGGGTTGTTCGAAACCTTGCTGATTTTTCTGTAAAAGGATAGCAACTATAGTATGTTTTTATGCAAAAGGGAAATGATGAAATCCTTAGTGCAACATGGACTCATAAGGATAGGGGCTTGTGTTAAGGCTTGCCTGATCCGAGAAAATGAATACATAGCAGTATTAATCCACTTAATCTCTTTTCCCTTTTTAAGCATATTAGTTATTTCTTTCAGAATTTCAATGAAGTTAGGGATAAAGTGACATAAGAAATTTATCCTTTCTAAGAAGGATTGACTCTCTTTTTTCGTTCTAGGAAGGGGTATCCTTTCAATATCCCGAACCTTCTCATGATCAATGCCAACTCCTTGTTTAGAGACAATATGACTAAGTAGTTTACCCTTAGTCATAACAAAAAAGACTTGCGGGGGTTCTAAGATAAGTCAAATCTACGACATTTTTTGAATACCACTTCAAGATGTTTTAAATGTTGTGAATCAAACTGTGATAAAAAAATCATGTCATATAAATATATTACAATAAAACAATATTTTTCTTTTGTGAAAGTGATATCCATGTCCCTCTAGAAGGTGGCTTTGACGTTCATTAACCTGAAAGGAATTTTCCCGTACATAAATGTCCCCCATGAAATTGTAAAGGTTGTATTATACCTATCATCCTTATGGATGACAATTTGATTGTAACAGAAAAAACCACCCATAATATAAATTCTATGAGATCCTACTAATTTTTTGAGGATGTAATCCATTTTAGCCAGGGGATAATTATCCTTTAAGGAGGCTCTGTTTAGATTCCAAAAGTCTACACAAAGTCTGATTTCACAATTTTTCTTTTTGCCTGGTACTAGATTAGCTACCAAGCTAGAGTACCTTAACAATACTATTATTTTTGTGTCAAGTAGTTTTTTAACTTCTTTCTCTATAGAAGGAAACACCAATGGATTAACCTGTCCATGTTTCTGTTTGAAGGGTTTGACCCCTTCTCTTAAGGGTATTATGTGCTCGATAAGTTTCTTGTTATAGGTTTTCAAATCCTCGTAACTCCAGGAAAGCACATTAGGGTACTTTTTGAAAATAAATATATATCGGTTTTTAATTTCCCTATGAAGTGATTTGAAGAGATTGATAAGATTAGGGTCTCCTTGCATTCTAGATTGACTTGTTCAACTTCTATATTTATAGGTTTCAACATAGGAGAGGATATTGTGTCTTTTTGATCAAAAATATTTTCGAGGGGGATTAGTCCTTTCGGAATATAATTATTCTTTAATTTTACTATTTAATGTGTTCTATTTTTTCCTTTAAACTTCGAATAATAATTATTTTTAAAGTTATTATTTTCATCACCTTCTATACTTAAATGAGAAAATTCACCCATTATTTCAATAAAACTTTTAAATTCCTGGTCATCGTTGAAAGTCTGCCAATGTTTTATATTGTCAGGAATAGAATGATGGTATAGGACCTCAATTTCATATTTCAATTTAGTTTCATCTAGGGGAAAAATTTGCAGCTGTAACTACTAATGCGTCAACTAATTGGTTTTCTTTTCTCTTAGTACGATGCTAAAATTTATGGCTAAATTTTTTTTATCTATGAGGTCCCAAACTTGATTTCGATAAGACCTAAGTCTTAGGTGTATAGTTTGACACTTATTTGTGACTTGTTTAATAAGAATCTCAAAGTCATCAAAAATTGCAATATTTTGGATGTTCAACTTTCAAGCAACTTCAAGCCCCAAAATTGAGGCTTCATACTCGGGAACATTATTTGTGGTGTCGAAGTTTAGTTTAAAAGGAAAGGTAACATTATCCTTACTAGGGGAAACAAAAACAACTCTTATGCCATATCCACTTTTTGAAGATGCGCCATCGAAGAATATTTTCCAAACTAAATTTACATCATGTATAGTCTCTTTTGATTTATCCTTTCTATTTACAAGGTCTTTTTCTTCATCTGTTATTCTTAACACAAAATTTCCTAAATTATCATTGAAGTCATAAATAGGGAAGCTATTTGGAATATTCTTAGAGCTCATGGTATATGCTAACCATGATTCTTGATACAATCATCTGGTCCAACCCCCAAAAAAAGTTGGAGAGATCCTCCTAAATTGGATCCCCAAGGTATAGATAGGAGCATTCCATAATTGGCGGGATCTCAGCTACTACTACGTCCATAGCTACACTTTTCACCAACACTTGCTGTAAGACAATTACTAGGTCTTTAATTATGTCGAGGCATTTAACCTTACAAGAATCAAAAGAGTACAAATCCTTCTACTCGTGATATCTAACCCCAATATGTCCATAAGTTCCTTCGAAATTAGGTTATGGGATGACCCCAGGGACAACATGTAATTATGGATGGTAAAGTCATGGATTTCTAGACTGATGTAAAAGGGAAGTATTAAGCTATCTTCTTTTTCAATATGATGGTTGATGGTAATTTTAGGAGCATCCTCTTGTATGTTAATAGTATCAATTGTTAGTACATCATCTGATTGAACTGTAGTTGTTTGTATAAATTTACTAACTTCTTGTTTGTATTTCGATATCTTTACAGCTTCCTTCAATGGTATGTTTATTTTTACTTTAGTTAAATAATTGTGTAGACTAAAACTTTATAAATTTAGAGGGAGATTATCTTCTCTCTCAAGATCTTGGGTTTTTTTTCTTTATTATCATCTATCGTTTCTTTATGAGAAATATATTTTCCTTGAGTCTCTTTGAAATTAGGGGCATCTACTTTCCTATTAGCATGCCTAGCCCTCAAATCATATTTATGTTTCATTTGGGCTTCAAAATGCTCAACAAAGAGTTCAAGCTCCTGGGCCCAAAATGTTTGTTCAATATAATGAACAAGTTCTTGACTACAAACTGGATAATGTTGATAATAATATTGATCAAGGAAATTTATTTCAGGATATTCCTCTTCATTAGGAATCATTAGCTAACTGGCTATGTCATTATCATACTCTTCAAGTAGATTTGCATTGTTTCGTATAGGTGGTTTCATAAAAGGTTTATCCCTTTGGCCTCTTTATAGGATATTTGGATTAAATGGTCTCTGGTATGGACCATGATTTCTAAAAGGAACCTTTGGGTTCATGCTAGGTAAGTTATTGTTCTGTTGAAAATTTCTTTGGGGAGGTTTATTTCTAGGTGTTTGATTGGGAGCTCTATTCCCTACCTCAAGTCTTTGAATTATATTTGATAATATATTTACAATTTTAGCCATTTCCTCAAATTTTTTCTCTTGAGGATCCTTGGTACTTGAAGTTTATGGGGTTGGGTTAGCAAAATTCCTTTTTCCTTCTATTTTTTCTTCCTTAGCTTTACGTTCCCTGATGTCTATAAGGTTTCCTTCACTGGAAAAAGCTTTGCTATGAGCATCTGCTAGTGTAGGTTCTCTTTCTCTTAACATCATAGAAAAATTGGAGGAAAAAATAAATAGAGTAGGCAACTAGAGCAGCTGTATCAGATGGTTTTATGTCATTTGGTAATTGATTATAATATTTATTGAGTATTTTATTAAATTTGTCTATAGGCTCATTTGATTTTTGTTTGAGGGCGTGAAACTTAGTTAACCATCATTGATTTCTTTTCTTTACCCCAAATTGTTTGAGGAACATTTCTATTAGCCTTTCTACAGTTTTCTGGAGTTTTGTGGTAAGTTCCGAAACCATTTATGAGCTTCATCTTCTAGGCTCTATAAGAACAATCTCATGCATACATCATTGTATTCCACTTCGAGGTTTTCATAGTAGTCCTAAAGTCTTGGAAAATATACTGCCCCTCACTATCAATCCTAGGTAAAGCTTTATCATATTTCTTTGGAAGCTCATGAAGTTGAGCAGGCAAGTTTAAGGGACGATAACACATGTTAATCCAATTATTCATATTTGGTGGGGAGGAGGGACTATTTATTCTTAATGTGTACTTTGGGAAATAAATCGGGTTGATGAGATAGGATTGGTTGAGGAACTAGCTGTAGCTTGGGTTCCCTACTGAAAATTTATAGAATTTAACTCCCAAGTAGGGGTCGATGGTTGAAAACTTTGTTGGATTATAGGGTTTGGAGATTGAGGGTCAACAAATGTTTGTCTAAAAGCCTCAAATATATTTTTTATATTATCAATAACTATGAGAATCTCTATATCCTAACGTGATAAATCAGATGAATCTGATTAGGATCTAGTAATTCTTTTTAGAGGATCTAGTTTTAGAGCTGCCAAGAAAAAATTATAGTAATTAGGTGTTAAAAATTAAAACTTCATAAAAGGAATACCTGTCTCAAGAAGTTTACATCATTGCGAATTTTCATCTTTGCAATAATACGATGTTGAACAAATTTCACCTTATCGGTATGTCATGTCATTGAGGAGCACGTGGGTTTAGTTGTGTTCTCTCATCTTCACGGGCTAAGACTTTCCAATTTATCTATAACTCCTCGGGGGTATGGGTAACCTACAAAGTCAAATTATAAACCCTGTTCAAAATAATATGTTGGTCAGATAACATATAAAATACATGATTGAATAGGGTTACCATTTCTCATGAGTAAAGAAAAAAAATAATGTTCCGTGACAACAATGCCAAAAGAATGCTGGTTACTAAATTGTTCTGATAAAAAAAAACAACTTGAAAAGACATTCACTAAGGACAATGGTCCTCCCACGTCACGCTAATGGGATGGCCTCATTTAGCCTCAAGAGGTATTACCTATATATATATTCTAAAATAAATTTATTGATATGACCATATTATAGATAACGTGTAAGAAAAGTGTTAGATGGTTAGATTCCAGGTGGAAAAAACTTACACATAATATAGGATCACTGAATTAGACACAAATTTCAAATAAAAACTCAAAAATATAGCATCAATACAAAAAAAAAGAGAGAAAAGAAAAACATTTTAGGACAAATAAATAACAATAAAATAAACATAAAATTAAATTAAATTATATAGTGTAGAGAGATTACTTATCATAATAAAGGATATGAATTGCACAATATCATGTACCACTATATTTCATTTACAATACCATGCATAAGTATGATGAAATTTAAATCCCTCGATAGTATATATATTAAATAACAGATAAGCTCATTATTGACTATAACAAGATCATGCTAATCAGGTCAACAATCAACTTGTAAGTAGGCGTTACAATATAATCGTATATATTAAGTAAAATTAAAGAAAAGTAAACATTACTAATATGATCCCCTTGAAATGTTGTAACAAAATGAAGAACGTCAATGTTAGGTCCCTTTAATACTAGCATATTCCCCTTATTGTTATTGTTAGTGTAGCCCCCTATTGTTATTTATATGCCCATGTATCTCCCATGTCATTATTGATGTGCTTGATAGAAGCCCACTATTGTTATTGTTATGCCCTTACATTATTATTGTTATGTAGGCTCAGATTATATTGTGACCCCTTAGATTCCTATATATACCTATTGACACGACGAATTTTTGTGTGCCAAAAAAGGGGAACCAACCTGATCACAGACCCCAATTAGATCTGGTTTCGTTTGGAACAACTAGTTCTGACGGGTTTTAAAGGATCTCGTAAACTGTTATAGGTGTTGAAAGATTTCTCCCCGGAGGAAGACTTCCATTAAATCAACAAAAGAAACAACTAACCTATATGTATTAGATCCTATCTATACTAATTCTAACTACTTATGCTAGTCCTAACTATTCTAATCTATCCTGCAGGAGCATAACAAAAAGAGATTAAACATCATATATAGATTCCAAGTCCAAATGAATCAATTACTGGTTCACAGATGAACAAGGTTGTATTAAATCTTAATTGCAATCTAATTACTCATACAGGAATACACATTCCTTTCCATACAAATAAAACTTGCAACTGATGTTTAACAAGGTTTCGAATCAGCAACTGCTCATGAATTAACCATGGTAACAAATTATATTTGAATAACCAAGACTAGTCACGAACTGTCTGTTATCAATATACACAAAAACAAAACATATTTATATTTATGCCAGCAACAACACCCTAATTCTAAACACATGAAAAAA
The DNA here is from genome assembly GCA_031772625.1 of Pinus tabuliformis. Classification (NCBI taxonomy): domain Eukaryota; kingdom Viridiplantae; phylum Streptophyta; class Pinopsida; order Pinales; family Pinaceae; genus Pinus; species Pinus tabuliformis. The sequence continues at coordinate 550,242,357 of CM062809.1, forward strand.
AAGTAAGACAAATCGGAAAAGGGCTCCTTCTTGACCCAAACAGTCTTTCTTATTAGCACAATAAATTCAAAAGCTGTTCTTCCCCCAGAAAAGTCCTCCTCCCATCTCTGGAGGTAATATTTATGCAGAAAAAGACTGACCCTCCATCTTCCCCCCGACTTTCCACCTTCCTCTCCTTTTCAATATACAAATCAAAATATACAAATGTAGAACGGTCGGTGAAACTGCTGACACGTCAAGGTCACATTTGTTGGAGCGTTCTATTTCCTGGGGGGAATGAATGGATGTCGATGGAAAGGAGAATGACTGCGTGTCATCTCCTCATGATGAAACCCAGGACAACATCATTTTCGGAATACACAAGTAACGCATGGAAACCCGACCGTGAATGCCTAAGGCCGGATCTTAAATAGAGTACACCTGCATATATATATATATATATATATCTTCGGATCCGCTCATGCATCTTTTACCCAGAGCCATTCTTGATGCTTATGCATCTGCTCTTTGACCTCGCTTTCCTTCTCTTGGTCCTCGCCTGCAGAAATAATCAACATCAGCTATGCTTATGAAAATATGATAGAAATGCCTAAAAACACAAATCTTTCCCTCAATAAAACTTTTATAAAATCAAAAGGAACAAGTGTGAAAGAATTGGCCCCTGGTTCAGCCAAGGTTGCGATGCAATCAAGTCGCAATCGCACATCATAGTAGGCAGTCACATGCAACATCACCCCTGGTCCCGCCGATTGCGATTTGCGATTGGTCGGACCCGAAAATATATGTGTTGCATTTAATAATCCCGGCGGGTCCGCCATATCACATCGCGCTTTATGTATAAACGTTGGGTTTCGCTGATTGCAATTTGCGATTGGGGAGTGGACCCGAAATCATATGTGTTATGCTTAATAGTCCCGTCGGGTCCGTTGTATCACATCGCGCCTTATGTATAAGCTTTGAATTCCGCTGATTGCGATTTGTGATGGGTTCAGACCCAAAATCATATGTGCTGCGCTTAATAATCCCGGCGGGTCTACCATATCACGGAACACCTTATGTATGGGCCTTGGGTTCTGCCGATTATGATTTGTGATGGAGGAGTGGACAAGCGATTGCTATAAGCAATGTAACGGTGGACTTGAAAGGATATGGACGTGGTTAATTACATTTGAAGTCCGGAAGGTCCTCGCTTATCGGATACAAAAGAGGAATGCACAATGTAACCGTGGAAATTGAGAGATTGTGATAACAATGAAGGCAGGCATCGAGAAATGTATAAAGATCAAAAAAGCGTGGAAAAGGTAAGTTAAATACGCTTGCAAAGTATTTCTATTACAAAAGTGTTATAATAGAAATAAAGGCACGATAGAAGGTTTTGTGGGTTGAGTCCACATATGACCATAGTAAAGAGTGGGGGTTGGTTATATGTGTGGGCATAGAGCACCATGAAGGTTTATGAGGATTGAAAAAGTCCTGATGAAAGATATGAATGAAGGGCTAGACTGGGTTATAAATGAATCATGCCGCAGAGATTTATTCAAGGGGGGTCTTAACCATTAAGAGTTGAAGATTTGACTTGGCAGAGAGTTAAAATCCCTGGGATAAAAACAGATCATTCGGAGAGTTATCATTCGGAGAAATGAAAGATCAAACTTCTAGGGAACCCATTCAAATTTTCCACCAGAGTAGGTTTTAATAAGGTGGTGGTTGTGGCCACAACAAATGGCGAACCGCTTATCTTTGTTACCAAATAAACTTTGATCCGTAGAACATCAGGGTGTTGAGATAAACTTGAAATGTAAACTGTATAAACAGATAGACATGGGTTCCACTTCAACATTAATTTCTTTGGGCAGGATAAAGACAAATAGCTTCTACTTACTGATAGGGTTTTGACAGGCATTCTCCAATGGTTGTATTAGGGGATTTATTGACCCTCCTTTGCCTGTTTTCTACTTTCAAAATCCTTTCGGGGCCATCACTGATTTGTCAATACCTGTTTAGGTGTGTACCTCATCTATTTATCGTGCATCAAGCTTGATGAATATATGTAGATATGATTATCTGCACTTTATGTAAGAAATTTTAGTGTTATAATTTCGTATGATCGAATGGGGCGCAGTCATGGATCATGCCATATTTTTAAACTGCTTAAGCAAGGTTGGGCTTGCTGTGTCAACTGGTACTCTGAGCCCAACAACAGTCCCTACTCCAACCAGCTTCCCAAACAACCTATCCTTCCAAATTGGCACAAGGACTCGACATTTCATTTTCTTTTAAATAAGTCCTTCCAGTTTCAGGCACAAGGACTAGAGCACAATTGGATTTGCCACAGGATAAATGACAATGAGCTTAGCCCATGAAAGGAGGTTGGCTTGTAGATGACAGATATTGGAAATTTTAGTGTGGTGGATGGAACCAATGGAGAATAACTGCAAACCTCATAGGCAAGTATAGGCTAGGTCTAGGTGGGATTTTGAAAATGCAGCATTCTGCCATGCCAATCCAATCTGTAGTTACACATTTTTCATTTTATAAAGATGTCCCTACATGTTTCAGGTTATCATCAGAGCCTTCCTAGTTCCCAACATGTGCCAATGAGTGGCTTTGACTTGAATTTCACCGATGATTTTGCAAGTTCTCATAGGCTCATCGAAGGCTCGCTTGATTTGTAAGGTAATAATGAATTTAGGATCTGCAGACTCATCAGCAGGTTAATGAGGGAAGCAAAAATCTGAAGGTAGTGAATGAGGGCAATCATAAGAGCGTTATAAAAGGTGAAAACGAGGCTTGAAAGACCCAAATAAATTGACTGAAAAGGACTGAAATTCAAAACAGTAGGAAGATAAACTTTGTGTAAAAAAAGAACAAACAGGATGAAAATATAACTAAGCTAACAGCAAAACATAAAATGAATCCTAACCTACTTAGGAGGTAACCACCATGTGGTGGCTATTGGAAGTACCTATTAAGATGTTGGCCATTAACAAGGAGTTTTTTTGTTTCTCCCTGTAAAGTTTTCAATCTGTAGGTTCCCTGACCAATTTTTTCCTCAACTTGGAATGGGCCCAGCAATAAGTGTTGGAATTTAGTGTGCTTACCTTTTGGCTCACTCAACTTGTCCCATTTCAGGACAAGCTCTTTAACTTAGTAATCTTTATCTCCTACCAGATGGCGATCAAACCATCTCTTCATGATCATTTGGTGATTCCTGAACTTGTTTCTGACATTATCTCTCAATTCCTCCAACCTCACCAATTGGTTGATCCTTTTTTGAAGTAAGGCTGAAGGGGTCCCTCTTGAGGCTTGGGAGAGCTGTAACGAGGGAAGGGTAACGTTGGGAGGCAAGATGGCTTCCTATTCATAGAGGAGGAAGTATGGGGAGTTTTCTAATGCTACTTTTGGGGTGACCTTATCAGCCCAAAGTGCATTTGTTAGGGCGTTGTGTCATTTCCTCTAGTTGCCAGCGACAAATTTACGGATTATGCGGATGAGGTTTTTATTTGAGGACTCTGCAACTCCATTTCCCTGGGGGTAATAGTTTGATGCATACCTTATGCGAATTGATTTATCGATAGTAAATTGAGTGAATTTTAGTGATGAAAAGTAAGAAGCATTATCAAATATGAGAGTGTCAGGGATGCCAAACCTGTTGATAATAAATTTCTCAATAAAAGATATTACCTCATCTTCATTAACCTTCCGAAGTGGGATGGCTTCGGTCCATTTGGTGAAGTAGTCAGTTGCCATGAGTATATACTTATGTTGCTGTGAAGAGTTCCGAGTGATCTCACCTATGACATATAGGCCCCATTGCTGGAACGGGCAATAGATCATAATGGGCCTGAGGGGAATGGCTGGCTTTATTTCTCGCCCTGTGGCGGTTTGACACACCTTGCATTTCTGAGCGTAGGCATGTGAATCTCTGAACACTATGGGCCAATAATACGCAGCTCTTAATATTTTGTGAGCAGTGGTCTCTCTGCCATAGTGACCACCAGTTGGGCTGTTGTGCATTTCTTTCAAAACATGATCAACGTCATCCTTTTCCAAACACCTTAGCCAAACTCCATCATAATTTTTTCTGTATAGTATGTCATTGGCCAAGTGATATTGATTAGATTTTAATCTGAGCGCTCTCCTTTATGATGCATCCATGTGTTTAGGACATGATCCCTGTCTTAGATAAAAGCGTATGTTGTAATACCATGACTTAGGGACCAAAGGGACTTCCAGCATTTCGCGCTCACATATCAGCATTTTGTTAGTCCATCCAGGCTCCTCCTTGAATTCTACTTACGCGTCCCGTGTGCTTTGCGTTTTTGGTTCTTCCGATGCCCCTTCTTTATCCGCCAAGGCTTCTACCGCGAGCTTACACAATCCCTGCCCTCGATTAATCTTTGCTGGCTTAATCTCAAGGTCATATTCTTGAAGAGCAGTTATCCAATTCCCTCTCCATTCCCCCATCTCCCTCTGCACAAAGAGGGATCTTATAGCAGGGTGGGGGACGATTACTTTAGTCCCGGCCTTTAATAAATAAGGGCAGAAATGTTTCATGGATTTAAAAACTGCAAAACCTTGTTTCTCCACGTCTGGATAGTTCAGTTCTTCCTCTGAGGATTAGAGCTCATATAAGAAATAGGAACTTCATCGCCATTGTCATTTTTTTGGGTGAGGATTGCGGCATATGAAATGTCTGAAGCAAAAGTGTACAGGAGGAATTCCTTCTCAAAATTGGGGCTAACCAACGCAGGAGCTTCTACGATGGCCTCCTTAATTCACTGAAATGATCTCTTAGCTTCATCACTCCACCTATACACAATGTCTTTCTTCATCATTCGCTGAATGGGATGCACTATTTTTGCGAAACCTGAAACAAATTTCCTAATGAAATTAATTTTCCCGAAAAAAGATTGCATTGCCCTTTTACTTGCGGGGAGTTGTATTCTCATGATGGTCTCTATTCTTTCAGGATCAATAATAACCCCTTCTTTAGAGAGGATATGACCCAGTAGTTTCCCTTTTGTAACTGCGAAAACGCTCTTCTTGGGATTCAACGATATTCCGTACCTTCGACATCTTTTGAAAATCTGTTTCAGGTGATAAATATGACCCCTTTTGTGATATGAATACACAGTAATGTCATGCATGTAAACCACTACTGATCTGTTAATCAATCCTCGAAAAGCTATGTCCATAGCTCTTTGAAATGTAGTGCTCGCATTAATAAGTCCAAACGACATTTTGTGATATGCGTAAGTGTCGCATTTAGTGTTGAAGGTTGTCTTAAGCTGATCTCCATTCACCACCAACACTTGATTATATCCCGAAAACCCTTCCAATAGGGATAACATTTCAGACCCAGAAACACATTGAAGAATGTGTTCCATAGAAGGGATAGGATAGTTATCTTTCTATGATGCTTTGTTCAGGTTTCTGAAATCGATACATAACCTGATGTCTCCATTTTTCTTTCTTACTGGCACGAGATTGGCTACCCAGTGGGTGTGCCTAATAGGAAAAATGATTTTGGCGTCCAACATTTTGTTTAATTCTTTCTTCACCAACGGTTCCAAGCTTGGATGCATATTGTGAAGGTTTTGTTGGTAGGGCTTGACATCCTTTTCCAAAGGAATTACATGCTGCATAACACCGGTATCGAAGGTTTTTAAGTCACCATATGTCCATGCAAAGACGTCCTTGTACTCTTTAAACAACTTAACAAATGCAGCTTTTTCTTGTGGAGAGCATCCCAAGCTCAAATTAACATTTTTTGGGTCTTCCTCGGTTCCAAGGTTGACCGACTCATACTTCATTGATGAGCTATGTGTTTTACGATTAGTCGGCTTCTTAAATTTATCATGTAGGTCATAAAAGTGCTCTATCTTGACAACTGACTTAGGGATTATATTGGGCTGATAATTTTCCTCATCTTCACTCCCGTTCATAAGTTTGTCATGCTCTTTTTCATTAATGACTGCATTTTTGAATGTTTTTTCACAATGCAGGAACTCAAGGATTTTCTCATCACCTTCGAACACCTGCCAATTTGAGATGTTATCAGGTATGGATGGTCTGAAAATCAATTCAACATAATATTTATTCTTATTTAATCTAAGATCAGGCAAAATTTTTGCAGCCATACCATCCATCAAATTGGCATCTTGGTTTTTCCATCGAGGTATGTGTGTGATATTAAAAGAACCAAAACTGTCGATTAAGCTCCATACCTCATGTTGGTATCTTACCAGGTGTGGTGAATTGCAATGTATCCTTTTCCTTAACTGGTCCAAAATTATTTGTGAGTCACCAAAAACTTTAAGATTTCTCACCTTCATATCAATGGATTTCTTCAAGCCTTGTAGCAAGCCTTCATATTCTGTCATGTTGTTGGTGCATGCAAACTCCAATCGGCTGGCCATCAAATTTTGGTTCCCTTGCGGGTCAATGAGAATGCTCCCAGCACCTGCACTTTAGAGGCAGTTAGAGCCATCAAAATATAGTGTCCAAAACATAGAATCTGATGTTATATCAAATGAACTGCCTTCTATGAAATTGGCCCTATCATCTACCATATTATAGGGTAGCTCATCAGTTGGACTGCGGGGGAGAGCTTCCAACTGTGTGTTTATTACATTTTCTTCCATTGTCTCTGCATGGAATTCTCCAAAACAAGTTTCTGTGGCACAAACTTCGAAACTATAATTCCCAAGGATACAATTGGTGAACATTATAGGTTCATTGGGGTCGTTTAGTTCTATCACTACATACTTCATGTATCTTTCTCGATCAACTCTCAGCATATCACCTTTTCCCTTAGGAGGCAATAAGAGATGGGACCAATTAGTTGAGAAATACCCATTCAAATTTAATGACCAGTCCCTACTAAGCAACATTCCATATGCCTCTGGTATGTCGACTACCACTATGTCAATGACTTTTGTGTACAGTGGTTTGGCAACCATCCGAATCAACACATCTTTCAATTCTCCAATTACTTTCACATTCGTTTTGTCCAGTTGCATAATTCGAGTTCCAGTTTTCTCGGGCATTGCATGAAGTCTTTTAGCAACAACATAAGGCATAACAGTGGACGAAGCACCAGAATCTACCAGGCAATTGTATATGTTCATGTTGAATATTTCAAATGTGATAAGGAAAGGTGGAGTCATGGATTTTGATTTCCTTCCTATCATGGCTGCACTGACATCTTGAGGTGTTCGATTCATTTTTGACAGAGTGGCTTCCATGGCTGATGGTGTTTGGGCTGTACTGGGGGTTCTAATAGGTCTAGAAGTTGACTTCTTGGTTTGGCTACTCATATTGGTGGGAGATTTGCAATTCCATTCATTCATAGCTTTCAACAGCAGATCTCTTTGCTGCGTTAAGTTTAACAAATCGAAGTATGTGATATTAGCTCAAGATTTCTTAAGATCATCTACAATATTGTAATCAATGTTATAAATAGGGTAGGGCAGAGTAAACATACCAGTTTTTCCATTATTAGGTGGGAATTTACCATTTTGAGTCGCCTTCGTTGCATTTGGAGATGTATTATCTTTCTATGGATAGTTCACGACTGGAATTCTCTTGGAATCACCACTAGGTTTATTCTTCTCAACAAGAAACTTGGGAGAAGATGCCTTCGAAGGGTGAACATCCTTCTTTTCTGGTATACAAGCTTCATCACGCCCGCAAGTGGCCCTTTACTTCGTGTGTGGATTTCATTAGTGTGGATTTATGCTGTATTATCTTCTTCGTCGTCATCATTCCCATTTTTATAGAAATCCCATAGTACTTTGACTTGAGATGCCTTGTCCAAGGGCTCTTCTACTTGGTACTCTTCGTCATCTTCTTGTTCTGGCTCCAACTCTACTATAGGTTCTTCTTTGGTAAGAAGAAATCCAATAAGAGCCAACTCTTCCATGTTTAAATTCCCTTCGTTGGGTGGAGCAGGCAACGCAAGTTGGTGATGACCACCTTCTATCTTCTTATGATAGAAAGGTTTGAAGGATTTTATGTTGTTATAATATCCTCCATTCCCATTTGTACTCTCTCCAGAATTCTTTTCATATCGATGACTGTGTTCATCAATTTCTTAATGATCCGATGCAAACCTTTGACATCTGTGGTATCCTTTTCTTTGATCTTAGCCACTTTGTTATCACTCCCATTATTCTTCTTGGATGACTGAGAGGCTTTCTTTTCTTCGGTTGTATGATGACATGCTATGAGATTGATCATTTCATTCTCGGTTTTTACTGCTTCATCGATAGCACCTTGTAAGGTTTGTGCGTTACTCCTCTTGACCCACATCGCAGTAGGGACAGGGAGAGCAGTGATGTAGAATTCCATGAGCACCTCATCAGCAGGTCTAGCATTAGCCATGATTCTATTGAACAAAGTGTTGAATCAGATGTTAAAATCCTTGACCTTTTCTTTGGCTTCCATTTTGAAACGGGAGAGTTCTAAAACTAAGGCCGCAGGAATCTTATCATCACTAAACTTGTCTAAGAAGGCCTGCTGAAAGGCACCCCATGAGGTGATCGATCCTATTCTCAAGCTAAAGTGCCATGTGGAGGCCGCACCAATCAGAGTAAAAGCGAATAAGCGACATACTACATCTTCATCGGCTACCCCCAACAGGTGCACAACTAGGAAGAAAGAGTGAATATGGTTATCAGCAGTGTCTCCCCACTCAGGGTCGAATTTAGGCAATACTCTTTCTATGTTCTTGGGTAAGGCATGTTGTTGCCCAGGTACCGCTACGACATCATGTGCAAGCTAGGGAGGGAGTGCTTCTGGAGGAGGTGGGGGTTGATTCCCACCTAGATGAGGCAGTAGAAGTGGATTCCCACCTGGAGGGGGCAGTGGAGGCGGATTCCCACCTGGAGGGGGAATGTTAGCCATATTATGGATAGGGAGGTTCTGGTTGAAGGTTTCTTTGAGGCGTTCTTTGTTAGGATTTTCCAAATCAAGCCAGGGATTACCTTTAGAGGGGGGATTCTCAGGAATTTCCTCCCAAGGAGTGTCGATACTTTACAAAGACTCTAGCACAATATCTTCAAGAGAAGGGGTTGTAGATGTCTCTTCGCTTATGGGAAAGACCCTTGGCTTTCTTTTAGTTTTCAGAGGTAAAGAGTGAAAGATGGGGAGTTGAGAGAGGGAATGAGCATAAGCCCGAGTAAGTACTATGACTGGTTGTTCATGAGTGATAGGAAACTTCCACAGTCTCTCTTCTTTGGGTGACCCAAACACTGGACTTAGAGGGATCTCTGCTTCTTCGAAATGAGGCTCTTTCGAATGGGCAGAATGATCTTTTCGAACTTTATGATCCATACATTAATCTTTTCGAATCCATGCGCGACATTTATAGATGAAATCATGAAAAGTTGTGGACGGTGGTTCAGGCCCTCCTTCTAGCGCCAATTTTGCTAACACGATGAATTTTCATGTGCCAACAAAGGGGAACCAACCCGATCAGAGACCCCAATTAGATCTGCTTTCGTTTGGAATGGCTAGTTCCGACGGGTTTTAAAGGATCCCATAAACTATTATAGGTGTTGAAATATCGCTCCCCGGAGGAAGAATTCCATTAAATCAACAAAAGAAAAAGCTAACCTATATGTATCAGATCATACCTATACTTATTCTAACTGCTTATGCTATTCCTAAATATTCTAATCTATCCTGTAGGAGCATAACAAAAAGAGATTAAACATCATATATAGATTCCAAGTCCAAATGAATCAATTATTGGTTCACAGATGAACAAGGTTGTATTAAATCTTAATTGCAATCTAATTACTCATACAGGAATACACATTCCTTTCCATACAAATAAAACTTGCAACTGATGTTTAACAAGGTTTCGAATCAGCAACCGCTCATGAATTAACCATGGTAATAAATTATATTTGAATAACCAAGACTAGTCACGAACTGTCTGTTATCAATATACACAAAGACAATACATATTTATATTTATGCCAGCAACAACACCCTGACTCTAAACACATGAAAGAAAAGGAAGATAAATCGGAAAAAGGCTCCTTCTTGACCCAAATAGTCTTGTTTATTAGCAGAATAAATCCAAAAGCTATTCTGCCCTCGAAAAAGTCTTCCTCCCATCTCTGGAGGTAATATTTATGCAGAAAAAGACTGACCCTCCATCTTCCCCCCAACTTTCCACCTTCCTCCCCTTTTCAATATACAAATCAAAATATACAGACGTAGAACAGTCGGTGAAACTGCTGACACGTCGAGGTCACATTTGCTGGAGCGTTCTATTTCCTGGGGGGAATGAATGGATGCCGATGGAAAGGAGAATGACTGTGTGTCATCTCCTCATGATGAAACTCGGGACAACATCATTTTCGAAATACACAGGTAACACATGGAAACCCGACTGTGAATGCCTAAGGCCAGATCTTAAATAGAGTACACCTGCATATATATATTCTTCAGATCTGCTCATGCATCTTTTACCTGGAGCCATTCTTGATGCTTATGCATCTGCTCTTTGACCTCACTTGCCTTCTCTTGGTCCTCGCCTACAGAAATAATCAACATCAGCTATGCTTATGAAAATATGATAGAAATGCCTAAAAACACAAATCTTGCCCTCAATAAAACTTTTATAAAATCAAAAGGAACAAGTGTGAAAGAATCGGCCCTTGGTTCAGCCAAGGTTGCGATGCGATCAAGTTGCAATCACACATTGCAACGAGCAGTCACATGCAACATCATCCCTGGTCTCGCTGATTACGATTTGCATTTGGCCGGACCCGAAAATATATGTGTTGAATTTAATAATCCCGACAGGGCTGCCATATCGCATCGCGCTTTATGTATAAACGTTGGGTTTCGCCGATTGCGATTTGCGATTGGGGAGAAGACCCAAAATCATATGTGTTATGCTTAATAGTCTCGTCGGGTTTGTTGTATTGCATCGTGCCTTATGTATAAGCTTTGAATTTCACTGATTGTGATTTGCGATGGGCTTCGGACCCGAAATCATATGTGCTGCACTTAATAATCCCGGCAGGTCCGCCATATCGCGAAACGCCTTATGTATGGGCCTTTGGTTCCGCTGATTACGATTTGTGATGGAGGAGCAGACAAGTGATTGCGATAAGCAATGTAACGGCGAACCCAAAAGTATATGGACGTGGTTAATTGCATTTGAAATCTGGAAGGTCCTCGCTTATCGAATGCAAAAGAGGAATGCATAGTGTAACCGTGGAAATTGAGAGATTGTGATAGCGATAAAGGCAGGCATTGAGAAATGTATAAAGATCGAAAAAGTGCAGAAAAGGTAAGTTAAATACGCTTGCAAAGTATTTCTATTACAAAAGTGTTATAATAGAAATAAAGGCGCGATAGAAGGTTTTGTGGGTTGAGTCCACATACAACCATAGTAAAGAGTGGGGGTTGGTTATATGTGTGGGCATAGAGCACCATGAAGGTTTATGAGGATTGAAAAAGTCCCAATGAAAGATATGAATGAAGGGCTAGACTGGGTTATAAATGAATCATGCCGCAGAGATTTATTCAGGGGGGGTCTTAACCATTAAGAGTTGAATATTTGACTCGACAGAGAGTTAAAATCCCTGGGATAAAAACAGATCATTTGGAGAGTTATCATTCGGAGAAATGAAAGATCAAACTTCTAGGGGACCCATTCAAATTTGCCACCAGAGCAGGTTTTAGTAGGGTGGTGGTTGTGGCCACAACAATACCAAGGAGGTCTTATCATTTGTATCATCCAATAATTGTTAATTTATGTAATGTAAGGTGGCCCCCCCTAGAAGAGGCTAATTTTTTAATCATTGATCTATATTTTGTTCTATTTTGTGAGCTGGTTGCATAACATTTGGTATGAGAGCTTTGGATCCTAGGGTTTCACTTCTTCAAATAGGTCATGTTGGAATTTTTGCTATACCATTTTTCTACAAGGCCTCAGAAGATGAAATTACAACCATGTGGATCTGAAATATTGGTGAAATTCATGTATGAACTTCAGATCTTGGTTCACTATATTTTTGGAGATATGATCTGAAGAAGTAATATTTTTTGTAGGCTCTAGAATTCCATCTCAAACAGGTGACCTAGGGAAAATCATCATAAATTTCTCTCTGAGCATTGGACTTGAATTTTGTAAAATGTGACTGAAAGTGAATAGACTATAGTTTTTCGGTTATTATTTTCAACGCCGAATATTAAAACAGGGACATGTGGCACACTGTACATGTTTGATCTACTGAACTAGTCTATAATCAGGTCATCATGGGAGATTGGGCATAACGATTCCTTGAAGAATTCAATCAAGGTCTCACTTATGGGGTTGGAAAGTAGACTCAGAGGGATAGGAGAGGATGAAAGTTCAGATATTGGAGATCCAAAATTATTGAGATACAACAATTTCAATATTGAGCTCCTAAAATGCAAGAAAAAGGTGTGTATTTTTTTAAATTTCATTTGAAAAACCTTTTTGAAGTGATTCAAAGGGCATGGTCAAGAATAGATATCATTGTTTGATTCAAAAATTCCTTGAAACAAAAAAATGGACACACCTAGTAAGAAACTATAAATATCTTCTATGATGCATGAAGAAGAGGAAGAAATGCATCATGACATATCAAATTTACGAGACCAAGTGCAACAAATTTCGCTCTTGCAAAAAGTAACAAAAAATGAATTGGAATCCATGATGAATGTTAAGATAGATGGTATAAAAAGGGACATGGGATTTTTGAATGATGGTTTAAAAGCATACATGGAATCAATGATGAATGTCAAGATAGAGAGGTTGAAGTAAGGTTTGGCGAAGTTTCTAGAAGAAAGGATTCCCAATGGTGACAAGGTAATCCATGAAAATCATGATGAGGAGAAAAGGAATATGATTTATGATTTTAGAGACTCCAATGTTGGGTTTAACAACCACCACATTCCAAAGATCAATATGAGGAAGTTTGATGGCTAGGATCCAGTAACATGGATACTACAGATGGAGCAATATTTTGATCTCCATGATGTGAAAAACACAGGAAAGGTATGCATTGCATCTTTATATATAGAACCCAATCAGTTTGTATAGTATCGATGGCTTTGTTCTTGTAAAACACATTATGAGGCTCTTGAGAACCAACCCATAGAAATTTGAAACATAGTCTACACGCCTATTCCAAAACCCCTTTAGGGATCCATGCCAGAGAAATATAATAAACCAAAATAGCTTTAAACATAGTTTTATCCAATACTAGATGCCTCGCCCATGAAACCCATCGAAAACACTAACTTTTCAAGCATTTCTCCAATTTTCAAGTCAACCATCTCTAATCTTCCTTCAACTAATAATTAGTCTCGATATGGAAGCCTAAATACCTTAGGCCCCTTTTAAGAGGTGAGATCTCATATGGAAACATATCACTGATATTCTGAGAAACCTATGCATTTAGGCTGTAAATGGAAATTGATGACTTTTGATCATTGAGGACCATACCCATGGCATTGCAAAATAGATGGAGGATACCCTGAAGAGTTTCCAAGTCACAAACCAAACCATTTGAGTAAATGAGAATATCATGGACGAAAAGTAAATGGGTGATAGTGAGAAGATGTGCAAAATTCACACCCAAGAAAACACCCTGCCATTTTGCCTTCATAATCATATGACTCAAACCCACTGCAACTAAGACAAATAAGAGTGGAGAAAGTGGACAGCCCTACTGAATACTCCTCAAGGAAAAGAAAAATGGGGAGGCTGATCCATTGATAAGAATTGAAATGGAAACAAGAATGACACAGTTCATGTTCTAGTTAAGGAAAATAACCTGAAACCCCACATGTGTTAGAAATAGGCACAAGAAAAGCCAATTGACCTAGTCATATGCCTTCGAGAGATCAAGTTTTATAACCAACTTTTTTGGCTTAAGTGTTTTTAGGCTATAGAGGAATTCCTAAGCAACACCAATTACTTCATGAATCTATCTACCCTCTAAAAACCAAATTTTTTCTAAAGAGATACTTCTAGAGAGAATAGGATTTATCCTCCTTGCAACAACGTTGGAGATAATTTTATAAGCAAAGTTTCACAAGGTAATAGGACAAAACTTCTTAAATGAGGGATTTTAGACCTTTGGAATTAAAGCAATGAATGTTGAGATTAAAGCAGGATCTATACAACCTCCCTCCCTGGCTTAATTGTACACCCTGAGAAGACCAGGGCCCACAAGATTGAAATAGGCATGGAAAAATTCCACTACCCAACCATTCGGGCCAAGGATTTTATCTTTTTAAAAACTTGAGAGAAAATCCTTTAGTTCACACTCCAAAACAACCACCATCAAATCCCTATTTTCATCACCCCCTGCAAAATTTAGGAAGAATTGAGATACCTAAACAACTTGAACAGTACTTGTACTAATAGGTTTAGAATAAATAGTTTTAAAATGATCCATTCCAAGAGAAGATAAACCATCAAAAGAAGTAACATGCAAACCCTCAGGCCTCACCATACTCCAAATAGTGTTTACAATCTTCCACCCCTTTGCATATGAATGAAAAAATTTAGTATTATCATCCCCACAATTTAGCCAAATGACCCTACTTTTCTCCCTCCAGGTAGCCTACTTTGTATCCAGAATTTCCTTTTTTGCAAGAGTAGATTGATATATAGATCCTAAGAATCCTGTGAGGGATCACCCTCACCCAGAGAAGAAGAATAAAAATCAATTTGATGTTCAATCTTAATCAACAATTTGTCCTCCTCCTGCCTAATATTGGAAGCCCATGCCTTTGCCAAATATTTAATGGTTTTCATATTTATAAGAAAATGTGTAGCCGTTGACTGACCCAACCCCATAGAAAACAAACACCAATTTTACCGGAATAGTTCAAAAAAACTTGGAACAATGATCCACGAATAATTCATTTTGAAGGGGCTAGCCGATTTTTGTGAGGCATCTTGAACTTCAAAAAGGATTAGAAAATGATCGAAATTCCCTTTGAATCCCACCCACTAGCACAACAAATGAAAATGCTGAATTAAGGGAGCCACAATAAAAAATCTATCGATTCTCTTAGCCATAAAATCATCCCCGAACTGCATATTCTGCCATGTTGGCATGATACGTCTAGGGGCCAAATCAAGAAGTTTCTTTGAGGTGATATTATTTATGAAATAGTTAGATACGGGATCAGCCCTTTCATGAGTACCCCAGGAATCTGAATCCCCTATAGATAATTTTAGATCTCCCCCCATAATCAAGTTATCTCAAGAAAAACATGTTTTGCTAAATAAACCATCCCAGAAACCCAACCAATATTCATGAGCTCGATAAATATTTATAAGGGTGATAGAGATATCCATATCCATAAAGAGAGCCACCACACCCAAACCATTCAAAAAACTCTAGAAATTTTCCATCTAGAACTTTCGAGTGGTCCAATCCACCACCAAGCCACCTAATCAACCATGGAGATCATTTGTAATGAAATGCCAAGATGGAAAAATGGATTGGAGATATGAAGTGATAGTGGTACCATCACCAAGAGTTCCTGAAGGAAAATGACATCAGGAAGTTCAACTTGAAACATGTTAGGGTCCTATAATTTATAGGATCTCAAGGTGATTGAGTATTTTATCTCAGAAATCTCATATTGTAAATAATTGTCAATTTGCAAATGATTTCCAAAATAAAATAGAATAAAAATGAAAAGAGGGTATAAACAAAAAAAGAAGGAAAACAAAAAACCATTGAAAAAAAGAATAAAAGATAGAACCCCATCAAAATAAATAAAAACAAAAAGAAAATAATACTGAAAGTGTTTCAAATCTAAATGCCACTACTTATAGATAGTTCTCTTCATGATTGATAAATAAAGGTTGTGTGCAGCTTGTTTAAAATGCCACAATTACTAGCTATTTTTTTGATCATACAGTATAATCATGGTTAAACATGCTTTAATTTCTGTAAATTAGATTAGAGAATAAATATTTTCCAAATAGTTTAATCTTGGTAAATCAGTAGTTAGGTAGAAAATGACATTGGTTCAACTGTTTAATCTGAATCAATAGGAGAAATAAGTGATAGGATTTAAGTAGTTTTTGATTTTCCATAAAAGAAAATAATTATGGGTTTGCTAGTCTAAATGCACCCCTTTAGAAAAATAAAAATGTTAGCTTAGTTAAAGGGTAGGCAGAAATAGTTTGGTTTTATGAATATATTTATGTTGCCCTTTTATCCTAAGTCCCGATGACATTGTAAAAGCAAAAATGCACAAAGGGATAACGCAAATTCATGAAATTTTTATCCAAACTATTATCTTAAAGCATTATCAAAGAGGCACATATGGACAATTTTTTATTTTTTTTTGTCGTTTATGGTTAAAAGGGGCTGCAGTTAAAGCATAGGGATTCTCCACTCTGACGGATCGACGACACATTTATTTTCAGCCCCTCCTCTCCATCCTATCTTTACCGCTGGGGGGATGGGGGTTTGAAAAGGTGGTATTTCTCCACTAGTCCCCATCAATACATGGCTTCCTCTCCACGTTTCACACCCCCCAGTTTGTTAGTTCCAGTCTTCACAGCCTGTCACCAGGGATCAAAATGGGCTCTTACTATGTCTGGTTTTCAGAGATGTTTTGCACATGAGTTTCAGTGCAAATCATATCCTAAGCATGTTCATCAGAAGAAGCTCGGAAAAATATTTCCAATGGTATATCACACTCCCAAAACCGGCTCCCGGATCAAAAGATATGATCGAAATGAATGATTGATTCTTGGTTATGCATGTTTTGAGGTCATTTGCTGCACACAAGGACAAGTTTACTACAAAATCAGTTTTTGAAGTAATGTACATGAATTTTATAAAAGTGAAAGAGGTTTTTGTCAATAACATACCAAATAACAAAAACCTTCTTTCGTTTATGCACAGGTGTTATTATGTGGGAGATATACAGTGATATTTGAAGCCTACATTAAAACAAAACAAATTTTGCATTTGTTTTACTGTTTTAGTCATTGTAGTGCGGCGCCATTTTGCAATACATGGAACGTAATTTTGAGAAACCCAAGGAGGTTTTTGTCAACCATGAGTCATATAACAAAAACCTCTTTCTGTTTATTCAAAGGTGTCCTGAACTATAATATTTGACTAGATCTTTTCAGCCTATTTTTATAGATTTTAATATAATTTTAAGGATTTTCTGTTTTAGAGATTATTTTGCAACACAGATTCCGAGAAAATGGAAACGCATTTCCAAAAAGTGAGAGAGGTGTTTCTCCAAAATAACCTTATCTATAAAAACCTCTTTCCGGTTTGTAACAGGTGTTATGGTTCAAGAGATACGAGTTCATCTTTGACACCCATTTTCAGAAATTCAATCCTAATTTAATGTCGCTGATTCTATCTTGAGAGAGATGGTTGAGCTCAACTCCCTTAGTACAGGGATGAGCTAATTGTATATATGGTATGAATTTCAGAGTGTAAGGGGTTCAAATTTTGTAGCAGAGTGAGGCTGCTTTGGACTGTGTAAAGCTTTTTCTAAATATTATTTTTAATGGAGCAGTTTCTGCCCTTTAGATTTGGGATCCATCACGGTGTTTTAATGTCCAGCATGTGTTCCTTGTAAGATCACTTACATACTTTGTTTTTTTTGCTAATTCTTGTTATAGCATTATCTAAGGGAAGTGTTAGGAATCCATCCATGCATGATGCTCCTTTAGCAATGATTTTGTTGTTAAATGTAGTGGTTATCTTTGTAGAATCCATCCTTTGTTAGATGCTCTGTTGAGTAACTCGGTGTTTCTTTTTCTTCTAATGCTACCACTGTAGATCCATCCCTTGATTAATGCCTACAAGGAAGCATGCTTTATCCTCTTTTCTTCTCTCATTTACATCTTTTATTTGGCTAAACATTGCACTTACTTTGCCCCAAGTTTGCGGGAAGAAACTAGCCTCGATTCCATAGCCCAATGGTCCCTTCTCTTGCTGTTTTCGACCCTCAACTTTCAAAAAAATCCCTGTACTTCATAGCTAGCCTAAGATTCACTTCTTGCAGCCAAATTTTGTTGGCAAAGAGAGAGCCATCTTTGGTCTGGCAGGGTTAGATTCCAGATCGAAAGCTTGGTCTGTGGTTACCTCAGAATTGCCTCTTCTCAGCCTTGAGGTTCATTCTGAGTGCTAACATATTGGTGCCATTACTGGGGACGAGGTGACAGATCTTCTCTGGGAAAGATCGTTCAAGTTGCAGATATGATTGCTGATGGTGGAAAATAGTCAAACACATATGAAGGCCGAAATCATCTACCTGACGATTCCATTGTTCGAAATCTCGAGTTTCAAAGTATTGATGGTGGCTCCACTCACTAAATGAAGGACTTAGATGTTGTTTCTATTTGTTCAAGGTATTCATGTATCGATTTTTCTAATCTTCTTGGTTTTCCTAATCAATTACTGAAAGATGCATATTTTTTGAGTAATGGCCCTAAATTCAATGGGGAAGATCTGACTTTGACTCTTGAACATGTAGCAAATTTCAAAACATTTATAGAATCTCTTAGAGTAAAAAAAGAGGATATTTTTATCAGATTGTTCTATGATTCATTTCAAGGGAAATGTAGACAATGGATCAAAACTTTTCCTATTAGATCTATTCAGTCATTTGCAGATTTTTGGCATATCTTTCTTGAAACATGGATGGAGAAAGAGGAGAAATTCAAAATAGAGGCGGCCTCTATTCAAGGCTTTAGAGAATGGGAAGATATGTGCACGGATGATGAGGTAGATGAGAACTTTGCTTCATATCTTTCTTCTTATTTGAAGTCTTGTCGATGTAGCCATGAAGTTAAGCTCAATTTTTTGCAAGAGTTTGCTATAAAAATTGAAGAAGATCTAATTGAATTGGAGGCCCAAATACAGTCCCAGGATCTGGACTGTCAAGTCCCATTCGTTGGGGACCTTTTCCAGCGGAAGGAAGGAAAGGTAAGGCTGCCCTTGGATGTTTGCATTAATAATTTGCAGCTGGAAGCATGTATTGAGGAGTTGGGGTAGCAAACCGAGTCTAGTTTCTTTGATCCTGTTGCGACATATATGAACAAAAAATTCAGTTTGAATAACAATCCATGTTTCCTTTTACATAGCCACACTCATTTTGTGCATGTATGGTTGTCAGCATTTACATTTATGTTCTGTTTCAAGCATTGCCAAGCATCATCATTGCTACATTTGATTGATTGGTTAATTTGGCCTTACAACATCACTTGATCTAGTAATTTTCAGCAAAGTAGGGTAGGTTTGTACATAAATAAGTTTCCCAAAGTAGCATTTCGGTTTCCGGTATTTGTTTATGTACATGTTGCAGTATGTGTTTTTTTTGGTTGGTATAAGTTGTTCAGGTTTGCAGTTGTTTTTGACCATATTACCCAATGGATGAGGCACTTGGTCTACAGTGTTCTTGACACCTCGAAGGAGCTGCCATCCCCAATAAGGCCAATGTTAGTTCCAGCCTTCACAGCCTGTCACCAGGGATCAAAATGGGCTCTTACTATGTCTGGTTTTCAGATATGTTTTTCACATGAGTTTCAGTGCAAATCATATCTTAAGCATGTTCATCAGAAGCAGCTCAAAAAAATATTTCCAATGGTATATCACACTCCCAAAACCAGCACCCGAATTAGAAGATATGATCGAAATAAATGATTGATTCTTGGTTATGCATGTTTTGAGGTCATTTGCTGCACACAGGGACAAGTTTACTACAAAATAAGTTTCTAAAGTAATGGACATGAATTTTGTAAAAGTGAAAGGGGTTTTTGTCAATCACATACCAAATAACAAAAACCTCCTTCAGTTTATGCATAGGTGTTACTATGTGAGAGATATGCGGTGATATATGAAGCCTACATTAAAACAAAACAAATTTTGTATTTGTTTTACTGTTTAAGTCATTGTAGTGCGACGCCATTTTACAATAGATGGAAAGTAATTTTGAGAAACCCAAGGATTTTTTTGTCAAACATGAGCCATATAACAAAAACTTCTTTCCGTTTATTCACAGGTGTCCTGAACTGTAATATTTGACTAGATCTTTTCAGCCTATTTTTACAGATTTTAATATTTAAGGATTTCCTGTTTTAGAGATTATTTTGCGACACAGATTCCGAGCAAATGGAAATGAATTTCCAAAAAGTGAGATAGGTTTTTCTCCAAAATAACCTTATCTACAAAAACCTCTTTCCATTTTGTAACAGGTGTTATGGTTCAAGAGATACGAGTTTACCTTTGACACCCATTTTTAGAAATTTGGTCCTAATTTAATGTAACTGATTCTATCTTGAGGGAGATGGTTGAGCTCAACTCCCTTAGTATAGGGATGAGCTAATTGTATATATGGTATGAATTTTAGAGTGCAAGGGGTTCGAATTTTGTAGCAGAGTGAGGCTGCTTTGGACTGTGTAAAGCTTTTTCTAAATATATTTTTAATGGAGTAGTTTCTGCCCTTTAGATTTGGGATCCATCACGGTGTTTTAATGTCCAGCATGTGTTCCTTGTAAGATCAATTACATACTTTGTTTTTTCTGCTAATTCTTGTTACAACATTATCTAAGGGAAGTGTTAGGAATCCATCCACGCATGATGCTCCTTTCACAATGATTTTTTTGTTAAATGTAGTGGTTATCTTTGCAGAAGCCATCCTCTATTAGATGCTCTATTGAGTAACCCGGTGTTTCTTTTTCTTCTAACGCTGCCACTGTAGATCCATCCCTTGATTAATTCCTGCAGGGCAGCAGGCTTTCTCCTCTTTTCTTCTCTCATTTACATCTTTTATCTGGCTAAACATTGCACTTACTTTGCCCCAAGTTTGCCAGCAGAAACTAGCCTCGATTCCATAGCCCAATGGTCCCTTCTCTTGCTGTTTTCGACCCTCAACTTTCAAACAAATCCCTGTACTTCATGGCTAGCCTAAGATTCACTTCTTATAGTCACATTTTGTTGGAAAAGAGAGAACCCTCTCTGGTCTAATAGGGCTAGATGCCAGATCGAAAGCTTGGTCTGTGGTTACCTCAGAATTGCCTCTTCTCAGCCTTGAGGTTCATTCTGAGTGCTAACACAGTTGATACCACTTACCGCCTCCTGCACCCTCCGAAAACCATTTTCTCCCTCACACCTTTACCGTGTCCCTACTCGACACCTCCACCACTCCTATCCTACCACGTTTCCTAGCTATTTCCCAATTAAATGCTTTCCCAGCAAAATTATCGTTGAGTATTTAATTCTTCCCTCCTGGGTAACCGTTCGACCTCAACAGTCCCGCACCAACCTCCAACGAAACCTGTCACTTCACTTTTTTTTTTAAACCCTGAACTGTCTTCATTGTCCCTTTCACTAACTTGTTCTCTATAATTCATAGGTTTTCTACAAAGAGATCAGTTTCAAAACATTTGCTGAACCATATCAAAATTGTCAGCATTCTGTCTCCCCTCCCCTAATGGCTCACAATTTGAAATTTGCTCTGAGTAAGCTTTTCCTTCCATCACCATTAATTGTTTAATGATCTAAATATGCATCCAAATAACAAGAACCAGGAAAACCCTGTTAATCCATTAATCCCTCCATCTATAGACTTAGATCATATTCCCTTAGCCGATAGGGATTATAGGATCAATGAGACACAATGCGACTATGAATTTTTGGAGCTTTACTGTTGGCTAGAGGATAACATGCTGATAAAACAGATGAAATTGGACTCTGGGAGTCCAATCTTCCTCACTATATTTTCCCTCTAACTTTCCATGCTCCTGAATTCACTGGGAAATGCCAAGCCTGTTATGTTCCCAATGAAAGAGCCATTATGACCCCATCTGGTGAGATCCTTTTTTCAATCACTACCCAATATATAAACCAGATGAGACTAGCTCCCCCTGTGGAAAACAATGCCCCATTTTCCTTAGAATCCCTCACCGAACTCGATCAGAAGCTTGATTTTGTGTGAAGAGACAAGATTTTTGATATCTTCTTACCAGAAAATGCCCAATTGCTAAAGAAGAATCCTCCATACCCTTCCTCAATCTTTCCTGATCAAGATAAACTGATCATAACCATAATTTCATACATTCTAGGTAATTATTGTGATTAGTGGGTAGATGAACGCATTCTAGGCTTCCTTTCCATATTTTCCACAGATAGAAAACCATCTATATTGTTTAATTTCAGTCAATTCCTGGTTGATAACATCCATGAGAAGTTTCTTAAATTTCCAACAAAACAAGTGTTTAAGTACACTTCAATTTTAGTTTATATGTTTCTATATTATCAAGCAGACACGTTCAGTTTTGCCATGAAGAATCTAGATGAAGAAGGAAACCAACAACGTGTAATATTTTGGACTTCTTTAGTGATGAAAGAGTAGCAAGAATTATCCTATAAACAACTCATTGAAGGTTTTTTTCACCCAGCTATGAATATCCTAAACAACTCAGCACAACCCAGAATCAGTGAAGACATCAAAAGGATTCTACATTTGATAGATCAGGCTAGGACTGGAGACTGGTATTTATACCAGAATTATATAGAAATCAGAGTTTATGGATGCAAGTTAGCACCATACAAGCTCCAAAAATACCTCCCTATGAGGATTTTTTCCCTTGAATATATCAGACAAATGCTAAATTTAGATGATATTCACTTTGTGGTGGTAATGAAGAAGTCCCAGTTTCGGATAAAGACACAGGTGGGCCCTTTCATATGCAACGCTAGGTTAGCAGGAGAAGAAGCAGATAAAATCCTTAAAGAGATGAAATTTAGCCTGAGTTTCACATGGTCTTATGACCCTTGGGGTATCATTTCTAAGCCAAGAGTAGAAAATAAAACTACTCCATATATCCATACCTCAAGGCCTGAGATTGAGAAATATGTGAATTGGTCAGAATGGGCAAAGAATACATTGCAAGAAGCTGAAGAACAATTGTTTTCTACTTCAAATTTACAGACACCAACTCCTCAAGAGAAAATAAATAAAAGAAAGAGAGAGGAGGGTTCATCATCAACAATAGGTAGTGAGGCCAAGGATTTCAGAATTAGTTACAGAAAAAGATCAAAGACGACTCCTAGGATAGATGCAGAAAAGGAGGTAGAAGATCAAGCTACCATCATGATTGAAGAAACACCATCTACAAGAAGCAAGTTTGATACATATCCTACTGGACCTTCAATATCACATGGTAAAAAAGAAACAAAGCTATCTTCGGAAGATGTCCAAGGAGAAAAGGAAAAAAATGTTTTTGATAGGTACTGAGAGATCAAAATTAAGAATGAAATTGTTAAGAATAACATCTACAATTAGTTTTGGAAGCAGACTTCTAGTTCACAGAGTAGATTACTATCATTTTTAGATATAGAACAAGGAAAGATGTAGATGGCCTTCCTCGAGGCCCAAATGCCACATCCTAAGACACCAACAGATTACAAGAGAAAAACATTTGAATTCAGCACCAAAGATATCCATCCCATTGATCAAATGGAGATGCATAAATAGACTGGTGAGATGATTTCCTCTACCTTAAATAATACCACCATGTCATTTTCAAAGCTGCAGGTTTCATATGCAAACATTCAGTCCCAGTTAAAAATGGAAAAGGTATCTTCTTTAGCAAAGGACTATAGGATCAAATATTTAGAATATTTGGTAGTCAAGAGAGGATATGATCCTAAAGATATAAATGTTGTAGAGGAGATAATCAAGAAGAAAAATGTTGACATTGCAGCATGGAGAAAGAAGCTGAAACTGCCAGCCACAGAGGATCCCTTGACTAAATATATTGAAGAAAATGAGACATAGAAGGTTGACATGATGAAGTTAATCATAGATCAGAATGTTTAGATCAGATAGATGGAGGTAGAAATGGAGAAAATGATCAAAGAGAAAGAACAGAGTCAAAGTGTAGCCATAGTCCCCTGGATGCTATACCCATCACTCAAGTCCCAGCTACAGGAACAACAACTACAACAAATTCTTCAACTCAAACTACAAGTGCTAAACATGTGACAAAGACATTGGAAAATATGTCAATCCAGTAAGAAGAAATTAATAAGTTGCATGGGCAGCTCAAACCTCTACAAGAAAAAAAAGCCAGAATTGAAGCTTCTCATTTGGTTGAAGTACAAAAGTCACAAAGGTTGCTAGGGAGGTTACAGAGGGTGGAGATGGATACGTCAATTGGTCAAACCTTGGCCCAAGCTAAGGAAGCCATTTGGATGGGTATTTTGGACTCCATGAATGAGATTTGGCTATGCATCCAAATCATTTTTGAATAGAAAGAACTGATACAAAAGGCCATTGAAACCATTGTTCAAGTAAGGGAAAAGCTAGGAGACATGCCTACAGAAACTTCCAATATCATCAAATTCCTGAATTCAAAGAAAAAATATGAACTTGAAGAGTTAGGAATTAGTGACAATACTATCACCATCTTGGAAGTCAAGAAGGTTTTGACTAAAAGAAATCTCATTGATCAATTGGAGGAGAAATGTGAAACACTAGAATTGGGAGTGGACCGATTCTTCAACAGGATTGAAACATTAATTCAAAAAGGATTGCCCAACATATATGTGATTAATGAAAAACTGATTACTCAGGAAGATTATATTATGAAGATGAAGGAAGTGACCAGAAGAAATATTAAATTTAGTGGTATAAAAGGTAGCATGACAACTAGAGCATTCTTAGATACAATGGGAAATGACTTCTTTATCCAGAGAAAATTAAAACATATCTTCACAGTAAAGCAAACATTTGCAAAGTATACTGAGGTTGATGAGATTTATCGAAGGGTAATTAAGTTAACCATTCTAGATGAAAAAAGGTGGGAGGAACTATGTGATTTATTGGATTAAAAAAATTTGAATGTAGTAAGAATATCAACCAGCACATCAGCCAACACAACAACCATCACAACAAAGTTATAGGCTGGTTTAGCAACTGAACCCACCAAAACAGAGTCACCTCTTCATGCAGCTGTCCACCTTGCCTATGATTCTGCAAAAGGTCAATTTTATTGTTTAGGATAATGCTAATAATACACTGTCGGTTGAGACAACGATTTTGTAATTATTTTTATAAATACTTCACTATTTGAAGTATTATGGGTTGAATGTTGAATATAATTTCCTCTATGAATTGTGTGTACAAATTGGTGATGTTTTTCTCCTATTTATGTGTTTAATCATTGTCTTCTTTCTCTATCATTTCTGAAAAGCTTAATTACATAACAAAAACTATGATGAATAGGATATGTTATACATGATACCCTATTTTGGTTGTTAGTAATTTTTATGTTTTCTTGTGAAGTCAAATTAAGGAATTCTTCATTTCTCCTTAGTTTCTATTGAATCTTACATTTCTTCTATTTCATAATTCATTTAAAATTCTGAAAGATCCAACTAGTGCAACCTAGCTTTCCCTGTGAAACTCCTTCAAAGTTTGAAGCCGATCCAGTTAATCTTTAGACTCCATAGCCCAATGGAATTATAACAATTTAATCAACCAAGCAATCCAATAAAAAAAAATCAGTACAGTCATAACTAGCCTAAAATTCACATAAACATAGCTAAATTTTATAGAGAGATCCCTCTTTTAAGCTAGCAGGGCTAGATCCCAACTTCCAAAGTGGTTTTGATGTTGTCCTATGTGTTTACTCCCTCAATCCCAAAAATACAGAACGACAAAAAAACAAACAACAAAAGAAAATTTTTTTAGGCTCACTTGCCAAAATCCTATAGTTGTAAGGGAGAAATTTCATTTGGGAACTCCCTAGAGGGAAAAAATGCTCTAAGTTCCCCATCAATAGAATTTTGTAGTCCACAGTCATCTCCTCACAAGCCTTGTCTTTGGCCTTGGAGATATTAGATTTTCGTCCCTTCCCCCTAGATTTAGTGACAAATACAGGAAAGTGACCCAAACCACTAAAGAGACCTTCAAACATGGAAACAATATGTTTGGACCTGAGGTTGTGAAGAATATCCCCTCCATCAAAGAGCCCAGATAATCCTGAAGAAATCAAATCCATAAGGGAAGTATAACCTAAAGATTCTAAAGGGATAGTGCAAATATACTTAGCAGAGGAAAAATCTATAGCTGACTTCAGAGGCCCATTCGAAAACAACCATCAAAGGAGACCAAAAAAGTCCATGCTAAGTGTAGAAACAGTAGAAGCAAGTAAAGTTGCAAGAGGGAGAGGAGTAGATGTATGCCTATGAGGAGGTGGTGCCACCGATGCATGTTCAGGAGCAAAAGTGTCCGTCTCTGAGACAACCAACTCTAAAACCATGGGATCTATATACATGTCACTAGAAGCTACTGAACTCAATGACATATGTGGTTCATCCACCAGACCCTCCTGCAACAGACTGTCCTCAACCTCATCCACTTTATCTGCCTCATGCTGCTTTTTGGAAACCAGGGACGAGCCCCCATTCTGTCAAAGAGGAAGTCTGCAAATTTGGATTAAATGGCCATATTTATGGCACCTTATGCAATAAAAAGGGCAATGCCTCATTGTCCAGAAGTTGAAGGTGATCCCCATTAAATCCAATATTAATTGCCTCATGTAATTTCTTATGCAGTTCCAAACTAACTAGGATGCATGCCATTGTCAGGTTCCTCATCTCCTTGAACAAATAATTGACTTCGATAATACATATAATATTGTTACCCAAGTTTGCAAAACTCTGTGGATTCCACATATGAGTAAGTAGACCTAACATGCGAACCCAAACATGGACCACATCACACCACTCTTGGAAAGCATTCAAGGTGGGTGACTAGAATTTAAAAATAACAGGAGAAGTCTCTATAGTCCATACTGTTTTAGCAACCTGAGAAGCTTCCTCTTGAGATTTTAAGATGAGTTGAAACCATCCCTTGGCCAACGTAAATATATCAAGGCACTTCGAAACCTTAACATAAAGCATCTGGTCATGCCAAGCAAGGATGATCTCCTTGCTAAATTTACAACCCCACGCATGAACAACCAAGGATTTTTCTGCAAGTTCCATAGCTTTGGAAATTTCTATGTCTATCCCCGAGCATAAATTGTATGGCGCTGAAATTGAGGGCCGCTTCAAAACCCTAAACTTCTTGCACTGGTCACTTAACTCAACTCTATCCCTAGAGTTTTGTAGATTAGATCACTCAACATCTGCTTCACAGGCTTCCTGACAAGATTTGTTCTTAGCCTATACCCCTTCTTCCCGTTTGTTTGGGCTCGAAGAATTTATCCCCCTTGCCTCTTTTGGATGCAAAGAATTAACTGATGCATTCGAAAAAGCCTCCCGGGCCAATGTTAAGACCCCTCCAATAGAACAATATAGAAGTGAAGTGAAACCACCACTGAAGGAAAAGTGAGGGGTTCGCAAATCCTGTAGACCCACTAAAAAGGACCCAGAGAAAACCATAAGCCCTAAACAAATAGAGGGTTGAAACAGAGTAGAAAAGCCACTGGAAGAATGCATGGGAGCAACAATAAAGTTTTCCTAGAAAAAAACTAAAGATGTGAATGGTAAACAAATTGGAGAAGATAAGGGAACCCAGATAGGAAAATGGTATTATTGCCACACCATACCACAATGGGCGAAAAACCCCTTCTAAATACCACCAAAAAAATGCCGACTTCTTTCCCCACACTTCTAAATACCACCAAAAAAAATGCCGACTTCTTTCCCCACACTTTATGAAAACCCATGGACTCGAGAAGATGGAACCCAAAATTGGAGTTACCGAGTCATAGTCTACTTATTTTTTTTCGACCATGATTCCCACAAGAAATCTTCCAATTCAGCACAAAATAAAACCTTTCACCAAAACCCCGTGAGCATCGGGTAAAGGAGGAAACCCCACCGACATAGCAAATGGACTAGGTAAAGGAAACTTCATAACCAGGTAATAACTGACACGCCCATGAAAAAATCAACCAGAAGACTGTATAAACAATTGTTAAAATCCACTAGTGAAAAATTCACCACCGAAAATGACATGCCGCATGCACGCTAGACAGACCCTAGAAACTACAAGGGTGACCATAGAGCCCCCATATGAATAACGACCAATGATTAAATGAGCCATCGAGAATCATAGAATAAGCTACCATGAAGTAAAACACTATAAAAAAAAATTGGGGTTTACTGCCTCCCTTGTAAATGCCATGTTCGTCACAGAGCCCTCAACATATAGTATTTCATATATATTCTTGAAGGGACTTAATTTCTTTGTCTTTTCCCTTAAGCATATATTGGATTTTTTCAATGATTACAATCTTCGATTTCAGTAAGTGTGACCATGCTTGTTCATATTGCTCCTTCTCATGCTGCTAATTTTTTTATTTTTTCTTCAAGTTCAAAATCTTGATCTCACAAAACTTTAATTTATTTAAATCGACCTTCCGTGATGCAGCCCGCTTGAGGGCATCATAAACGATGACTTTATATTCATTAATCTTGTTAATATATCCCTTTTCCTTTTCCTTGAATTCACTATTTAATTCATGAAACTTCTCCTTCTGTTCCATCAATTGGGAATCTCTCATGTTAAGAGATCTTTGCATCTCTTGCAATTTTATTTCTGCATTCTCTTTCTTTTTAAATGTTTCTACCAGAATAGTTACTTCATAATAAACGACCTTCAGGGCTAATTTGAGATTTTTTATTTCCTTGTCCTTGAATTCTTACTTCATAATAAACGACCTTCAAGGCCAATTTGAGATTTTTTATTTCCTTGTCCTTGAATTCTAGTAAATTCTTAGTAACACTTTCATCTTTAGGGAGACCTGACTAATTGATTTTTTTGTCCTCTAATTATTTGATTCTAATTGATTTTTTTGTCCTCTAATTATTTGATTCTAATTAGTTTAGTCCTCAGCACCACTTTGGCATTATTAGGTTGTCCCTCAACTTTAGCCATCATTGATCTTAAATTAATTTTGTTGGTAGTGGATTCTTATAATCTTCTTGCCACAACTTCTCCCATTTACTTATTCCAATCAACCATGTTTTAATCAACCACTCTGCTTAAATTGATACTCAAAGAAGTTTCTTTGGAACCGATTATTTTTGCCTTACCATTTGTTTCTAGTTTCACTATTTCCAGATTAAACATATTCTATCTAAAATTAGTAGAAGATATAAACCTGGGGCCTGTAGTTGGAGTTATTTCCCAAAATGAAATTTATTCTGTGATATGTATCTGTCTTGGTGTTATCATCAATTTCGTTCCTTTAATCTTTACAATTTTATCTGTAATAAAGCTAGTTTTAACTAACAATGCTTGCCTGCTTGAATCCTTTGGTTTAGCTTCCTCAAGTATTTGTCGAAGTTCCTTTGATATTTGTTCAATAGCTCTTTGAAAATACTTGACTTCCTCTTCTTATTCATTCCTTTCCTTTAAGAACATTTTTCCTTGTCAGGGTGTAGTTCATTTGTCTTTCTCTTAAATGAACCTCCCTATGGGCTGCCTTGTGCAACTTATATCAATTGATTGAAATCTGAGTTCATCCCCTGAACCATTTGAGAGACATTACCATTGCCTGGACCCGCCTCTTCTTGCATTGTTTGAAAAACTTCCTTTTCAGATACCTTCATATTCCTTGGATGTTTATTATTCCAAGACAAAGGAAGAACATTAGCCAAATATTCAATTTCAATGTTAGACTGGTGAATATATGTAGATAAACCAAATTATTTTCATAGATTATAAATAATGTTTTGTGGATCATATTTCCAGAAAAAATCCTTTTCCAATCGAAAGGACATTAAGTCCTTTTCAATAATATCAAGAGAAACTTTATTTCTGACAATTAGAGAAAATACTTCACAGGGTAGACTAAAAAAGGCTATCTTGTTTTTTGAGACAAAATGAAATTCATTAACATGTACCCGTTTCCTCGCCACTTCACAGGAAAAAAGCTGTGGGGTGATGAATTTGGGAAGCGATAGGGATTTTTTTCAAAACCATAGATCCTGATGAACAAATAATCAGGAAAAAGAAATCAATATCCTATGTTGTTTTCTTTAGCTAATTGTAAAATATCCTAGCATCTTCTAATATCCTATCAGGTATTTCTCCTATTAATTTAATCCAAAGATGAAAGGATAAATGATCTATATATTGAGCATAACTTCCTTGGAACTTTGCCAAGTACAATATCTCACTCCACATATAAAATTCCTTCTTTTTTCCCTCTCTATCCATAATTTCCCTCATCAATCCAGTTGAAATAAAATACGTAGGATAATTGAATAATACTAAATGTACTAGGTAAGTGCAATGCTTAAAAATATTGAAATTTAATATTCCAAGCTAGATACCTTGGAAAATTGAAGGTAATTTCATGTGGGTTTGTAATTATTTGCCTCAGATTCATGAACATCACTTTGTCCAATTATAAATCACTTAAATAACTGAAAATAACAACTAGAAGTAAAGTCATTATCTGATAGAGGGGTTTCAAAAATTCAGTTGGAACTGACATCTCAACCTTTGATTTTTTACTAGGGTTTTAAAATAAACTATGATAAAATGCCCATTTTTTGTCCTCAACCTAAGTTATGAAGTATTTTTTTAATTCCTTAACTGTAATATCTTTACCAGTGTGGGGGGAAAGAATTAAGCATTTTATCTAATTCTTTCTCAGATACTTCTAAGAAAATATTACTAGTTTCAGGGTAGACAAAATTTCTCGACATCGGGTCGAAATTGAAACTAGTAGACAATATTTCTCGACATTGGGATGAAATTATTTGCTAGAAGAAAATGGTATCAGTTTCGAAGTGAAAAAAAGGTAAGTTGACCCTAAAGGTTCCACATTTTACTAAATATTCATCCCGGGGGAAGCGTTCCGATGTGGGCTTTAGACTACTTCTTAAAGTAAGGACATTGGTATTTCACACAGAAGTGTCTCTAATATGAGCTAAGGCGTTCATAAAAACTTCATTTGACTGTTCTTCTTCCATTTCAACACCGAATTATTCAAAGGGATACCTCAGGAAGAAAGTAACAGTCTAATTTAAAAACTCGAGGTACTTACCTATTCCTCTATAGTTTAATTACTTCAATTTTTCGCCCTGGGCTGTGAGTTTGCTACGAATGACAAATAATCGATTGCTCAACTACATGCATGTGAAAATAGGGGCTCAAGGCTACATTATTCAATTATTAAAGTTAGCATGAATTACTTTCAAAGAATGTTAATTCATTTAAAGTATTAGATGACACATCGTTTCTTAACTTGAATGGTTAAAATTTTTCCCATAAAAAAATTATGCTTTGTACCTTGTCAAATCCATCGAGAAGATTCAAAGTGTCAAAGTGTTAACTTCCACACAACTTCACACCCTATATAACATACTAAGCATGGATTTGTGTGTGTATGAATGATTAAATCTCATTGAGTCACATAAGTGGTGTGAATGAGGGCATATCTTGCCACCTGATATAATATTACGACCATTAGATTGAAATAACTATATCCTTTGGACCATATCGGGTTGTGAAATGGAATTTAAATTCCGCCTATCTCTTGACCTAATATGGTGTTACAACTATTGAATCAAAGTCTTGCTTTCCATCAGAATTCATCGAGTGAGAAGAAGGTGAGAAGAAGGTGTTTAGTATGTTTTTAATTTTCCACATGATGGGAAACGTTAATAATTTACTAGGATAATTGAATTTAGTTTAAAAATTAAAGGTATTCCCACTAAACATCCCTAGCCATGATAGTTGATCAATTAAGGGATACTCATGCCTCCCTTGATGTTATCCACCAACAAAGATATGATGAAAAAAATGAAATAAAATCCTATGTCAATGATGTCCAGTACAACTAGGGAGAAATTCTGGAGTGTGTTGCTTTAGTGAGATGTAGTCAGTGCCGCAATAATGACCAGATGGATAAGATCAAGGTATGATTAGTGCACATTGACTATCATGTTCATGAAGGGCACAACCCTCCTATGGCACTAGGTAGTGGTCACGCTCCGAATCCTCTCTCCTGAGATGAAAATTACATGTTGCTTCCTGGTTTTGTCTATGTTTTGGGTAATTTGGCCATTTTTTTGTTGGGAATCATGTAGAAAATTGAAATATATCTTAGTTTTTTCACTTCTTTCCTCACTAACAAATCCGGTCAGAGTGAAGCAGGGAGAGTAGTTGGCCAACGAGATGTATTTTGTACCTTTTTGAACAATTAATGATTTTTTTTGATCGAAAAAAGAAGAAGGTATTCCCATCGAAAAATAATGCGAATATAGATTAATTTGTTGTACTAGATGATACAGGGCGTTCATAAAGTGACTATATGAAACTATGCATATAGCTTGCCATTTCCATACAACATGACCTGGTTAAATAAACTTAATTCTTAGTTATGGCTTGAAAGGTGAGAAATTATGAAGCTGATGTTTAGGTTACAACATACATGAAGAATAAATGAAACTAAAATGCTGATAATTGTCGATGAGCTAAATAAATGCATGATTTAGCATTCATCGTTAGTGAATTCAACCTTTGTGGCAGTTAAAATCGTGCCAAATTGTGGACTTTATGAACACGTGAAGATTTCCTTGTTGTGATATCATGATTTTCCATTTCATGGCAAAGTTGAATAATCATCTATGTGTAGAATTTCACAGATCCAAGAGGAAGTTTTCTATCTCATGAATGTTGGAAACAAAACTCATGTTCCCTATTTTCTCCAAACTGCCTACAAGTATCTTAAAGAATGAGAAATTATGAGATCAAATTATTTCCTGTCAAAAATGGTAAAAATTAAATTTCAACACTTAAAAATTGCTAAATAACAAAAATTAGATTAAAATAATGTAAATACTTTTATTACTTTATTGGACAAAATGTAAGAAAAATGAGGAAAAGGTGAAGGAAAATGTGGTAAATATGGCCAAAATGATGATTATTAGGTGGCTTTTTAACATAAAAATTCAGGACCAACATTCCCCCCTGGGAGAAGTTATTGCATGTCCTCTTGCAATCCAAAATTGTATTCTTATCATCTTTAAAAGGCCCCTATTTATCTTAAGAGGGAATCCACATTAGATGTAAACCCACATTGTATTAGTTTCTTTGGTCTTTGTATGAGTACTTTCACCCTAAAAATTTAACTTTTAACCTTCAATGCTCATCTTTATTAGTACCATTGGCAAGATTAATTTGATATCATGGTGTTTTCCTTTTGTAACCTCTCATTCCCTTCCTTCAATCTTTCATTTTCATAAATGATATTCATACCTTGTCTGGTGAGAATCTAATTTTGGATTTTGATATACCTTTCCAATACTTTTATCTCTTCAAATTCTCTTTCAATCTCCTAATTTTACTTTTCTTCTCGTTCATATCTATCTCTAAAAATGACATTGGATATTTTCCCTTTGTATCTCGAGAAGTGCCTTTTTGAGTATTAGTAAAGGTGGAAAAGTCCCTCTCTTCAAATGGTGATGGTTCCTTTTCCTCTACTACAAATGTAAAGGGTTCTTATTTTTCTACTACAAATATGGATGGTTCTCCTTCTTCTATCTCCAAATATTTAATAAAATCATATAAAATTTGTTGATCCTTATCAACTTCCAGTGTTAATGTTGTAGGGTAGATACTTTTGTTCTTGGCTTCTTAGTAATATTTGCAAATGCTTATTCTTCTTATTGGCTATTTTGTTTACCTTTCTTATTGAACTCCTTGGACATAGTCTTATTTACCCTTCTTTGATATGTAACTAGTTGTTTTATGGGATTTTCCACTTCCATCTTTCTTTAACCCCTAGAAAATGTCTTCCATGATTATATTTACTAAACAGATTCATGTTATGGATCTTCTTCATATTTACTTATGGTATCTTATTCATTGATCTCTTCCAAAAACCCATTATCAATAAGAATCTGCTCCCAAGTTGTATCATTCTTTTGTAACTCATGTTGGACAATCATTTTAATGAGGCCATGATGATAAAGGATTTGGCCTTCATTTCTTGGTTGCCTTTGGATGGCCTTGCCCATTTTTGTTAGATTGCTCAATAGATAGTAAGGCATATGGACAATTTTTTTCATTCCTGACATGAAAAAGCAATCATATATGGTACAAAAACATAACAAAACTATCCTATCACATGTTATGTAATTTTTAATGAGAAATACTAAGTCTTTCCATGGATTTTCTAGCCAATTTCTTGAGGCTCTTATGGACGAGTTGGGTTTTTTTCTTGATTTATTGAGGAAATGGGTTTAAGCTTCTCTTCTATGGGTTTTCTTCTCTTCTATTGAGGAAAACTAGTAATTTGAGACAATGATTGCTCAAAAATATGAATAATTAGGTTACTAACTCGTGCATTCTCACCATCAAAAGTTTGAGCAAAAATCTTGTAACTTCCAGGTTGTGCCCCTAAAACTTAGAGAAAAATTCAATCCATCTTGCAATTTTAAGAATTGGTTGACACTATAGGTGAAATGAGTTATTTCAAGTTCATAAGGTTCATATATGACTAATATTTCCACTGATAACTATGTGCAATTCAAATTTATACAAACTTTATGTACTGATACAATGTGTAACCAATTTCTCATATATCAATTTTGAGCTATGGATAATGCTTTTGAAACATTTATTATAAAGAATATATTGTATGGAAAATGAAAATTTTAAAACCCCCATGTCTATAACTATCACTAATTTTCACAAAAACTTTGAAGAATACACTGTATAAGCCACTCAAATTTCTTAGATAGTAGTTTGATAGCTTATGAAACCGATATAAAAATCCATGTTGTTAAGAGTTAAATAGATTTATGCTAATATTATTCCATGACTAGATTGAAATTGAAGGCGTATTTCATAGAAAACATGATGAAAACATACCTAGTCTGAATGCTACTCTTTCCTCCACATGGACAAAAATTCATCTCATTGAGAAACATTTTCAATTTTTAGAGAGAAGGTCAACTTATCAAAGTTTAAAGGTGTGGTAGTGTATGGTGTCCACATTGAGTAGACAGGTGGAAATGTATTTTCAAATGCAAAAGTCAAGGTGGTAGAGTATAACACTTATAATAGAGCATGCATTTTCAAAACATAATATATGAAATGAACACTTGTTACCAAATATATGAGGTCAAAATAGAGAGGCTGTCACTCATAGTTAAGAGTCAATTTAGGGATTATTATGAGGAAATGTGTATAGATAGGACACTTATAATAGAGCATGCATTTTCAAAACATAATATATGAAATGAACACTTGTTACCAAATATACGAGGTCAAAATAGAGAGGCTGTCACTCATAGTTAAGAGTCAATTTAGGGATTATTATGAGGAAATGTGTATAGATAGGTAATGATAGCCATTTCAAGACTACGATGAGTATATATTGGTAAAGGAGTGATGGGTATGTTATAGTAATTATGAGAGTGGATGTTTATAGGGATAATCAAATGATAGTTTTAGAATAGTAATTATGGATAAAATAGATAGGTAATGTAGACACATAAGGGTTTCGTACAATGATTAAAAGTTCAAATCAAGTACGAAGTTGGGATTCAGAAGTATTAATGTGGATAATAATGATTAGACAATTCTTGGAAAATAATTCTAAGGTATTTATATGTAGTAAACACAAATTTATCTTTATTTAATTTAATTTTGATTATTAACAAAATTCAAAGTATTGCATAATTATTCTTACTATAATTGATACCATAGAAATAGTTGTTGGTGTATTCAATCATGTCACTTTAGAGTCTTCAATTCTTCAGTTGTTGGTTGTAGTCTTCACTTCTTTCTTGGATTCTTTAATTGCATACTTTTGCATGATTTTGAGATTATCCTTGAATGTTTTGCTTGGAGAGTAACTTGTTCTATGTTGACGTGTATGAACATAACTCATTTCCTTTTGAAATGGATGATGAGAATAAATCATTCCCTTCTAAATAGATAATAAAACTTATGTTTTTTTTTGGAATGGATGATTAAATAACTACCTTTATATTTCTAATTTGGATTAGAAATTAGCCTCGTGAAGACTTCAAATAGAGTGTTGAGTCGTGTTAGTTGAAACATATAATTCTTTGCACAAATTTATATACAATAGCCACTAAGCTTCTAAAAAAGAAATAATGAGACATGTACATCTTTGTAGGTCCTCTTTAAATAAATATTTGATCCTAATAGGAAATCATTGATAATTTTGGACATTTATTACAAGATATTGATGATTATGGTAATCATTTGGTAGATACTTTTATTAGATATTTTTGTTAGCTGATTTCTTGGTTTTCCAACAAAAACTCAAGTCTAGATTGTGAAAGTAACTTGGATGTTTACAACTAGAATCTTTTTTTATTTTTTACTTTTGTTTTTCATATATATATATGAAAAGTAAATTTAGGATGGAAGAAGGATAGGATTACTACTCCCTTCACCCATAAATTTCATCTTGGATTGCTGAAATGGTAAGGAAATAAAATCATTTTGATTGATGGGCTTGTTGTAGAGTTTTACCATGTGACCATTAACCACAAATGAAAATCCTTCTTCCTCAATTGTATTTATATGTATAGAACTGCTAGCAAACACTTCTTGGATATCATAAAGGATAAGAAAATGAGTGGTAAATTTACCCTTAAATCCTTAAATTTGGAATCAAAGAGCAAAGCCAAATCACCAACTTTGAACTCATTTTTGTTAATGAACTTGTCAAGCCACTTCATTATTTATTGTTGAACCAAAATAGTCTATTGAAGAGATTATTGTCATACTTCTTGTAACTCATTTAATTATGCAATTATTTGATTCTAAGATTTAGTTAAGTCCATTCCTAATTCAACAACAATTATGAAGGTTTGAGTTTGAAATTCATCAGGAAGAAGGACTTGCATACCATACACCATTTATAAAGAGTAAAACTAGTGATATTTTTCCATGTTGTCTTGTAGGCCCACAAATCTCTTAGAAGCTAATATGCCTAGTCATTTCAATAAAATTGGCCTATCTTTGTCATGATTGTTTTCAAGACTTTGTTTATAGACTCCACTTGACCATTAACATATGGATAGAAAGCATACGAATTATGATTTTTTATTTTGTACTTTTCAATAATTCCTTTCATAACTATTGAAGTAAATTGTGCTCCTTGTCAATAAAAAATTCTCTTAGGACCCCTGTTAGTGTGACATTTCTTGGAAGGTGTACCAAAAACACTTCACTTAAGTCACTAGGTGACACATGACCCTAACAACAATTTTTGGCTACTTACGCTTCAGATCTGCAATAAAAAGTGGGAAAATATGCAACAAAAATAACATATATGATCCAAAACAACAAACAACAATATAGATATCCAATGCAATAACCCAAATGGAAATGATTTAAAATGAATAAATCTTTTATTTATAACACTTGGTGAAGGACATCTGCAAAAGGGTCTACAAATCTCCCTTCGTGGGATGGGTCCTTTGATGTCCTTGATGCTTCAGTAATCGATCTTCTCTCTCAATATGTAAAAAACCCAAAACAACGTGAATAACTCAAATGGGAGCTCAAAAGAAAAAAGACAAAAATGGTGATGATGATAATGATCATGGTGAAGAATGAATGGAAAACCTCCTATTTATAACAAAGTATTGATTTAATCTCGAAAATGGAGAATAATAATACAATATTGACCAAATAAAGATCTAACCGCTAGGAATACATTATTATATTTTTTGGAGAGGGAAAATATATTTAAAATGTTCAAATATCTTTATTTAGAAATAATTAACAAATAAAATGGTTTATTAATTATTTTGCGAAGTTTAAGAATGGTGTGAAACTGATATAATTATTAAATAGTGATTTAACAATTATTCCAATAATGGAAATAACTTAATAAGGAATAATAAATAAATAATGATTTATTTAATTATTCCTAGGAGATTTAGTCAAATGTGACAAGGAATAATTATTAAACAATGATTTAATAATTATTCCTAAAGAAAATTAAATAAATAATGATTTACTTAATTATTCTCATGGGTTTTTTTTTATTTTAATGAGAAAAATTATTCTAATGGAGTTTTTATTTTATTTTAATCATAAAATAATTTAATAAAAAATGGTTTACTAAATTATCTCCCATGGTGAAAGTGATTTTACTATGGTAAAATTAATCCTACATGGTGTATTTTGATCCACCTAGTTAGAAATGGCTAGGTGATCATTTTTTGGGATAATAGATTGCCCCCCAACGTATGAGTGTTAGGAGAAAATTGTATGACCGAAATACGTTGTAGGTTACACTTTCACAAGACACCAAAGAGAGAGAGAGAGAGAGAGAGAGAGAGAGAGAGAGAGAGAGAGAGAGAGAGAGAGAGAGAGAGAGAGAGAGAGAGAGAGAGAGAGAGAGAGAGAGAGAGAGAGAGAGAGAGAGAGAGAGCTGACACAATGAAAGGAAGGAAAAAAATGGAGGGGGTAAGGCCTATGAAACTGGTACAAGTATCCTTTTATGTAAGAGTACATGATCTCAAATGAGGCGGGGGAGGCATACCCATACTTGTCAAGATAACTACGTACAAATAATAATGGCGAGTCCAACAATGTGGGATTGAGCTACAAAGTACATGATATATGATATGCTGGCATCAATGGGTCAGAAAATAATACAATGGATCCCATATACATAATGCGCCTGGAAAGACATAGACCAGGACTGAATATAATAACATCTGAGTACATGAGATATAATTACCCTCAAGATGACATGGTGAGGGGGGATCACAACCGAAGAAGCTCTACTGAACATGAAAGGACTTTGAAGATCTAAATGGATCATCTAAAGGAGACATGCATGCTATAGGTGCTGCAAGCAGTGGAAACCAAACCCAATACATTTGCAGAACTACATATGAGGCTGGATCAACATTCGTCAACATCTAGGCATGTGGGGGGCTACCTAAAGGGGTAACCCCATCATGAGGTTTGTAACATCCCACACACACTCGAGAATCACTGGGGCAATCGTCTAGATCACTGAACCATCAAGTGTATGATTCTCAATTGTTTGATAAGGAGCTGGCATCGAGCACGTGAGAAATAACAAAGTTAAAGGGAAATGATTATTCCCTTTGCTTGATCTAAGGCATCGAACAAATATGAAAGTTGGAACCAAGTTATATCACCCTCTAGAACACACGTTTGAAATAAATGTGCTAAAGTCGATAGAAGAGGGTCCACTAGAGTTAAGGAAATAAGGAATCCTTAACAAAGGCATGAGGAATCATAGTAGAGTGACTGATGGAATGACACTAGGGATGATGAAGGAAGGAAACAAGATGAGTGGCAAATGGACGAATTCCTTGTCAGAGCATGATATGTATGGTTGACCTGGTAGCGACTGACTAGATTTTGGAGGGGCTTGTCATGACTCGAATGGGGGTTCATCCAAGACGAAGTAGTAGGGCTAGAGGCCAAATATGAATATAACAAGGTGGATGCGACACAACGGTGTATGGAACACTATAACTGGAATCAAAGGGACTTGGAACATAATCCATAGATACAAGGGTGACTCATCTCAGATGCTCTGAACAAGGGTGACTCGATGATGTTGCCACAGAGGGGAGGCTTGAAGTAGACCATGAAAACATGAGTAAATAATGGTCACTCATGACGAAAATCGACACATGATTCAACTAGTGCTAAGGTAAAGTGGTACCAGAGTACGAGAGGCTCAAGGGAAAAAAATCAATTTTAATAAGTGGCAAAGTGAGACTTCATGGAAAAAATGGCTTCGAGGTGAAGTTCCAAATTACCAAAAATAAAGGGATTAATCTATTTAGTTTGTATTATTAAGGTGTAGTGTTTGAAGTCTTGGGTTGGCGGTGTTAACTAAGCTCACGTTCGCTTAGGGTGTGACTGTGTGAAATAATGTGTCAAGTGGATGAGTTAATTGAGCATGTTTGATGATTCCAGGTGCTTATGAAAGTAAAGTTTTGGAATATTGCAAATAATGTTGAAAATGACAAAAAAATAAACAACCAATCAAGCACACAAGACCCACCCAAAAATGCTATCAAGAAACTTAGCAAGAAAGGGAAAATAAGCTACTTAAAGACACATAAAATGCCTAAAAGACCTAATGTCAAAGGGACTGAGATCTAGAGGCATTAATCTACTGTAAATGGTGCAGACAAACAACAAAAATAAGAGGTAAAAAATGCTGCAAAGGATAGGTATGAAGCTCCAAAACCTAGGATGCTCAAGGGGATCCTAAGGGGGAAAGGGAAAACGAAAAATATAAAGGGAGGAAAGGTAAAGGAAACCTATCCAAAAGTGTTGAAAAGTAATGGATCAGACTCTGAAAATCAGTGGTTGAAAATGCTGAAACCCTACACTCCTCACTCAACCAATCTCTTCCTAACAATGGGGAGGTGTACTCTAAACCCTAGGGGGATTTTTCATTCCTCAGTGAGAAAAATTAAGAGAATATAGGCCTAGGGGAGACTTAAAACAAATATAAAATACCCTTCCTAGTCTACACATAGCACTATCGACAAATATGAAAAAGTCTAAATTTTTTCTAGTAAAATATCAAAATGTAGATACTGACCTGAAACAGTGGAAAACACAAGTTTTGTGCCAAAACGTGCGCTATGGAACGTAGATTTGGGGCTGAAAAGTGGGTTTTTCTCCTAGGACTCTCAGTCGACATATCTCACATAGATTTTGCCGTCTCTTGCTTGGTTGGTACCCGTGACCTGCATAAAGAACCATAAAACCACTAGAATCCGAAAATTTGACAAAAAATGAAATAATACTGTAAATAGAAACTGAGAGGATAAAAATAGTTGTACAAAACCATTAAATTTACTGAAACTTCAGCCACCCAAGAACACTTTTATTACACCAGTGGAGTCACCATTTGTTAGTGTGAAATTTATTGGAAGGTGTACCAAAAACACTTCAATTAAGTCACTAGGTGACATGTGACCCTAATAACAATTTTTGGATGCTTACACTTTAGATCTATAATAAAAAGTGGAAAACCCTACAACAAAAATAACATATACGATAAGAAACAACAAACAACAATATTGATATCCAATGCAATAACCCAAATGGAAAGAATTTAAAATGAATAAATATTTTATTGATAACACCTCGTGAGGAAGATCTACAAAAGGGTCTGCAAATACCCCTCCATGGGATGGGTCCTTTGATGTCCTTGATGCTTCAATAATCTATCTTCTCTCTCAATATGTAAAAAACCCAGAACAATGTGAAGAACTCAAATGGGAGCTCAAGGAAAAGAGACTGTAATGGTGACGATGATAATGATCATGGTGAAGAATGAATGGAAAACCCTCTTATTTATAACAAAGTATTTATTTAATCTTGAAAATGGAGAATAATAAAATAATATTGACCAAATCAAGATCTAATCGTTAGGAATACTTTATTATATTTTTTGGAGAGGGAAAAGATATTTAAAATGGTGAAATATCTTTATTTACAAATAATTAACAAATAAAATGGTTTATTAATTATTTCACTAGGATTAAGAATGGCGTGAAATTGAAATAATTAATAAATAGTGATTTAAAAATTATTCCAATAATGGAAATAAAGAATATTAAATAAATAATGATTTATTAAATTATTCCTAGGAGATTTAGTCAAATGTGACAAGGAATAATTATTAAACAATGATTTAATAATTATTCCTAGAGAAAATGATATAAATAATGATTTATTCAATTATTCTCATGAGGTTTTTTGATTTTAAGCAGAAAATAATTTAATAAAAAGGGGTTACTAAATTAGTTCCCATGGTGAAAGTGATTTTACTTTGGTAAAATTAATCCTACATGGTGTATTTCAATCTACCTAGTTAGAAATGGCTAGGTGATCCTT
Source organism: Pinus tabuliformis (assembly GCA_031772625.1). Classification (NCBI taxonomy): domain Eukaryota; kingdom Viridiplantae; phylum Streptophyta; class Pinopsida; order Pinales; family Pinaceae; genus Pinus; species Pinus tabuliformis. The sequence goes on from CM062809.1 coordinate 550,284,303, forward strand.
TTCTGGTGATAAAACCCAAAAATCTCACAAAACTGTCTTCAAACAAGAAATTGACTAATGCTTGCTCTATTTTTCATGTAATGGATTTTGGTTCCACCGAATTTGTCACATAATATGTGAATACTAATATATATTTATTTCCTTTAGATGAAGTCTCTATAAGTCCTACAAAATAGTGAGCCCATTTCTGAAAATTATCTACAAGAATTTGCAGTTGAAGGGGCATTTCATCTATTACCACTGGTTGGCTCATTCATTGAAAACTATTACAATTATTCACATACTTCTTGGCATCTCTAAAGAGAGTTGACCAATAGTATTTGAGGCATAATGTTTTGTAAGCAATTCTCTTATATTAAAAATTACAACCACATGGTTCATCATGATATGATTTTAAAATTTCAAAGAATTGATCTTCTATAATAGATCTATCAATTATAAAATCTGCTCTTGGATAGAAAATACCTCCCTGGCCCTTTGTTTGATAAATTTATTTTTCTCTAGGGGTGGAAAATGCAATGGTAGCTTCCACGTGGACGAATAATTAGCTATATATGAAGATCATGTAATTGTAATATATATAGCAAATCAATTCTCATATGGGGAAGAATTTACTTCTAGAACATTCTCACTAGGGTTATTAATGCAAGAAAGAAAGTTTTCCACCTAATTTTCCTTTCCAGATTGATATATGATAGCATATGGAATTCTTGCAATAATAATAACCATTTCAAAACTCTACCATTCGTTACTAATATGTTTATTCATTAAATACCTAATGACATAATGATCCATATGGACTTAGAATTTGTAACTAGCAATGTGGTGTAAAAATTTATTGACGAAATTTATAACTGCAAACATCTCTTTTTTCGTAAAAATATAATTGATTTCAACATGATTTAAAATTTTACTTGTAAAGTAGATAGCATAAGTTCAAATTTCTTCCTTTTGACCTAGGACTATTCTTACTGTGGTATCATATGTGTTTGTTAAGATGTGAAATGGAAAGGCCTAGTCTAGCCCTCACAATACTAGTGTTCTTGAGAGTTTTTCCTTGAGAGTTTGGAAAGAAATTTTACAATTAGTATCCCAATAAAATTCAACATCTTTAACAGGTAATTTAAACAAGGGTAATGATATTTTACTAACACTTTCAATAAATTGACATTAATGGTCTGGATAGCCTAGAAAACGTCTGATATCTCCTTGGCTTGATGGAATTGGTAATTTGATAATCACCTTGATTCTTTCCAAATCTACCTTTATCCTTGCAATGGACACATTATAAAGTGATGAAATTCCCTTAGTTAGTAACATAAATAACTTTTCATTACTAAGGGCTAAATTTGTTTCCTAGCATGTTTTTAAAACTTTCTCCAAATTAACTAAAGGTTTGTTAAAATAATATCCATAAAATGGAAAACCATCCATGTATGTATATACACATTCTTATATTAATTTAGCAAAAATGGTTAGGAATTCCCTTTGAAATGTCACGGGTGCTTTACATAATCTGAAGGGTAGTACTTTAGAAGAATATGTTCCTATGGACATGTGAAAGTTGTTTCTTCCCGATCTTCTAAGGATATTTTAATGTGATTATAGCCACTGAATCCATCGAGTAGAGAAAATAACTTCTTTATAGTTAATGTATCTAATACTTGGTCGATAAAAGGTAAAGGAGAGTGATATTTTGTAGTTTCTTTGTTTAATTCTTGATAACCTACACATACTCACCATTTCCCATTCTTTTTAGCTACTACCACTAAAGGAGAAACCCACTGCCTATTTGAGATAGGATAGATAATGTCTACTTTTAATAATGTTTGAAATTATGACTTTACTATCTCTTTCAACATTGGGTTCATTCTTCCCTATGGTTGTCTAACGGTTTTAACATTATCCTCTATATAAATATGATGTGTGCAAGTATTTGAATGGATATCTTGCATATATGTGTAGTCCTAGGAAAATGCTCTAGAATACTTTCATAATAATTGAAATAATTGATGTTCCTGATATTATTCCAAGATTGAGTGAATGTTTAAACATTTTACAGGGTTGATTTAAATGACTTTACTATGAGAATTTGATGTTGAGTTTACAGGAAATATTTTTTGAAATAAATATTGTAATTAATTAATTGTATAAGTTTCTAGGAAACTTTGCTCCAAAAGATTATTAATGGATATTTTTTGAATGTTCTAAATTGTTCCATATCATCTAGATTGGAAATAAAGTTATTAAGTACATTTTCATCATCGTCTTATTTAAAATGAGCAATAGTTAGAAGAGATTGAATTGTTAATTTTTCATAATCCGTATCCTTAAACCATGACATTTGTTCCAATTAAGACATATTTCATTAAAATTATAAAAATTCTATTACAGTGGCTTTACCAACAAATACATTTAATTAAATTTGGAATTATATAGTGGATATAGAATTTAAAACTTTAACTAGATTAAGTTTTAAAATTGGTTAGTTCACTACTTTGAATGTATCTATTCACCATTTTTTGTGACAAAATTATCATGATAAACTATATAAAATAAATTATACAAACTTTGAGAAGCAAATATTTGATGTCTTAATATTGGACTCCTTATTATATTTCTTGTAATATTACTTATGGTTTGTAGTAAAAAATTGATTAATATTATTTGATGACAAGGATAATTTGTATGTTAGTATTATTAACCAATTTAATTATAATTTGATATAGTAAATACTACATTGTCTGTGTTGAGTTACTATTCTAGTATATGGTTGGCACAATTTTGAAGTGTCCATAAAATTGATTTAATGATAGAATTATAACAATATGTTTGTTACCATAACAATTTTAATTTTAGGTACTATTAGTAATTTTTTTTGCATTGAGTATCATATTTTATTATATTAGGAGGTTGATAACATTTTATAATAGACAAGAGAAAATATTATATAAGACTTATATTATGTTTAAAACTATTCTTTTAAAATTCTAAACCAACTATAAATTAGAAATTATAGCAACATAATTTATGTCTATTAGTATTATTTATTGTTTTCTATTATATTAAATTTAAGTTGATTAGGGATTACATGACAAATATAAATTTTGCAAAACAAAATCATAGATAAAATATATAATGAAATTAATAATAATCAATGGTTGATACTATTATTAACCTATATTTTAGTTATATTTTCATGTTATGGCAACTATTCTATCTAGATTGAGGTATTATAGTAAGTCATAGTTACATACTTTGTTTAGTTGAGAATTACGAAAATACACCCTAATATCATATCCTCTTCATTGAAGCACGTCTTTCCCACATTGAAAGCATGGAAACAATATCTTGAGTACAAGAAAAGGTTAAATAACATGGAATACAAGATGTTTCCTAAAATTGTTTGTAACTCTACCAAAAACACCTCCTACTCAAGTGGGATGGCACAAAGATGCCCAAACTTAGCTAGACCATTCATAGATAAAGGACGAGATCATTTTGAAGAGTAAGGACATTATTATTAAAGATATTGTTGCATCAAAATTTAATTATTATTAAATAGTGGGGTGATAAAGAGTTATAGGGTAAAAGGAAACTAAAATATTATATCAAGGAGGTGATAGACCTAAATCTCAAGAAATAGAAGTATCCCGACTTTGTTTTGAGTAGTGTAAAGAAGAAAATAACATTTTTAAAATAGAACAAACTTTCATGATCTTCATAGTTAAACTAGGCATTGGCGAATTTCGAAAACACCATGGGAGGAAAGTGTCTGTCACCTTTACAACACTAAGCAGGTTGAATGTGAAAATCACTTAGTTCTCTTATATTTGTTAGGAAAAATACTGGGGGGGGGGGGGGAGGGGTGAATTAATATTTTTAACTTTTCATTTCATATTTTGAATTTTGTACACAAGTATTCTTCATGCAACCAACATATGTACGCAACTCTTGCGAATGCAAATATTGTATATCCAGTTAACTTAATTTTACACATTTTTCATTAGTGAGTTAGCTTAAACAATGCATTATTAATTCATTCATCATCCAAAATGCAGTAAAGAATAGATAAATCACAACACATAAGCAACACACATAGAACACCAGGATTTTAGGTGGAAACCCAATGTGGGAGAAAACCACCGCTGCCGCTATCTCTGTCTTATTTCTTATTATATAAAGAAAATATTCATTACATTTTTGTACTGGTGTAGACTCTTACCAATATGTAGGCACCCACCTACAAGAGGCTACAACCTCCACTCATTCTCCATCACCCACTCGAAGGGAGCTATAACCCCCTGGACTCATTTACTGGCTTCTACTGGAAGGGAGCTCCTACCCCCTTTTTGAAGGATTTAACCCTAAACTCCTTGTAGACAAATTTTTAGAATGTTTCAGACTAGATCCACCTGTTAGAAAATCATCAAACAACCTGTAGGCCACTTTTCATCAAATTTTCATATTGAACCCACACCAACAATAAACCAAAACAAATATCCAAACTGAAGTACAAATATGAATCACTGAATCTCTGTAAATAAATTGAATATCTGAAGAATAACATTGCTGAACATAGAATCCAACTAGAACAAATAGACTTCCAAATATGTATGCGACTATTCTTAAGAGAAAACACGTATATACATGCTTCCTCTGCATAAAACCTATGTACAAATATCATATTAATGAATACTGCATCTTTTGGCTAATTGAATCACTCATGGAATCAAGTAATGAACCAATCACAGATCACTAAACCATACCCAATCATCTTAATTGATCAATATAGAAATCCACAACTCAATCAACCCAAACAACACTAGATGATACAGATCAAGACATCATTGATAGACAACAACAAATAGAATAAACATCATCAATAGTTATCATCAAGAAACATTGCAGACCAGATCTAACTCAAAATATATACAAAACATCCACAAAACATATTAGCGTATCTATGATACTGCCATGCATAACACCCACATTATATATTTCAACACACTGATTAAATCATCACAGAATTTATATGCAACATTGTTAACCAAGATATGCATATGTACGTGACATTGATGAATAAAACTACTGTATATATATTAAATCACTGAATCAATCCTTCACTGCAAACATAACACATACTGCACATACCTCATTGTCAAGTCACAGATCACTTTAGACTTATTCAAATAGATCTTGCATCATTAGATACTTAAACATGGAAAAGTTAGTCAAATATAACCATTAATACTCAAAGCACTTTCATATCTCTTAGATCTGAGCCTCCTCCATGCTCCCTGATGTACAACTGTTCTAGATCAAATTACACATGAATAAGCCATTTACTTGCACACCTAACACCTTGATCTCCATACCTTTATATATATTTTTCCTTAGCCAATACCTTAGGTAAATACTTTAGTAACGTTGTTAGTATTTGTTGATGGGATCAAATGACCATTGCTGCTCCAATTACTATGGGCCAATACCATGGTAATGACCCCTGGTATACATATTTCCATGGTTAGGATTTAGTACGCGACTTTTAATCACAAGACATGTGTATGTACGTGACCCTTCTTCACAGTAACAATGTATATATTATCAAACTTCACGGTTGTCATTCATCTGTACGTGAACTTCCATTTCTCTGTCCACGTGATTTGTAACATTTGTTCCAATCTGTATTAGTTCCACAATCATCAATTTTGACATCAAGTACATCTTTATCAAGCATGCTGCCATCAAGGAAAACACATTAGCCACAATGCCAAAAATCTCTCCCTTTGGACTTGATGGCAACCACATTTGTGTTTGGACATCACCTGTAAACACCTATAAACACACATGCAAACACCGATGCTTATCTCCAAACACCTCTCTCCAAACACCAAGTCTTCTCTCCCCATTTGACATCAAGGGAAAAGTGTCAAATCAGGATGAATGGAGTACTTCCTTTGTAGTTTTGATCACTGAAGGTTTGATATGATGAATATGAATTATGAAAGCTGCGTACTGACTATGCTCTCCTTGAGCATATACTAAGCCTTAGGAAGAAAACCAATAGAGTACAAGAATTTATCACTCAACCAAATATGACATGCCCTAGCACCTATGACTCCGTGCTCCCATGATTGCATCAGACACCCAACAAATTGGGTTTACATATTTGGCTCAAATTTTACATCAATGTCCCAAGAAAAATAATGGGATTACATAGATAACATGACTTGATCACAATAGACCATACATGACTAAAATTTGCAATGATTTACAACATGAGTCTTCACATGGCCCTTACATTAATAGACATATATGACACTTATAACCAAGAACATGGACCTCAATAATGAGGTAGTAAGACCGTGACAGTCATAAAAAAATAACAATAATTTGTAGCAGAATCATTAGATGGCAACAATATAACCAACAACATTATCATCCTTAACATATAAGATAATACAATGTAGGCAACAATCTATCCTCATCGAGTTCTTTAAGTAGTATCTTAAATCAATAATATAACTGTAGCATAAACAACCCAAGCATAATGACATCAACATATACATATATCTTCTCATCCATGAAAATATGCCAACAAAGAATGAATTCAAAACACCATAATTTAACAAAAAATGCTTAAGAAATCATGATATCAACAATGCACTATTAGAAGCATAACATCTGCTCCCCTTGAACTTGTGCCAACTTCTCACCATCAACTATGATCACATCCATCTCATTGACCGTCAAATACACCAAAGAAACATTTCAACAACAACAATATAAGATCAACTCATAATCTTATCATGGATCAATCATCATTTCTAAGAAGCATAAGGTCAATAGTAATAGTCTGCAACAAGTCAATATTAGAAGCAAAAAAAAAAAAAAAATTAATAATAAAAAATAAAAAATGGAAGCATATGAAAATCTCCCCCTGAATCTGTGCTACTTCGTTGTCATTATTGAGAAGTATACACACCAGTCTAGATATGAAACCGTGTATAAACATGACTATGTTTCATACAATCCACGTATAGAAAGTAAACTGCTAGTGCTTACAACCAAAAATCCCCTTGAGCATGACATGTCTGTTAAAAAAAATAACAGAGTGAAGAGGAAGGAATCATTCCTAATTTCTATCTGACATATTCAAAGGAATCACATGGAAGAACATACTCCAATTTGTCTTTTTGTTCAAGTACTTACTCTCTAAGAAAATGGTATTCAATTGGAATGTGCTTCATTTTGGTGTGCATGACAAGATTTTTAGAGATAATTATGGCATTGGTGTTTTCATAGAGAATAGGTACAGGTTGAGGATAGGTGATTTGAATTTCTTGCAATGTTTGGATCATCCATAGAAGTTGAGTACAATAAGAGGTAACAACAACATATTATGCTTCAACAGTTAATAAAGAAGGAAAACTCTGTTTCTTACTGAACCAAGAAACTAAGCGAGGTCTCAAATATAATGCTCCTCCACTAGTACTTTTGTGAACCTCAACATTACCTGCCTAGTTTGCATATGTGTAAGCATGAAGTACAAAATCTACATTTTTGGGATACCATAGACCAAAATATTGAGCTCCTTGCAGATACTTGAATATCCTCTTGACTTCTTGGAGATGAGTTTCCTTAGGATTTTCTTGAAATCATCCAACTACGCCAACTACATGCATAATGTCTGGTCTTGTACCTATAAGATAGATCAAGATGCCAATCATAGATCTATATTCTGGTTGATTAACTGTAGGAGAGTCATCATTTTGGTTGATATTGCATCATGTTACCATTGGTGTGCATACAGGCTTGTAGTCTTCCATTCCATATTTCTTCATAATCTATTTGAGATACTGTTGATGGCCTAAAATGACCATTCAACATTATAAGGGAAACCACCCGGTCGAGAACTTAAATTAGATCCTTTTCTGTTTGGAATTATGGTTCCAACTGGTTCAATTGGGTCCAGTTACCCTCTCTCTATATCTCTGTTGGGTTAAAGTATGTCTTTAACTCACTAACAAAGAAAGAGAAACCGGATTAGCCTTCCTGCTATGCACGAGCAAGGAAGAAAATCCTTAAGTTGATTTAAGGCTCAACCAAACCACAACTATGGTTTTTCCTCTTTTAGAAGAGAACTTTTATAATGCAAGATTTAATCTAAATGCAGATTTACTCTATAATGCAAGCAAAAGGAAAACTATGCTAAGCCTATTCTTAGGTCCCAAAATTGTCATGTTTAATTCACATTCTCACCCTATGCTTACTCATGGTTTTTATTGTTATTACTATCATTTTGCACAATTGTTGGGCTAGTAGCTTAAACTTGGAGCATGATGATGGTGCTTGTGTTATTTTAGGAAGGCCTATGAAATCACATTCAAAGATACACATGCAACAACAATTAATTGCACCTAGTTATGTTCTTGCACCAACGCTCCTACACTAGCATTCTTGCACCGATTTGGGGCTTTTGTACATCGACAAATTTTCAGGAAAATCCGAGAAAGGTTTTTGTTAAAAATGATGTTCTAACACCTTCCCATGAGTTTAAATTTACCCAGGTCATACCTGTGGGTCTCTAGAAGCAAATCAACAAATTTGCTCAAAATTCGCACAGTTTCCAAACTGCCATGTTTTACCTTGATTTTCGTGAATATGGAGGGGAATATTAGAAATCGGAGCATATGGGTTTTTTACCAATATAACAAGTTATCTAGAAACCAAAGCGTTTCCTAAGATTCGTAATGGTTTAAAAGTTACATGAGGGTATTTGAGGCTATTTTTATTAAAAAGAGACTGTTTTTCCAGAATTTTAGGAGCTTAGATATCTGGATTCAACTGCGTTAAGTAAGTCATTCATGTATGACCATTTCCATGAGAGGTAGTCGTAAGTGACTAATTTCTCATGATTTGAATAGGAGCTTGCCCAGATTTGCCAAAAAAATGGAAAATTCGTATCAGATATGCATTTTATCAATGGGAAAATGGTTGTACTAGTCTCCTATTGATGGGAAGTAGTTCAGATTCAATCCCTCACCTTGTTTGCAAAGGTTTGGCTTGTTCAAAGCCTATCATGTAATTGTAAATTATATAAAAGCCAAATCATGGCTCTATAGAAAAGGGGGGAGAAAACCAGTTATTGTACTTCCATGCTATTGGATCAAGTTTAGGGGGCTCTTCCCCCTTCTCAATGATTAGTTGGAGGTTGGATTCGAAGCTTTGATGTATAATTGCAACAAACATTCAAGTTAATCTAAGGAGCTATGCGAGTTTATCAATTTCTCAGTTTAAGTCTTATGTGAATGAGTTGTTTGTGTATTTGATTTCCCAGCTTTTGTAAATGGAAATGAGCTGGATGTCTAGGGCCCAACCAACCCACCTCGTTCTCCATTTATCTATAAGTTGTGTTATATATCTTCTTTTATGCAGGTACAGAGCAAGAAGTATTTCGTTTTGTTAAGCTAACAGATCTATGTTGTCTTCATAAATTGCGTGCTACTCGGGTTTGAGGTTTGATAGTGTGGGTGTGTTCATCTATTTAAGATTACTGTAGTATTTCTTTCCTTTAATGCATTTCATGAACTCGTTTATGCACAGTTGTGTTTCAAGTGTGTTTTAATCCTGCAAGTGTGAGTTGTTTCAACAAGAGTGTTTATTCATGGAAGGTGATTTATTTCCTTTACACTAGTGTGTTTAACTTCTGAGTACAAGTTTGCAAGTATTATCGACAACAAATTTTGACTTAGGATTGACTCGTTAGTTATATTTCCATGAGTCTGAATGAAACCCTGTTCACCTTGCAAGGATCTGTAATTATGTCTACTTCCCTGCGGGAATAACCTAGTTGAGGACTAGAATCCATTGTGGGACCCTTTGAACTAAAACCTCCGTTTGAGAAAGGCACAAATATGGTTTATATGGTGACAATCTTCTAAAAGAAAAGGGATGCTCTAATTCTTATATTAGATGTTCATGCTTACATGAAGAAGCTTTTTGTTGCAATAGAGATTTCCTTTGATTCTTGAAGTGCTTTTTCTTTTGAATGAATAATAGAGGAGTCTTGTGATTATGTGTGATTTATTATCCACTTTGATTTACTTTGCCATCAATTAATAGTTAGCACCCTTTACATTTCATGCAAGTTGTTTGGAAGCTTGGTACAAGAATACTGGTTCTTTAGTACAGGAATATCTGTCTCGGTATAGGAATCAATACCCTGCTGCAAGAACAATGAACCCTAGTACAGAAACCAAAAATCCTAGTATTAAGTAAGGCTACTCGCTGTAGGAACTGAATATACTTCTGGTATTGGAACTTCATTTTATTACAGGAATATCGTTCTAGTATAGGAACTCTGTTCCAGTGTAGGAACGTTGTTGCAGTGCAGGAACGCAGATTCAGTCCAGGAAGGAAAATTTGTAATAGAGACAAATGTACCTAAAAGTCTAATTATTTCTTTGTCTCTTAACGCACTGATACTCAATCACAAAATATTTTCTTTCTTTCCTTTATTTACCAGAATTGTTTCTGCTGATTCAAGTTCCTTTCATTAAGTTCTAGTGCAAGAATGAGACTCATTTCGGTACAGGCACGTGGTTGCTCTAATACAAGAATGAGACTTATTTCGGTATAGGCACGTGGTTTCTCTAGTACAGGAATGAGATATATTTAGTAAAGGACTTAGATTTATAAGTATAATAGAAGATCATCCCTTCTATTATTTTTAAATAAATGGAGTCTTGATTACAGGAACATATTTCATTTTCCAACATTAATTTCAGATTGATTGCAAGGCATGTTTTAATTTTTCTGTCAAAGTTTGTGACAAGTATTTTTCTTAAGCAAATCAAGTTTCTAGAATGGTGTGGTGTAATTGCATTAATTAGTGCAGTGTTCTGAAGTCCTTCTTTGGCATTTCTAGTGCTATGCCACTAAGTTTACGAACTCCCGGATTAACAATTAAATGTTAGGTTGTTTATTACGCCCAACACCTATCTTGATGGAAAGAAGGATTAGTCCTTCTTTCTACCAAGAGAAAGATATTAACATAATTGAGATTTTAACATGTCTGGCTTAAGATGAATATGTAGCTAATGAATTAGTTCAATTAACTAATATTATAATTAACAAACTTTTTGTTCAAAGATATATTAACAATGAATGATGAACCAATAACATTAGGAAGTAGTTCACATAATGTCAATGGAAATTAAATCAAAATTAGATGGCAGATTTATAAGTAAATAGTTACCCAAACATATGGTTTTACTATATCAGAGCAAAATATATAATTGACAACAAATTCATGAGACAAACAAATTAAATAGCTAATCTATAAGACATATATTCATGTCGACAGTAGTTCACAATATAAATCCAATTAACATAATTCTGCAATCAAGAATGAAATTCACATTAAAATTAATAGTATTTCTAATACAAATTTATTTGAACTTGTTCTCCTGCTCTGTTCTTTAAATCTGATATCCTACAATCTCCTCCAAACCATAGACTCTGCTGCTAAAATCAAGAGATGCAATAGTGCAAGCTCTGCCTCTCATACACAATTCATAATGAAAAAAGAAAAATCCCAATAATTCCAAAAATTGAGATTGATCCTCTCTACCTACAACATGAAATCCCTATTACAATAGTGCTTTAACATTTACAGAATTGCAGAAGAGAGAAGCCCCCCTCTCCATTCTACAAACCACTATTTATAATTATAAAAATGAATTCTAAATAGGAGAGTTGTTGAAGAACAAATCTGCTCCAACAATTTTCATTGGTCAAAATTATTTTTCTTCTCTTGCTGGTCCTTTTCCATTGCTCCAATTAATATCTTCTTGATCTTCCCAACTGCTCTCCTGCCAACAACCAATCAAAAGTAAATTAAATTGAAAATCAAAATCAGAAAATGCCAAATCTGGGAAAACCAATCATCTCCAATCAAATTTTAATTAAATAAATAAATAAAAAGAAATATAAGTTTCTCATTGATCCTTTGTAAATATCTTGTTGGTCAAAGAGAACAAAATCGAATGGATCTACAATCAACAAAGTCTTTGAGAAAATGAAAATGAAAAAAATTAAACTCAAAACATTAGTTTTGGTTACAATTTCGGAGGTTACTTTTTGCTAAATTTTAGACTCACTTAATGACCAAATGTGGTCATGAAACCACTTCAGAAATATTCTCCATGCTTTTATCCATCTAATAGATCGATCTGGACCTCATTTGACCAAGTAAAACTCAACTTATGAGCTTCCAAAGTTGAAGTGTCAAAATTTTGGAAATATTTTTGCCTCATCCAAAATTAGGAAAATTTAATTTAAAATTCTAATCCTATTTAATTGCACAATTATTAATTAATTACAATAATGGAATTAGTTAATTATATAGAAATTAATTAAAACTTTAAATTAATTTGCAAACTAATTATAATTATAAAGTTATAATTGAAATTAATTAAAATAATTAAATTCAAATTAATTTTAAATAAAATAAATTAATTAATATTAAAATAACTTAGAAAAACGTGTCAAGTGGCTATCGGTCCATGATTATGGACTCAAGTGGCTATGAGAACCCATAAGAGTCTCGATGTAATATGAGAGGGAGGCTTCATTAGTAATGGAAATGGAGAGGAGGCTTTATTAGTATCAGGGATGAGGCTTAAGTAAACAAACCCCAACAGATAATATATGATACAAATGAATTACACCAAGCCGTCAAATGATATTGGGCATCAAAAGGTTTGGATATTGGAAGATTTTAAACAAGAGTTATGGTAAATCATCTTTTCGAGGTTCCGATATTTTCATAAGCATTGAGATTCTATTATATGCAAAGAAATGGGTTTTATGAACCAAATATTATTTAAGGTATATGAAAGGGAGCTATTCTCGTAGCTTTTCTAAATGGATGCTCCAAAATATTACAGGGTTCTGATATTTTCATGAGCCTGAGGTGTGAAGGTGTAAGGGAGGAGGTGAGGTGAAGTGGGGCCTATGTGGAGTGGTACTCATAAGTGTTTTCAATATGTTTTAACCTCCATCCAAGAACTACAATCATTTAATTAAAGGGTACCGATGATAAACTACAATGATTTGGTAAATTAAAAGTATGAAAAAATCAACTACAACCACTTTGAAATTTTGGTATTTTAGATCTCATAATTCTTTTAAAATTGGGATTTAAACGTAGACTTACGAAATCTGAAAACACCATAAATTTAATTGTTTTACAATTTGGTTGCGGTGATTTTGTGGGACCATTAGTGAAAAATGAATTAATTAATAAAAAATAACTAAAAATAGATATTTACAATCAATTACTAATTTATTTACAAAAATTAGAATAATATACACTTTGTACATTTTTTAGCCTTGGCGGTAAAAATTATTAAACTTCGGATGAGCACCATTTGCAAATCGTGCATCCAAATGAGATAAAATGAGAATCGATAGAAAGCTCGTGGAAAATCAAACTCAATGAAGCAATCAAAATAGAAATACAACCAAAATGAAAATTTGGCAAAATTGTAGGACACTTAACTAAATGAAAAATATTAAAAGGTGATTTAGCCAAAAATTTACGGAAAGGGTGTAACAACCTCATGAAAAGTTCATGTAATAAAAGTTAATAAAGGAAAAATAAGACCACGGTTAAGGGACACTTATTCGAAGCTAAATGTTGGGAAAATATATCCTAGTGGGCATCACTGGATGTGTGTTTATGACTAAGGAAATTGGTAAAGGTAAAGGCAAAGGCGTTAAAAGGAAAAAATACATTTTTGGCACATTTGTTTATGAAAATAAAGGAAATTAGGAGAAAAGTAAGGTGAAAGGTCACATGTTGCATGTGAGGAGCAAAATGAAGGCAAATAATGGAAAATGAAGAAATTAGAGGCCTCATTAATAAAAAGGCTTATGAGGATTAGTTGGCAAGCTCTTAGTCAGTGTAGGCTCTTGGCTCAAGCTTAGTTAGTGTTAACCTTTTGTCAGTTCAAGTTTGGAGCTCTCTTATTATTCTCTCTCTCTCTCTCACTCTTGGTCACTTAGAGTTTTCTTGAAGCACTCTAGATTTGAATCAAGGAAGGAAAAGAAAGAAAAGGGAAAGGAAGGAAAGCAAGGATCAAGGAAGAAGAATAAGATCAGGCAGCTTCAACAACAATACTTACAGATAGCCTTTTGCATGTGTGATTTCCTAGTTGGTTTGGACACGCATGACTTTGAATGCTGGTGTATTCTCTTGCTATTGGTGACATGGTCTTTTTGGGTTATGATAGTGGTTTTCAACCTAGCCTTGCCTTTTTTTGGATGTCATGGTATGTTGGGATGTTTATCTCGTTTTTTACGATTTGGTTTGCTAGATGGGTTTCAGAATCCAGGGCAGAGGTGGTCTCAAGTTTCATTCCCAAAGGTTTAGGAATCACTTGACCGATTTGGCAGGATACATGGTAAAGCCTAAGGGAGAAGTATCGATTTAGGGCCTAGTGATCTGGGTTTGGATTGTGGTAAATATTGAGAAGCTAGTCTTGGTTTAGGGCCTAATGATCTAGGATTGGATTGCGGTAAAGCCTGAGAGACAAGGAGATGGGAAATTCCTCAAGGATAGTGATGGATTCTGAATGGCATTCCAAGTTCAGTTCAGTTGTGATCGGAGCATCAATTTTGGTGTTATCATGGTTCGATGAGGGTGGAGGTGGTTTAACCTCTAGATTCCCTTGGTTGTTCTTGGATTGGTTGTTCTATGAGATCCCACATTCATGCTTGGAATATGTCACATGGGTAACTAGCTGAAAGAGAGATTTGGTTTAGCCATTTCTATGGTCAGGTGGTACATGGAAGTCCCGAACCTGGTCAAATTTTCCTATGATTAATAAAAGCTAAGTTCTCTTAATTTTTCACTGGTTTATATGTGGATTTAATGGCTGTCATATCTCCTATGTTTATATGGTTTTATGTTGGTTATAAGCATGGTTAAATGACTAGTTCATGTCATGGTTATTTCATGTATTTACTTGTAATTTTTAAATGCATGGATGCAAGACCTAATTGATGATATAATAGTTCAATGGAGAAGGAGGTTATCCTTCTGGTTATGTTTCATAAGTTATTTTAGTCATTTATGCTCTATCTTGTATCCCAGACCTCGAGATTGCATTGATGCCAAGTGTTTGACAAAATGTCAGTCCCATTTGGGGATGCTCAAGCCTAGTCCTGAGGTTGATTTTTTATTTTTTTATATTGTCATCATGTCTTTGATGGATTCTGAAGGTTATAATAGGTTTTGGGCAGAGGCTGGGAGTATGGGCTATAAAAGTGGCTCAAATCATGGGGACGTTGGCACAGGTTTGCTAAAAAGAGTCCAGGGACACTGGCACATAGGCCTGTGAGAGTGACTTTGTCTTCTGGATGTTGTCTTTCCTATAGCATGAGAGCGACTGGGGGTTAAAAGCCTTAAATCATCAGTGGGACTCAGGGACAAGATGTTTGAGTGGTTGACATGTCTTCTAAGGGTGTTGTTGTTGATGTGGATGGGTTTGTTTAAGGTGTTTTGTCGATTCCATTTCCTTAAGGTCACCAAGGAAGTTGAATCCCTTATAGTAGCCTCTCTCGTCGCATGTTTACCCTGGTTGGTCGGTTGCTTGGGTAGACCTAGGAAGATAGGGTGTTACAAAGTGGTATCAGAGCGAGTTGCACTCTCTTTGGATCCAATCAAATACCACAGATTGGTATCAAATCATGGTTTCACTCTCCTTAGGTGAATGTGTTGGTCATGCATGCATTTTAGTTGCATGTGTGTCTCTTACAATTTCATTCCATGTGTTTGTTGCATTGCATAATGTTGATCATGGTTGTAGTAAGGTTATCATGAGGAACTTGATGTGATTTTGTGGAATGCATCTTTAGGACTATATGACTAGTTATATGATTATATGCCACTTGATTACATCCTTATATGTTAGGTTACATTCTTGTATGTTTGATTACATGTATTGACCTTGTAGGTTGGTTACAAGAATTGATCACTTATGCTTGACTACATGCATTCATGTGTATGTGTAGTTGATTAGGCATTGCTTATGCATGTTGATGGTTGCATGTGGCAATGTGTACAATGGAGTAATGGTTGTTGTCATGCATGAGGTCATGTTTTGTGAAGTTGATATCGTCATGCATTGATGACTGGATTCTAGCTAGAATGATGTCAATATGGTTTGGTACTCATGTGTTATATGTCTATATGCAGTGGTCATGCACGTATGGTCTTGGTTATAGTTATGCATGAATAGTATGTCAAACATGCCTTGTGAAGTCATGGTATGAAATTTAGGTCATTAGGGTGATATTAGTATGTTATGATGCTAATGTGTTGGATGAGATAGAGAAGGAGATGCAATTAATCATAATGAAGTTGTAGCATTGGACTTTGGGGTAAGAGAAGACTGTCATACATGTATTATATGTTTGGCATGCATGTGTGTAAGTCAAGGATTATTATATGCATTAGGTTTATATACATTAGGTTTATGTACATGTCCTTTGATGTTATGGTTACATTCATGATAGATATTAGTTGATTAGTGTAGTTATATGCACATGTGTCAGATAATCAAGAATGATAGTAACCTCTAGTTGTATGCATTGCTATTGTTGTTTTATATTAGATAACCTGATGATTATATTATATGTTGTTGACGAGTATGTTATAGGTTAAATTTTTGTTGTTATATGACATTGAGCTTAACGATTAGGTTATATGTTATTGATGAGCATGATATATAGCTTATGGTTGTTATATGCTAGTAACTTGATGATTAGGGTTATGTCATTAAGATATTGACATCATAATGTATCATTCTAAATTGGATTGGCTTATGCATATGGTTAGGGTTACGACATTCAAGTATGAGTTGACTTATTATGTTGCATTGTGTGGTACTAATCTAGACCAATTGTACATATGTGATTTCTATGCATAAATGATAATTGTTTATGAGTTAGGATGTGAACATGTTAGTTAGTGATTGTTATGGATATCATGATCTTATTTATGTTTAAGATGATGTGTTGAGAAGTTATATCATGCTAACTATATTGATTGTGCAGATAAGATAGCCTCCCTTGAGATACAGTAAGGTACGTGTTTTCTTATGTCGTATATTTGGTGCTTGACTGTTTGATTATGTCGTTTAATTAATTTATTTAACATGGTATGTTGCAATTTGTTTGAATGTTTGATGAATTGCATGATATGAGTATGTGTTCAAATGATTTTGTTTTAAGAAGTTTGCACTAACATATATGTTTTGAGACAATTTATATGTACTTGAATGTAGTGGAAAATTGTAGCATTATGTCTAATGACTATGGATTATGATATGATTGTTTGTAGAGGTTGATTTCAAATTGATAGATTTGATTGTCTTGATATTTGGAACAAGTGGTTGACATGTGTGAGGAGTTGCAGGAAACATGCTTGGTATTAGCGTGACAAGGTAATAGTTGATGTGTTTATATAACTAATAGTTGAGTGATGTGACAGTACATAGTAAGCCTCGATTGCAGCAAGGTAAAAAGGTAAAAGGAAGGAATTGGACAAGAATTCCTTTGGCTAGTTTTGGAAACCTTAATTCTAAACGAATGAGTACCTTGCACACAGGAAGTCTTCTTAACCTTGATTTGTCTAAAATTACGTGGATATGTGCTATATTCATGGACATGTAATTGACATGTATATTAGCTAGTCTCTAGTTACAGGTGGATTTGTAAAGGAATTGGAGTCCCATGAGAGATGGCATGGATGCGTTTGGTTGAAAGGAAACATACTTGGCACTAAAAGGTAAGGTAACTGGTGTATTGTTATGTTTAGTTATGCACTGACATTATGTGTTTATGGCAATATGATGCAGGGATGTGCATGGAAAGAGAGATTGCCATGAAACTTGAAGAAGGCTCAGGGTGAGCTTTCCTTGGGAACCAAGGGGATTGAATAATGGTGTCTGTAGTTAGTCTGGTGCTTTTGATCTTTTGTGATTGTTGTGCTTGATTTACAATTTTGCATGTGTCTAGTGCATATATGCCACTTTGTTGTGGTGTCGTATCATTATTGGTTTTCATGGTTTTCTTCTTGTTTGTTTCTTGGCTTGCCTTTTATGTTTTGAGTCTTGGGAATTGGTTTGAGAAAGAGGAAGAGTTGATTGAGCTCTGGGAAAGTTGTGTGGTACCTGACAAGTGATATAAGACTTAGATGAAACTCGATGCATGAGTAAGAATAGCAGAAGGTAAGACTATTATAGTCGGTTGGACTGGTTGGGTCCATTGTGGTAAGTGGACCATGACATGACATACATGAGAAAGGTAACTATAAAAGGTAAAGTAAATGGATCTGAGGCGTCAGATTTCTTGTCTATATTGGGAACGATTGTTCTCAATGTTGTACATGATATGCACAAATAAGGAAGCTCTCTTAACCTAGACCTTATGATTCTGGTAGCTATGATGTGATCATGATTATGTTGATGTTTATATGTATACATGTGTGTGTGTGTGTGTATGAATGTCATTTTCTGCCAGGATCATGATTGTTTATGCTAATGTTTATGTATATGTATGTATGTATCCATGTATCTATGTCACTGTTTGACAGGGTCATCGGGAATCGTCCTTATGGAGGAATGATTTCTTATGCAGGTGAATGACAAGAAGAGGTTCATGACTATGAGGAATCAAGTGGGAAGAGTAGTCATGACAAATTTATGAGGTCAATATCGTGTGAATATGAATTTATATTGTATGCTTGTATTATTCCTATTCTTATGTTATGGACATGTTATACTGAGGGATACAACAGTGAAATGAAAGTAGTATGGTTTGCGACATGCTGGGACAAGCATGGATAAGACATTGGAAGCAAGGTTTCTTGGTAAAGACAGTGTGGTTTTGGATGTGTGGTACTATTGTTGTGCATATGTTGCATATGTGATGTTATGTGCATGTAGTGTTGTGTGGATATTGCATGTGCAGTGCTAAGCATAGATGGTTCCATGTAGATGTTGGATATGAAGTACTATGTATAGATGATGCTATGAACATGTTGGATATGCAATGCTATGTACAGGTGGTGTTGCATGCATGTTGTACATGTGGTGGTATGTAGATATGGTGTTGTGTGCATGATTGTACAAGTGGTGTTGTGTGCATGTGGTGTTGTGTACATGTTGTACAAGTGGCGTTGTGTGTAGGTGGTGCTATGTACATGTAGTGCATGTGATGCTGTGTACATATGGTGTCGTGTACATGTCATGCATGTGGTACTGTGTACATGTGGTATTGTGTACACGTTGTACAGTGGTGCAGTGTACATGTGGCATTATGTACACATTATGTAGGTGGTGCCATGTACATGTGATGTTGTGCACACGTTGTGCAGGTGGTTGCAGTGTATAGGTGGTACTGTGTACATGTGGTACATATGGTACTGGTGTAGATGCATGTATTGCATGGTGTTGTATGACTTGTGTAGCTGTATGTGTGTGATGCACACTATGCGTATGGGCACATGGTTGAGGAGAAGGCACCGAGTGTTTGTCTAGTGTGGAAACCGATCCGGATTGCATACAGAATAAAGACAAAGGTAGAGGCTAAGGATTGATGAAAGGATAAGTATCAACATTTTATTTAAGTTTTATTATGGATATTATTTATGACTATGGTATATGATGATTATATGTGATTTATGATTCCAATATATGATGATTACATGTGATATATGATTATGGTTTATGATGGTTACATGTGATTTATGACGTTGATCTATCATGGTTGTGTTTTGAGCTAACTTGATGTGATATGTTTATACATGATGATTTGGTCAAAGATGCTAGTTTGACTTGTTGTGATAGGAAGTAAACAATATTTCAAGTATACCTTATTGACGAGCTACCAATGAGGTATGATTTGAGGTTATTTCAATTTATTTGAATCTAATGGAAATTATGTGCTTGGAACATGAATGTGTGAACATGCCTGACTAGGTGGTTGAAATCGTCTGCAAGAATGGGAAGCCGCAACAAAAGAAATTAGAACATGTAGAATTATGGTGGTAGAGTACTTCAGGAGTAGGGCCATTATGGGACACTGGTACCCAATAGTGTCCATTGATTTCCATGAGCATGTTATGACCGGTATGATGGTTTTGAGGCAGGTATATGCCTTGGTTTGGTATCTTCCGATGCAAGGAAGCCTTGCCAAGGGATGGATCGCCTAGGATAGGGGATTCTAGGGAACTTGGAAGGTGAGTGACTGCACAGAAGGGGGTGACTAGATTTCCCAAGGGACTGTGTAACAGAGAAGGGAAGGTTGTGGATGTATTTTTTTGGTCATTAAAATTGCTAGATGGAATTAGATGCACATTAGGGGTGTGCCCCGAAAAAATGAGCCGGTAAATGTTCACTGAGGGGACAAGTGGTGCAGGATTGTAGTGCTAGAAATTGGATGCAACTTTGACTGTGACAATGGATTCTGAACTTCCTGGGAAGGAGGTGAATCCTGGTACTACTTTTGAGGGTGGAGGTGTGATCCTATGGATTCCCTTGTTGATTGATATGGGCATTGTATCCTTCTATTTTCTGGTTTAGCAAATGGACATATGTGTATATGTGCTTACTATAAATACTGTAATGAGCTGTTCAATAAAGCTCCAGTATGCGGTATGGTTATTATATTGTCATGTTGTCACGATGTTTTGCTTTTGAGAAGGTATTTCATTGCAAATACTGGAATAAGCTAAGTTATAAAGCTCCATGGGTAGTAGGTTTATTTTTCAGCGGTTTTATTGAGCCTTGATATGGTTTAACACCAAGGACGGTGTTCCCCAAGGGGGAGGGTTTTGTAATAACCCTGGTGAAAAGTTCATGTACTAAATGTTAATAAAGTCAAAATAATACCGTGGTTAAGGGATACTTATTCCAAGCTGAATGTTGGGAAAATATATCCAATTGGGCATCACTGGATGTGTGTTTATGGCTAAGGAAATTGGCAAAGGCATTAAAAGGAAAAAAGGCATTTTTGACACATTTATTTATGAAAATAAATGAAATTAGGAAAAAAGTAAGGTGAAAGGTCACAAGTTGCATGTGAGGATGAAAATGAAGGAAAATAATGGAAAATGAAGAAATTAGAGGCTTCATTAATAAAAAGGCTTATGAGGATTAGTTGGCAAGCTCTTAGTCAATGTAGGCTCTTGGATCAAGCTTAGTCAATGTTAACCTTTTTTTAGTTCAAGTTTGGAGCTCTCTTATTATTCTCTCTCTCTCTTTCTCACTCTTGGTCACTTAGAGTTTTCTTGAAGCACTCTAGCTTTGGATCAAGGAAGGAAAAATAATAAATGGGAAAGGAAGGAAATCAAGGATCAAGGAAGATGAGCAGGATTAGGCAGCTTCAACAGAAATACTTGGAGGCAACCTTTTGCATGTGTGATTTACTAGCTGGTTTGGACATACATGGCTTTGCATGTTGGTGTATGGTTCTCTTGCTGTCGGTGGCATGGTTTTTCTGGGTTATGACAATGGTTTTCAACCTAGACTTTCCTTTTTCCGAATGCCATGGTATGTTGGGATGTTTATCTTGGCTTTTGAGATTCATTTTTCTGGATGGATTTCGAAATTCAGGGCGAAGGTGGTCTCAAGTTTCATTCCCAAAGGCATAGGAATCCCTTGACCAATTTGGTGGGATACACGGTAAAGTCTGAGGGAGAAGTCTCGGTTTAGGGCCTAGTGATCCAAGTTTGGATTGCGGTAAAGCTTGAGAGAGTGGTCTTGGTTTAGGGCCTACTGATCACAGATTGGATTATGGTAAATCATGAGAGACAAGGAGATGGGAAATTCCTCAAGGATAGTGATGGATTCTAGATGACATTCCAAGTTTGGTTCGATTGTGATCAGAGCATCGATTTTGGTGTGATCATGGTTCAATGAGGGTGGAGGTGGTTTAACCTCTGGATTGCCTTGGTTTTTATTGGACTGGTTTTTCTATGAGATCCCACATTCATGCTTGGAATATGGCACGGGGGTGACCGACTGAAAGAGAGACTTGGTTCAACCATGTTTATGGTCGGGTGGTACGTGGAAGTCCCGAACTTGGTCAAATTTTCCTATGATTAATAGAAGATAAGTTCTCTTAATTTTGCACTTGTTTATATGTGGATTTAATGGTTGTCATATATATGATGTTTATATGGTTTTACGCTTGTTATAAGCATGGTTAAATGTCTGGTTCATGTCATGGTTATTTCATGTATTTACTTGTAATTGTTAAATGGATGGATGCAAGATCTAATTGATGATATAATAGTTCAATGGAGAAGGAGGTGATCCTTCTGGTTATGTTTCATAAGTTATTTCAGTCATTTATGCTTTGTCTTGTATCCTAGACCTGTAGGTTTCATTAATGCCAAGTGTTTGACAAAGTGTTAGTCCTGGTTGGGGATGCTTAGGCTTAGTCCCAAGGTTTATTTTTGATTTGTTTATATTTTCATCATGTCTTTTATGTATTCTGAAGGTTATAACAAGTTCTGGGCAAAGGCCAGGATTTTGGGCTAGAAAAGTGTCTCAAATCCCGTGGACGCTGGCACTAGTATGCTGAAAAGAGTCCAGGGATGTTGGCACATAGGCTTGTGAGAGAAACTTTGGCTTCTGGATGCTATCTTCCCTATAGCATGAGGGCGACCAGGGGTTAAAAGGTAAATCATCAATGGGACTCATGGACATGATGTCTGAGTGGCTAACATGTCTTCTGAGGGTGTTTTTGCTAATGTGGATGGGCATGTTTAAGGTGTTCTATTGATTCCATTTCCTTAAGGCCACCAAGGAGGTTGAATCCATTATATTAGCCTCTCTCATCGCATGTTTACCTCGGTTGGTCAATTTCTTTGGTAGACCTGGGAGGAGGGGGTGTTACAAAGGGTCTCCATTATTTGAAACAAATAGGTTACAAAAATGGGGGTGGTGATCTTTTACCTTGACAAATACTTGGTTTGAGAAATAAAGATACCATCTTTAGTTTGTTGAACTTGAATATCAAGAAAGTATGTTAGCTCACCAAGTAGAGAAATTTCAAATTCATGCTGCATAACCAAAGCAAATCCTTGACTCATAGATTCAACATTGCTTCCAAATATGATGTCATCTACATAAATTACCACTATCAAAAGTTTGTCTTTATCAAATTTGATATATAAATTTTTATATGTAGAGCCATTTTTAAATCCTTGCTGTTGAAGATACCTATCAAGACGATAATACCATGCACGAGGAGTTTGTTTTAACCCATATAATGCCTTCTTAAGTTTGTAGATAATATTTTTATCATTTCCAAGTATGAACACTTCAGGTTGTTCAACATAAACTTCCTTTTATAGGTCCCCATTTAAAAATCCATATTTAACATCCATTTGATATACCTTAAAGTTATGAAAACTTGAAAAAACAAGAAACATTCTTATGGATTCAAGTCTAGCTACAAACACAAATGTCTCTTCAAAGTCTATCCCTTCCTATTGAGCACAACCTTTGCATACAAGTCTTTCCTTGTTTTGAATTACTTCTCCATTTTCATTTAGTTCATTCTTAAACACCAAATTTGTCCCAATTACATTTTTATCATGGGGCCTTGGTACTAGTTCCCATGTATGGTTCTTTTCTATTTGACCAAGTTCTTCATGCATTTCCTTAACCAAAAATTCATCTTTGCTTTCTTAATTCACATCTTGAGTTTCAATTATGGATAGTAAGGCTAAGTGACTAGATGTTCCAAAAAAAGTTCTTCTCGTTTGTATTATTACTTCCTTATCAGCTATAATTTGAGATTTAAGATGATTTTTATGAATATACCTTGATGGAGACTTTTTTGACATACCTGTATTTTCATTTCCTTCATTTGATGCTTCTCTTTCTTCTTCTCATACAATTTATTGGACTTGAGTAGGGAGATGTTCATCATATACTTGTTCTTCCCTTTTGGTACCTATGGATGCTTCATAAATCACAACATATATACTTTCAACAATCTTTCAGAGCCTTTTATTGCAACATTTATATCCTTTGCTTCTGGAAGAGTATCCAAGGAGGATTCCTTCATCAACTCTGGATTCAAAATTTCCGAGCTCATCATCATTTTTCTTTATGAAACATTTACTTCCAAATATTCGAAAGTGTTTGACAGTTGTAAGCTTATTAGAATAGAGTTTATATGGAATTTTATCACTGTTTACTTGAACATGAGCCTTGTTAAGTATATCCATGGTTGTATGAATTGCTTCTCCCTAGAAGGTGTGAGGTGTTCCTGACCCATGAGGCATGGCTCATGCCATTTGTTGAAGTGTTCTACTCATTTTTTTCCACTCCATTTTGTTGAAGATTTTTAGCTATGGAAAACTGTCTTTTGATGCCATGTTGTTCATAAAAATTGAAAAATTCATCTAATATAAACTCTCCTCCTCTATCATATCTAAGACATTTATTTTTTAGCTCCAATTCATTTTCTACCAAAGCCTTGAATATTTTAAACTTTTCAAATTCCTCATCTTTATACTTTAGTAGAACAATCCAACACATTCTTGTAAAGTCATCAATAAATAATATGAAGTATTTTTCATCACGAGGAGACTTATTTGTCATAGGTCCACATAAATTAGTGTGAACAAGTTCAAGGGGTTTACTTGAAGTACCTTCTTTAGCTTTAAATTGAACTTTGGATTTCTTACCAAATTGACATGATTTGCAAATGTTATTTTTAGGTGGAAAAATGTTGGGCAAGTCACAAAATACTCCCATCCTACTTGATTTGTATATTTGAGGAAAGCTGAGGTGCCCCAACCTTTTGTGCCAAAACCATCTTTCTTCATATTTTCTCGCTCTTTGTCTCCCTTTAGGATATAGAAATTGGTTGGAGTTCTGGTTCCCTTGATTATGATCTTAACTGCATCCAAATTTCTTACCACACAATTATTTGATCTAAAAATAACTTCATGCCCCTAATCGCACATTTGACTAACACTTAACAAGTTATGTCTTAGCCCATCAACAAATAATACATTCTCAGCCTTGAACTTTTCCTTTAAAAACACAGATCCTTTCCCTTTAATAGCAGCAGGTGAGTTATTACCAAAAGTCACATTCTTTTCTTTCTTAATTTCATTAAAAGAAACAAACTTATCTCTATCACCTGTCATATGCTTTGAACATCCGTTGTCAATGTACCATAGATTCTCTTGATCTCCTGCATACAATGCTAGACCACAATTTTCAGAGGAAGTAATTTTCTTTTTCCATACCTTGGGTGGTATAGTATTCTGTTCATGTTGATAAGATGACTTCATCCTACTTCTACATTCTATTTCTTCATGACCAAAGTTATTTCAAATAAAACATTACATTTCATTCTGAAGACGTGATAAAACATTATAAGAATATTGCTTTGTCCTGATTGCATTATGTTGTTTTCTTGCTTCTTTATTCATAATCATTTTATAAGAAACACAATGAATTGCTTTATGACCAAATTTATGACAAGTGAAGCATTGACCATTGAATTAGGAATACCGAGGGGTATAATACCTTCTTGAGTATCTTTCCCTTTGTTCATGGAAAGGTTGCTTTGTGTGAGAAATATTTGATCTTTCATTCTTTTGTTGAGTTCGATAATTATGATGATTGATTCCTTTTACCACATTGACACAACTTCTTGTACCCATTTAAAAAGATTTCATAGGTTTTGATGTTTCACAATTTGGATTGTATCCAAGACCTATCTTGATTAGAGGAGAACATTTCACTTTAATGATTTCTTCTAAAGTTTCAGATCCTTTAGAAAATCTAAGGTTTAGAGCATTTGTTTTCTCGAGTTCCTTTCTTAGACCCAAAATTTCAAGTTCTAAGCTTTCATAGTGCCTTTCCTTTTCTTGGAATTGTTTCTTCAAAGCTTCTTCAACTAATTTAGCTTTTTGTAGACATATCTTTACTTGAGTTATTTCTACAAAAGGGTGTTTTCCTTATAAGTACTTATTTCCTTTTCTTGATTCTTGTTTATGATCCCGATTCTATCAATTTCTTCTAGAGCATCCATAAATACATCATCAGATTCATCTAAACATTTCTCTTCAAATTCCATAAGTAATTGACAATCCTGATCTAATTCATCATCCTCATTATTGGAAGAATATTCACTATCTTCATGAGTATAAAATTTTTTCTTACTATCAAAATTTATTTTAACATTATTCTTTGGAAACTTCTTCCATTTCCCTTGATTTTCTTTATAAGGACATTTAGCGGCATAGTCACCTACTCTTCCAAATGCAAAACATTTAAAAGTAAGCTCACCTTTGAACTTGCAAGTTCCTACTTGGATCTTCTTCACAAAATTCACTTCTTCTTCATATGAAGTATAACCTATTTCCTTAGGCTCTTCTTTTTATTTCCCTTTGTTTTTGGCTTTGAATGCTACTTCCCTCATACATAATGTTCCCCCTTTTCTCATCTCATAAGCTGTCAATATCCCATGGAGATTTTCAATAATGAGATTCTTCAAATCCTGCATTTCTTCAATGGAAGAGACTTTGGAATCATTATTTGAGGTTAGAGATATCAAAAATGTTTCAACAACAATAGAATCCTTTATTTAGTCACCAAGATTTTTCATTCAGTTAACAATCTCATCTACTCTAAGGATAAAACTTGCAATACTTTCATCATCATGCATTCTAAGAGTCTCATATTGAATTCTAAATGTTTCAAGTTTAATGATTTTTACCTTAGTGTCACCTTCATAGCTTTGGACAACATTATCCCGTATTTCTTTTGCTGTATTTAGCTGCATGAATTTCATAAACTCAAATTCAACCAAACTTCTTAATATAGCATTAATGAACTTTACATTGATCTCATATTGTTTCTTCCCTTGCATCATTTATGGGAATGGAGGTTGGGTACTAATATCCACCTTTAACAATTTCCTATACATAAACTCTTAGTGCCTACAAATATGCTGTCATTATGACTTTCCAATATACAAACTTAGTTACATTAAACAAAAGTGGCTTAATAGAAGATACTCCCTCTTGACTGCTCATGCAACCAACACATGTACCAACATATGTACGCAACTCTTGTTAATGAAAATAACGTATATACAATTAATTATACTTGACATATATTTCATCAGTGATTTAACTTAACCAATGCATTATTAATTCATTCATCATCCAGAATGTAGTAAAGAATAGATAAATTACAACACATAAGAAACACACGTAAAACAATCGATTTTAGGTGGAAACCCAATGTGGGAGAAAATCACCATTGTCGTTGTCTCTGTCTTATGTCGTATTATATAAAGAAAAAATTCATTACATTTTTGTATTAGTGCAGTCTCTCACTAGTACATAGGCACCCATCTGCAAGAGGCTACAACCTCCACTTATTCTACAACACCCACTAGAAAGGAGCTATAACCCCTTAGACTCATTTACTGACTTAGACTTCTGGAAGGGAGCTCCTACCCTCTTTCTGAAGGCTACAACCCTCAAATCCTTGTGGACCAATTTTCAGAATGTTTTAGACTAGATCCATCTGTTAGACAATCATCAAGCAACTTGAGGCCACTTTTTATCAAATTTTCATACTGGACCCACACCAAAAATAAACCCAAACAAATATCCAATCTAAAGTACAAATTTGAATCACTGAATCTTTGTAAATCAATTGAATATTTGAAGCATCAAACCACTGAATACAAAACCCAACCATAACAAAAATACTTCAGAATATGTACGCGATTGTTCTTAAGAGAACCTACATATATACACGATTCCTCTACATAAAACCTGCGTACAAATATCGCATTAATGAACACTAAATTTTTTGGGTAATTGAATCACTGTAACACTAAATCACTCAATGAATCAAGTAGTGAACCAATCACAAATCATTGAACCATACAAAATCATCATAACTGACCAATATAACAATCCACAACTCAATAAATCCAAACAACACTATTAGATACAAATCAAGACATCATTGAAAAACAACAACAAATAGAACAAACATCATCAACAATTATCATCAAGCAACACTGCAGACCAAATCTAGCTCAAAATATATACGCGACATCCATAAAACATATCAACGTATGTATGTTACTACCATGCATAACACCCATGTATATATATTTCAACATACTGATTGTATCATCACAAAATTTATACGCAACATTTCTGAACAAGATCTGTGAATGTAAACATTGCGAAATAAAACTTATGTATATATATTAAATCACTAAATCAATCCTTCACTAAAAACACAACACATACTGCACAAACCTTACTGTCAAATCATAGATCACTTCAAACTTATTCAAACATATATTGCATAATTAGATTCTTAAACATGAGAAAGATAGTCAAATATAAGAATTCATACTCAAATCACTTTCAGATCTCTCATATCCGAGCCTCCTCCATTCTCCCTAGTGCACACTTATTTCAGATCAGATTACACATGAATAAACCATTTACTTGCACACCCAACACCTTGATCTCCATCTCCTTATATATATTTTGCCTCAGCCAATACCTTAAGTAAATACTTTGGTAATGTTGTTAGTATTTTTTGATGGGATCAAATGACCATTTCCGCTCCAATTACTATGGGCCAATACCATGGTAATGACCCCTAGTATCCAAATTTCCATGGTTTGTACTTAGTATGTGACTTTTACTCACAAGACCTGCATATGTACGCGACCCTTATTCACAGTAACCATGTATACTTTCTCAAACTTCACATTTTTCATTCATCCGAACCTAAACCACCATTTCTCTACCCACATCATCTATAACATCTGTACCAATCTGTGTTAGTTCCATAGTCATCAATTTTGAAATCAAGTACATCTTTATCAAGTAGGTTTCCATCAAGGACAACACATTAGCCATAATGCCAACAATATTGTCTAGCGCATACTTAGATTGGATCTAAATTTTGAAAATATTTTTGTCATTTCCAACCTTCTTGACCTTTTAACTCGACCATATTCACTCTTAGTGGATGTTAAACATCATCATCATCATCACCATCATCATTATATATTATAATAGGAAATTTGTGCCACTTTATAGTTGACAATAGAAATATAAATTATGAATTGGAATAACAACATAATTTATTTTTATTATTTATATTTTTTGTTAAAAAAAAAATTAGAACTAGGTTTACATCATGAATAATAGATTAATGTGTGAGAAATATCTTATTTTTAAAGTAATTAAATGACAATGAAATTAGCAATGTCCAATATCTATTATTAATCATTTTAGCAATCAAAATCAATTATGAATAAGGATAGCAATAAAGAGAATAGATAGATCTTTTCAAATTCAAGAAGAAAGAGGTTAAACTGGTTAAACTAGTTATGCAAGTGTTCACTATTTATTTTTGAACTATTTGAGTATATTATATTGAAAAGAAAATATAATTGATATTCCTCTAAAACTTAGTTTGCTTACATTATTCCTCTATTCCTCTAAAACTTAGTTTGCTTACATTATTACATTATTACATTATTCAAGAAGAAAGAGGTTAAACTGGTTAAACTAGTTATGCAAGTGTTCACTATTTATTTTTGAACTATTTGAGTATATTATATTGAAAAGAAAATATAATTGATATTCCTCTAAAACTTAGTTTGCTTACATTATTTCTATTATAATTAATATTTATATTTCTGTATCAAAACTAAGTTCATCAAAATCTAACTCATGAAAAATAGATTGTGTAAGAAGTTTCTCACCCATTAAGCTATTTAACGACATATTAATATTGTGTATGTTATTATTATTCATTATTATTTTATTTTTTATACTAAGTAATTGTCTATCTATATTGAGTATAATTTATTATACTAGTACAATGTTGGCATGCCTTCAAAGTCTAGAAGATAAAATATTTCATAGGTCTACTTGTGTCATGTGATTATTAACATTATTTTTTTTATAAATGATAATGAAATGGAGCAGTACTACTTTATTTATATCAAATATAATAAAAAATGTTAAGGAAAGTTGGATTCAAACTTTATTGCAGTTATCTAGTATTTATTCTGTTAGCCTCCTATTGCAATAGGTTTTCATATTTCATGATTGACAATGGAAATGCCAAATATGTCATCTTTTTCATGTTGCAAAGGTTCCATATTTCCAAGAAAAACTCAGGAAAATTTAAAAAATGTGAAGAGGGTATGCCTAAAAGAATAATCAAAGGGCAAAAACAATGAATTGGCCAAAGAAAAAAATAAATGAAATGAACCCCAAACAAAGGCCAGGAAAGTGTGCAAGCTCAAATGCCACTACTATGTTCCATTTTTGATGTAAAGTTCCATTTTTGAAAGATTTCATAGTTAAGGGAAGGCCAAACAACTTAATCTTGGCTTCCCTAGGTTTAAATTGCTTGTTTTAGAAGATAGAGAACAAATATCTATCCAAACTGTTTAATCTTGGCAGATTGTTAGCTAGGTAGAGAAGCAAGGGTGCTCAACAGCTTAATCTGAGCCCCTAGCAGAAATAAGGGTAGATTTAGATAGGAGGATAGTCAAAAGAAAAGAGGAAAAGCTGGGTTTTGCTAGTTCAAGTGCACCCAAACAAAAAGAAGAAAAAATGTTAGGTAAGTAGGCTGGGTAGGCAGTTTTGAGGTTGCAGAATGATGAATTGTGATCAATTTTGTATTTCAAAGTGCTAATCTACTTCAGATCACAAGTGCAAGGCAATTTTCCCTTGGAGCAGCTCAGGCGAGGCGTGACTAACTTCCCCTTCTTCCTTTTCCCCAAATCATTCACTAATTCCCCTTAAAAGATGTTAAGATCTGCTTGATATCTTTAAAAAACATCATATTCCATAACATTTGCCTAAGTAAAGATCTGCTTTACTTAGGAGTGATTATATTTCTTCTATAAAGTCCTCATTTCCCTTGGTAGCCTAAGATTTCTATGCTTAGCGCTTTCTTCACAAAGTCCATATTAATTCCTAACTCTATTATATAAATCCCTTCTTATTTCCCCTTCCCCTCTTAAAAATATGTTATAAATCCCCTTTATACACATATCCCCTCCTTTGGAATCATTCACTAATTCCCCTTAAAAGATGTTAAGATCTGCTTGATATCTTTAAAAATCATCATATTCCATAACATTTGCCTAAGTAAAGATCTGCTTTACTTAGGAGTGCTTATATTTCTTCTATAAAGTCCTGATTTCCCTTGGTAGCCTAAGATTTCTATACTTAGCGCTTTCTTCACAATGTCCATATTAATTCCTAACTCTATTATATAAATCCCTTCTTATTTCCCCTTCCCCTCTTAAAAATATGTTATAAATCCCCTTTATACACATATCCCCTCCTTTGGTTGAAATATAACCATAAATATGCCTTGGGAATTACTAAGTTTATTTGAAACTTAGTAAGAACCCTTAGTTTTCCCCCTTAACCATCTTCTAATGCATTTGGACCCCTTCCAAAAGCATGAAACCCCTTTATTACTTCACAAAACCCTCTTTTTTATGCATTGGACTCCTTCCGATGCATTAACAAACCCTTCCGATGCATTAAAATCTCCCTCCGATCATATAAACCCTTTTCCATTATAAAAAACCCTCCTCCGATGGAAATCCCCCCCCTCCGACGCAATATCGCTATCAGAGGTGGTAGCAATGTTGGTCCTTTTATATATAACTCCCATTCCCCCTTGCTCTGATGCGATATCGCTATTGCAACCGTAGCGATATCGCTATCGGGAGCCCTCCACAGCGCATTTTCCCTTTTTCTATACATATATCCATTTTATTGTTTTATCCCTTTTATCGTTAAACTTAAGTTTTTTCATAAAAACATAAGTTTTAACGTTAAACCCCGCTTTACCGCAAAACATGCATATATCGCATCGCATCGCATATAATATAAAAGGCCCGCACCCTTGACCTCCGCTGACGCGATATTGTGATCACGCGGCAGCCGTCCGATCTGCCCTCAGATCAATGGCCCAGATTGTATCGCATCGCTCCCATCGCATCGCTCCCATCGCATCGCTCCATCACCTATATTTAAAATCTTTTTCCTCGATAGCTGATTGCCGATAGTGATATCGGCGATCGCTATATCGCAGCGCACATATATATAAACCCTCCGCCCCGCGGATAAGTGATATTGCGATTTAATCTTAACCGTTGGATCTACCTTTGCGCGATCCAACGGCCAGGATTAATTCTCCGCTACAGTTACGCTCCCGCCTATGTTTTTCGTGATTTTCACGTAGAAAATGGTCTTTTTCTTTGTAAAGGAAAAAAGGCTATTTTTTATATTATTCATGTCTGCGCCTGTGCGCGCTCCAGTTGAAAGAAAACATGCATTTCTCAGCCATTTTTGATCGCTCCAAAGCCCAGTTTTGCTCTTGACAATGAGCACGACCCAGCACAAGCCATCAGTGAGCATTCCTCCGCCATTTTTGCAAGATTTCTTCATTTTTGATGATATTTAGATCGGCCAAGCGCCGATACAGTTCTAAAGGCCACAGAAAGCATTGTAGCAGCTATTTTTGCCTTAAAATAGCAGAAAAGGGGCGATTTAACAGTTAAAGAGTATCAGTGGAGAGAAAAGGCCCCGATTCAAGTATTAAAGTGTATCAGATTTGCGGCAGAGAATATCAGTTAATGTTTTTAGTGGAAATCTTTATTTCCAAGGCAGATGAACAATAAAGAGGCCTCCATCCAAGTCAAAGAAGTAGTAAAGGCCCATTTAAATCTCACCAGATCACAGTTAATGCGCATAAGGCCACCTAAGGGCAGCGCTGCAGAAATCAAAGCACAGTTATGGCCAAATGAATAGCACAGAGCCATAAGGACACCTCAAAGCCTCATTTTGATTGCCGCTGCCTCCAATGCAACTTAGATAGATATGTGTTACATTTATTTCAGGATAAGATAGGTTAATCAGAGTTACTTCCCCAGATCTTCCCTCAGATCTATTTTCTAGATATTTTTCTTATATATACCACCCTGAGCTATGTATTAAGGGTTGGTTGGTTGGTTATCAGTTGAAAAACTCATTCTAGACTTGCGCTGTATATTTTGAGAAATTTTATGAACAAAGATAGCTGGAATGCTTTGCTTTTGAACTGTCTGGTGTGGATTTGATGGCTGAAGAGATGATTGCAGAATTCTAGTGCTACTTCATGGAACAATAAGTCTTTCTTACCTGTTTTCAATTTTTATGTTTGTAATATCATCTATGTGTCATGATCTAGGCTGCAGGAAGAAAGAATAGTTCAGAAGTTACTTAGGTGTATTCTGTTCTCAATTTCTGTGATTTATCTATGTTTTTCCTCTGAATTAGTCCTGAATATGAATACTTCTTTGCTCATATTTGCACTAGTTCCTTCGTATATGAATGTTGTTTAGGAATCCTTGATTGCTCCTATATAATGTTCACTCACCTTCCCTCTGTTAGCATAGTGAGAGCTACTTAGTTGCCTTTCATTCCCTGACCACCATTTCACCCTTATTCCAGCTTGGAATTGTTCCTTGTTTAGCTATCTTGCTCTGTAATCCTTTCTTTGCCAAAGAAGACACACCCAGCAATTCACATTCATTGACTCCATGCCCAATGGTCTGAACTTCTCACTTTTCATCCCAACTCTGTTTGAAAACACCACCCATCCCACCAAACTCAAAACAAAACCCATGTACACCATAACTAGCCTAAAATCCTATGAAAACAAAGCTAAATTACAAAGAGAGAGCCCTCTCTGATTGCAGGTAGGCTAGGACCTGCAATCCAAAGATTGGTTTGTGGTTACCTCGGCCGTATCCCTTAAGGAGCCGAGGGACAACTTGAGTGATAACATCATTGGCGACTCCACTGGGGACATCTTAGAAAATTCCAAAAAACAAGCTAGAAGCTGGCTCCAAAGAAGAAAACTCGCAATACCAGGTCAAATCCAGACCCAAATCCCCCAGCTGTTTTTGATAATCCCAATTTAATCCCTAGAAACCTCAGGAAACAAGAAAAACAAGAAGAGTTGGCTGAAACAGTTCAGCAAAGCTATATTTCAACCCCTGCTAAAGTTTCACTCCATCCTCACACTGTTGTTTCTCCTAGTTCATCATCCACCTCTCAAAGCACCTCTTCTACACCTTCATCCACTACACATACTACTACTATTATCCCAGCTGTTCCAGCTGTTCCATTTATCCCTGTAAGTATGGCTAACAGATATGCACCTTTACAGTTACCTGCAAATCCAGGGGCTATGCCTCAGGATTATCAAACCAAAATCACATATTTTGATGGTACTAGTTCTTGCACAGCCCTGCAACATACCAAGAAAATGCAGGATTATTTTGAGAATTATGAAATAGATGATGATGGTGTAAGAATGAAGATTTTTGTCCAAAGTTTGACTGGAGATGTAAGGCCTTGGTTTAGAGCTCTTCCTGCAAATTCCATAGCTGACCCAGAGGCTCTTTACCAAACATTTCTTAACAGATGGGAGAAGAAGAAAGATCCACTGCACATTCTATCTGAGTATGACACTATCAAAAGAGGCCCACAAGAAACTGTCTTAGACTATTGTGCTAGGTTCAACAATGTTTACAGTGCTATTCCACAAAACCTTAGACCTCCACCTGATCTAGCTTTATACAAATTCCCTGATGGATTTGATTCAGACATGGCATATCAGTTGAGGGAAAGAGCCCCTCAAACCTTAGCAGAGATGCAAAATATAGTTGTTAGTGTGGAGGTAAACCTGATTGCCAAATGAAATAGAGCAAGAGCTGAGAGAAGAACTACTTTTAAAGATGAACCTTCAGTTTTAGAGCAAAAACTTGATGCAATAATGAAAGGTATGGACAGTATTGGAAATAGAGTGGGAACTATTGAAAGAAAAACATCATGGGAAGGACAACAATGTAATACTATCAGAAACCCAATTTTCAGAAATAACCAAAATCCAAACGTTAGAAGGGCTAGCCCAGACCATGATATAAGACCTCCTTTTCATGAAAACTATGCTAAAGCTTCAACATCTAGTGAGCCAATAGAGGAATCTCACATTAACTTTATGGGTTTGAAGAGTGAACAACAAGTTTTTCTAACCCAAGAAGACCAAGATGATCATGATATCAATCAATTCCAAACCAAGTCCAGAGAGTCATTTGACTTTAAAGAAGGCTATGATGCAACAGTATATGAAGTCCACAAATAGTATAAATTAAGGACCAGAACCATAGATGTGCCTGAAACCATCAAAGCAAAGGATGCTAAACAGCCAAAGAAATTAAAAGACAAAGCTGCTCACACAGAATCCTCTGAAAAAACAGTCTCAAATCCAAAAGAAGTAACTGTAGAGGATGTAACAGATGTACAAGTCTTAAAAAAAAAGCCTTTTGTATCTTCTTCCTCAAAAGAAAATGTAAACAGCACTCCTCAAAACCTTCCCAAAACAGAAATACCTCAAAACAATATTCAAAGTCAAGAGCAGATTATTGAAGATCCAATTGAAAAGGGAAAATCTGCCAGTCACAATGCTAAAACCCAATCAGAAAAGCCTTTTGATTTAGAAGCAGAAATTGGTAAATTGAAGATATCTATTCATCTCTCTGAGCTTGCCAAACATGATGTATACAGACAACAAATCAAAAGATCACTGCAAATACCAGAGAATAGGGATGATGTTAATGTTTTAGATGATCAACCTGAGCTGCTTTTCGGTCCTGAAGTCGATGGTAAATCAGCAAATGGAGCTGTTCTACCCTTCTATGTCAGCTTACATATCCATGATAAAGTCTTGCACAATGCAATGTTTGATTCAGGTGCTTCACACAACCTAATGCCCAAAGCTGTAATGGAGAAGCTAAACCTAGATGTCACTAGACCATACAAAGATTTGTTCTCATTTGATTCTAGTCAAGTCAAGTGTTTAGGCTTAATCAAAGATTTATGTGTGTCTTTAGTCCAATACCCCAACAAAACAATCTTAATGGACGTGGTGGTAGCTGATATTCCACCCAAATATGGTATGCTTTTATCAAGATCTTGGGGAGCCAAACTCCAAGGATCTTTGCAATTAGACATGTCCTATGCCACTATTTCAGTCTTTGGGCAACCAAAGAGATTGTATAGGGAAACATTAATGAAATATGTGGTAAGTAGTGAGGAAAAGCCCCAAAACTTTCCTATCTATTCAATCCATTCTGATATGGATTCTTTTATCTTGTTTAATGCTGATATGTGTTCTCCAACTGATGATAAACCTTTGGCTTTAGAGCAAGAAATCTGCACAAATGAAGAATCTGTTGCCCATAACCAAGAAACTGTTGAAACAATTGATGCAACCAGCACACAAGACAAACTACCTGAAACAGAAAATTCAAATCTGCCCACTCCAAAAATGATTACAACTCCCAATGCTAGTCAGGACCAAGAAATCCTATGGTATTTGGAGTTTGATGGTTCGGTAAACAAACTAGGAGCAAGGGCAGGAGTATGGATTCACAACAAGCAAAAAAACCATGCAGAGGGTCATGCTTATAGATTAAATTTCAGATGTACCAACAACATGGCAGAGTATGAAGTCCTCCTTTTAGGCCTTAAACTGATCAAAGCTCTAGGAGCTACAAAAATCTCAATTCTAGGAGACTCTGACCTGATTATATAGCAAATGAAAGGCAATTTTGTCACTAATGATAATAGGTTGAGAGCCTATAGGAAGGCAGCCATGGAAATACTCAATACCTTCACAGAATCCCAACTTACAAAAATCTCAAGAAGCCATAATCTACATGCGCACAGCCTAGCAACTTTTGCCAGCACTTGCCAGTTGCCTTTTGAGCCCAATCACCATTTCACAGCTGAAATTAAGCACAGGCTTGCAGTCCCAAACAATGTCAAAAACTGGCAAGTCTTTGAAAATGATGCACAGATCAACAATTTCCTCACTTTACAAGAAGAATTTTCAAGTTTAAACATTGATGAAGATGCCATGGATGACCCACAACAGCAAATGAGCCAAAATGAGTAGATTATAATAGCTGAAGCAACAAATCAAATGCTGCTCCCAACCATTTTTGATGACAAGAATATACAAGAGCTGAAACAAATGAATTTGGATGAAATAGCTGAGGCAGAGGCTGAAATTATTGAACTGAAAGATAACTTTCTGCCCATAGGCTTGACTCCCTTAGAAGACATATTTGATTCAAATGATATCCCCAAAAAGCCAAAAATGCAACCCTTAAATGTTGCAATTGAAGACTGTAATATTGGGACCACAGAAAGCCCCAAAATGATAAAACTGTCCAAGTCTTTGCCTCCTGACCAAAAGCCAAAATATGTTGACCTGTTTAAAGAGTTCCAAGATGTTTTTGCTTGGAGTTATGAGGACCTCAAGTCCTATGATACTTCAGTCATTCAGCATACCATTCCTTTGAAACCAAATCAAAAGCCTTTCAAACAGAAATTAAGGAGAATCAATCCTGTGCTTCTCTCCTTGATTGAGAAAGAAGTAAAGAGAATGTTTGAAGCTGGAATTATAGCACCAATCAGATTTTCAGAATGGGTATCCAACTTAGTGCCCACAAGGAAGAAAACAGGTGAGATTAGATTGTGTGTTGACTTAAGAAATTTGAACAAAGCCTCTCTCAAAGACCACTACCCTTTACCCAAGATGGACCATATTTTACAAAGGGTTGTGGGGTCTTCTAGGATTTCATTGCTTGATGGCTTTTCAGGATTTAATCAGATACTAGTTCACCCAGATGATCAGGACAAAACAACATTCACAACACCATGGGGAACCTTTAAATATGTCAAGATGCCTTTCGGACTCAAAAATGCAGGTGCTACTTTTCAGAGAGCAATGGACATAGCCTTTGCCAAAGAAATCCATGATTTCTTAGTAGTCTACCTTGATGATCTTACCCCATTTTCAAAATCAGACCAAGAACATCTAAAACATCTAAGGCAAGTATTCTTAACTTGTAGGGAATATGGCATATCTTTAAATCCAAAGAAATCCCTGTTTGGTCTAGAGGAAGGCAAATCGCTAGGCCATATCATTTCAAAAGATGGCATTAGGATAGATCCAGACCGAATTCAAGCCCTTCTTCAAGTCCCTTATCTAAGAAACATCAAAGAACTGCAAGCTTTTTTAGGAAAGGTCAATTTCCTAAGAAGATTTATTCCAAACTTGGCCGAGCTGATAAGATTGTTAAACAACATGCTCAAGAAAGATTCCAAAGTAAAATGGTCTTTAGAATCCAAACAAGCCTTTGAGGGCATAAAAACAGCCTTAACAGAAACACCTGTCCTCACTAGCCCCAAATTTGATAGAGATTTCATCATTTTTTCCTTTGCTTCTCAACACACCATTGCTGCTGTCCTATTGCAAAAAGATGACCAGGGAAATGAAAAGCCCATTTCTTTCTTCAGCAGAGCCCTTAGAGATGCACCCTTGAAGTATCAAATCATGGAGAAACAAGCATATGCCCTTGTAAAGGCTATCAAGGATTTCAGAGTTTACATTCTATACTCTCATGTGATTGCCTATGTTCCAAACTCTGTTGTAAAAGACATTTTAACTCAAGAAGGAATTGAGGGAAAAAGAGGCAAATGGATTGCCAATATCCTTGAATATGACATTGAGATAAAGCCCACTAAACTGATAAAAGGACAAGGTTTAGCCAAACTGATGACCGAAACCAATTTCCAAGCCCTTAACATTAATGAACTGGACAATGAACAGGAGTTGGCGACTCCACAAATCAGTCAGGCCTTCTTGCAATCACCTTGGTATGCTGATATTTGTTTTATATTGTTAAACCTGTATGCTCCTCCAGGGTTGTCCAGAACCAAAAAGAGATTTTTAAAGATGAAAGCATCAAAGTTTTGTGTCTTAGATAGTGTCATGTTTTGGAGAAATCATGAAGGAATTTTGCTAAATTGTCTAACATTGAATGAAACTGATAGTGTTATGAAGGAATTTCATGCAGGGGACTGTGGAGGGCACCTATATTGGAAATCTACTGCTGATAAGATATTAAGCACTGGTTACTATTGGCCCTCTTTGTTTGTTGATGTGAAAAAATTTGTGATGTCTTGCCATAAGTGCCAAATCTTTGAAGGCAAAAGAAAGCTGCTGCCCTTACCCCTTAAGCCCATTTCAACTAAGAAACCATTTCAACAGTGGGGTTTAGACTTCATTGGTGGAATCCACCCATCCTCTTCTGGCCAGCACAAATGGATTTTAACAACCACAGATTACTTTACCAAGTGGATTGAGGCCATCCCTTGTAGGCAAGCCAATGACTCAACCATCATCCAATTCCTAGAATCCAACATTCTGTCCAGATTTGGTTGTCCCGAAAAAATCATTACAGACAATGCTCCTGCCTTTAAATCCAAGAAAATGATTAGTTTTTGCCACAAATACCACATTTCCTTAGGTCACTCCACAACCTATTATCCTCAAGGTAATGGTCTGGTTGAATCATCCAATAAAAGCCTCATCAACATCATCAAGAAAGTTTTAGAGGAGAATAAAAAGAATTGGCATAAGAAGCTGGTAAATGCCCTATGGGCAGATAGATTAACAACCAAGAGATCCATTGGGACAAGCCCATATGAGTTAGTCTATGGCATGGAGGCAAAGTTCCCTTCATCTTTGGGAATCCCTGTTATCAAATTACTGCAAGAGATACAAGCTGAACCTAATGATATCCAAAGGAGGATAAATCAAACCATTCATTTACAGCAGACAAGGGAGGAAGTATATCAGAGAGCTCAAGTTTTACAAGAGAAGCTGAAGAAAATGTTTGATAAAAGGACAAAGGCCGAAGATTTCTACATAGGAAACAAAGTGCTAAGATGGGACTCAAGAAGAGAGGACAAAGGAAAGCATGGCAAGTTTGATTTCCTGTGGAAAGGACCCTTTATTATTCATGCTGTGCAAGGCAACAACACATATTTTCTGAAGAGTTTGGATGGCACAGAAGCTGAAGAAGGCCCTGTCAATGGCCGAATGCTCAAGCACTATCATGACCCCTTTTGATGTACATAATGCAGCTGTATATTATATTTGTACATTAATATTTGTATTTTCAGCATGTCTATTTACAACAGTCCGATAAGGAATAACGCAGCAAATTTTGAAGCAAGGATCAAAGCAAATGCACCATTCAGATCTCTATTTTTAGTTAACTTCAAAAAAAAGTGCTCAAGCAGATTTGAATATGTTTACAAGCACCCAAAAGGCAAGAAGCAGAGCTGTATTTTTTCTGCAATTCAGCTCAAAAAGTATACTGCATATCATCTTATAAGAATTCAGTCAAAGGCATTAAGAAGGAGGAGAATTTCAGTTTACAGCAACAATTGAAGATCAAGGCATTCTAACCTGCTGTTTTTGGCTTTTCAGCTGAAAAAGCCATCCCCAAGTGGAGCCACTGTTAGCCTCCTATTGCAATAGGTTTTCATATTTCATGATTGACAATGGAAATGCCAAATATGTCATCTTTTTCATGTTGCAAAGGTTCCATATTTCCAAGAAAAACTCAGAAAATTTTAAAAAATGTGAAGAGGGTATGCCCTAAAAGAATAATCAAAGGGCAAAAACAATGAATTGGCCAAAGAAAAAAATAAATGAAATGAACCCCAAACAAAGGCCAAGAAAGTGTGCAAGCTCAAATGCCACTACTATGTTCCATTTTTGATGTAAAGTTCCATTTTTGAAAGATTTCATAGTTAAGGGAAGGCCAAACAGCTTAATCTTGGCTTCCCTAGGTTTAAATTGCTTGTTTTAGAAGATAGAGAACAAATATCTGTCCAAACTGTTTAATCTTGGCAGATTGTTAGCTAGGTAGAGAAGCAAGGGTGCTCAACAGCTTAATCTAAGCCCCTGGCAGAAATAAGGGTAGATTTAGATAGGAGGATAGTCAAAAGAAAAGAGTAAAAGCTGGGTTTTGCTAGTTCAAGTGCACCCAAACAAAAAGAAGAAAAAATGTTAGGTAAGTAGGCTGGGTAGGTAGTTTTGAGGTTGCAGAATGATGAATTGTGATCAATTTTGTATTTCAAAGTGATAATCTACTTCAGATCACAAGTGCAAGGCAATTTTCCCTTGGAGCAGCTTAGGCGAGGCATGACTAACTTCCCCTTCTTCCTTTTCCCCAAATCATTCACTAATTCCCCTTAAAAGATGTTAAGATCTGCTTGATATCTTTAAAAATCATCATATTCCATAACATTTGCCTAAGTAAAGATCTGCTTTACTTAGGAGTGCTTATATTTCTTCTATAAAGTCCTGATTTCCCTTGGTAGCCTAAGATTTCTATACTTAGCACTTTCTTCACAAAGTCCATATTAATTCCTAACTCTATTATATAAATCCCTTCTTATTTCCCCTTCCCCTCTTAAAAATATGTTATAAATCCCCTTTATACACATATCCCCTCCTTTGGTTGAAATATAACCATAAATATGCCTTGGGAATTACTAAGTTTATTTGAAACTTAGTAAGAACCCTTAGTTTTCCCCCTTGACCATCTTCTAATGCATTTGGACCCCTTCCAAAAACATAAAACCCCTTTATTACTTCACAAAACCCTCTTTTTTATGCATTTGACTCCTTCCGATGCATTAACAAACCCTTCCGATGCATTAAAATCTCCCTCCGATCATATAAACCCTTTTCCATTATAAAAAACCCTCCTCCGATGGAAATCCCCCCCTCCGACGCGATATCGCTGTCGGAGGTGGTAGCAATGTTGGCCCTTTTATATATAACTCCCATTCCCCCTTGCTCCGATGCGATATCGCTATTGCATCCATAGCGATATCGCTATCGGGAGCCCTCCACAACGCATTTTCCCTTTTCCTATACATATATCCATTTTATCGTTTTATCCCTTTTATCGTTAAACTTAAGTTTTTTCATAAAAACATAAATTTTAACGTTAAACCCCGCTTTACTGCAAAACATGCATATATCACATCGCATCGCATATAATATAAAAGGCCCGCACCCTTGACCTCCGCCGACGCGATATTGCGATCGCGCGGCAGCTGTCCGATCTGCCCTCAGATCAATGGCCCAGATTGTATCGCATCGCTCCCATCGCGTCGCTCCATCGCCTATATTTAAATTTTTTTTCCCTGATAGCCGATCGTCGATAACGATATCGACGATCGCTATATTGCAGCGTACATATATATAAACCCTCCGCTCTGCCGATAAGCGATATTGCGATTTAATCTTAACCGTTGGATCTGCCTTCGCGCGATCCAACGGCCAGGATTAATTCTCCGCTACAGTTACGCTCTCGCCTATGTTTTTCGTGATTTTCACGTAGAAAATGGTCTTTTTCTTTGTAAAGGAAAAACGGCTATTTTTTATATTATTCATGTCTGCGCCTGTGCGCGCTCCAGTTGAAAGAAAACATGCATTTCTCAGCCATTTTTGATCGCTCCAAAGCCCAGTTTTGCTCTGGACAATGAGCACGACCCAGCACAAGCCATCAGTGAGCATTCCTCCGCCATTTTTGCAGGATTTCTTCATTTTTGAAGATATTTTGATCGGCCAAGTGCCAATACAGTTCTAAAGGCCATAGAAAGCATTGCAACAGCAATTTTTGCCTTAAAATAGCAGAAAAGGGGCGATTTAACAGTTAAAGAGTATCAGTGGAGAGAAAAGGCCCCGATTCAAGTATTAAAATGTATCAGAGTTGCGGCAGAGAATATCAATTAATGTTTTTAGTGGAAATATTTATTTCCATGGCAGATGAACAATAAAGAGGCCTCCATCCAAGTCAAAGAAGCAGTAAAGGCCCATTTAAAGCTCACCAGATCACAGTTAATGCACATAAGGCCACCTAAGGGCAGCGCTACAGAAATCAAAGCACAGTTATGGCCAAATGAATAGCACAGAGCCATAAGGACACCTCAAAGCCTCATTTTGATTGCAGCTGCCTCCAGCGCAGCTTAGATAGATATGTGTTACCTTTATTTCAGGATAAGATAGGTTAATCAGAGTTACTTCCCCAGATCTTCCCTCAGATCTGTTTTCTAGATATTTTTCCTATATATACCACCCTGAGCTATGTATTAAGGGTTGGTTGGTTGGTTATCAGTTGAAAAACTCATTCTAGACTTGCGCTGTATATTTTGAGAAATTTTATGAACAAAGATAGCTGGAATGCTTTTCTTTTGAACTGTCTGGTGTGGATTTGATGGCTGAAGAGATGATTGCAGAATTCTAGTGCTACTTCATGGAACAATAAGTCTTTCTTACCTGTTTTCAGTTTCTATGTTTGTAATATCATCTATGTGTCATGATCTAGGTTGCAGGAAGAAAGAATAGTTTAGAAGTTACTTAGGTGTATTCTGTTCTCAATTTCTGTGATTTATCTATGTTTTTCCTCTGAATTAGTCCTAAATATGAATACTTCTTTGCTCATATTTGCACTAGTTCCTTCGTATATGAATGTTGTTTAGGAATCCTTGATTGCTCCTATATAATGTTCACTCACCTTCCCTCTGTTAGCATAATGAGAGCTACTTAGTTGCCTTTCATTCCCTGACCACCATTTCACCCTTATTCTAGCTTGGAATTGTTCCTTGTTCAGCTATCTTGCTCTGTAATCCTTTCTTTGCCAAAGAAGACACACCCAATAATTCACATTCATTGACTCCATGCCCAATGGTCTGAACTTCTCACTTTTCATCCCAACTCTGTTTGAAAACACCACCCATCCCACCAAACTCAAAACAAAACCCATGTACACCATAACTAGCCTAAAATCATATCAAAACAAAGCTAAATTACAAAGAGAGAGCCCTCTCTGATTGCAGGTAGGCTAGGACCTGCAATCCAAAGATTGGTTTGTGGTTACCTCGGCCGTATCCCTTAAGGAGCCAAGGGACAACCTGAGTGATAACATATTCATTAAGTATTTAAATGATTTATAAATAACTACTTCAATATTGTTTTAATCTAACAAGTCTAAAAGATATTATTTTTAAATGCATTATTGAATTTGACTATGCACATTTGATATAGTGAGAAGTTATATTGGTTAAAAAAGCTTTGAACATAAAAATTGATTGGAAGTGTCATGTAATTTGTGTAAAGTATCACCACATGATTGTATTAAACTTGAACCAAAATTTCCATATATGTATTAAATAATATAAAACTCCTCAAAAAATAATATGAAGAGAATGTACAACAAACATTGAAAATGTTTCTCAATTATATTAATAGATCCTTGAAATGACAAAATTACATTCATGAATCATCTCCACGTAATCTAAAGATATTCGCTCAAGTTGATCAAGAAAAACTTCCACACCACATTTATTTATCATGGCCTTCTTGCAATGTTATTTATTTGGAATCCATGCCAAAAATATGGTATCAATTGGAATGGAGTAAATTTATTTTTCATTAGGACTTGGTATCCAATATTGTTTTAAAATTTTTCCATTGTGTTCCCCTAAAATAGGCTTCCACCAATAAAATTTTAGATAAAGAGTGTCACCTTCATTATCCTTGAATATATCCGAGATATATTTTCCCATCCAAATCATCTCTCTTTCATCCTCATTTCCTGTTCTAACTAGAAACATCTTTCCTTTCTCAACATCAATCATAGAGTTGAATGTTGGATTTGGCTTATTGCACTTGGGTCCAACATATACTAGTTCATCTGTCACCTTATTAAAATATTTATCCATTATACTTCAGAGTACATAGACTATATAATGGTCATCATCAATAATTTTCCATTTCTTGGGCCAGAAATCCTTATAAGACGAATCACTTTCGTCCACTATTATATGATCAATATTGTTTTCGTATATTGTATCAATAACTCAT
Source organism: Pinus tabuliformis (assembly GCA_031772625.1). NCBI lineage: Eukaryota > Viridiplantae > Streptophyta > Pinopsida > Pinales > Pinaceae > Pinus > Pinus tabuliformis. The sequence goes on from CM062809.1 coordinate 550,329,296, forward strand.
TCCAAACACTATTTTTTTCTTCAATTCCTCTATAATAATTGGTAAATATTCATCGTTGATCATGTCTTTCCACATTTTTATGTATGATTTTTTTCCTTCCTTTAGTTCTTCTAAGTAAACTTCATTCTCTTTAGGACATAAGAAGGATGGTCTCCCTGTGGATAGTTTAGGCCAACATTCATCATCTATAATCCACAACTCAACCTATTCTAGCCACTCAATATCTCTAATGGATTTTTTATATCTTAGTACTGTAACACCATTGAGTACAAGAAATTGGAGTATTGGGCATTAAGATGTACTATTAGTGCATTTTTTCCCTTTTTGTTGTATCCATGAAGGAAAATTTTGAAATCATACACCTTGTCAATAAATGTATGTGGATACACTTGAATTTATTCAATTATGTGATATGTATCCATCATTTCAGGTAAGGAATATACATCTTTACTTTTCAATTTATAACACATTCTTCCATACACTCCATCTATGTATTCATGGGTGTGCCCCATGGACAAGAACTAAACTAGACTAGCGAGGAAGACACCAAGAGTAGTTAAAAGCAATAGAAAAGTGAAAAGATAGTGATTCTTATTATCAATTGTTACATTGTCCAAATGTAACAACAAATGTAGAGGAAGAGGTTTAAAATCATCATTTTTATTTCTTGATCTTCCATGAGACATAAAATCATCATCATACACTCTACATTTAGAGTAAATATAAGTTTCAAGTAACACATTTCAAAGGGGGTTTCTTGAACTTCCACTCCCATAAAGTAGATTACCATACATATCGAGGTGTTGGTCTTCCATGTCCCTCAAATAATTTGCAAGGGATGTAATAGTAAATTGTGATCCCAGATGAAGAAATATAGGGAGAAATAACCAATCCTTCTGTCTTATGCCCATGTGTTAACATGCCTATTAGTGACTAACCTAAGTTTGTTCCTGCAATAGATTTTGGTAGGACACATATCCTTGGGATTGGAGATAAATTTTTTTTTTCGTGGATAATGCTCAAATACTCTTTTGGAAACTTCTTTAAAATACTTTTTTGTGGATAGTAGTAATATATTCCACACGTAATATTCTTTTTACGTTTATTTGATCTACCACAAGCCTTTTCTTCCAAATCTTTTGTTGTTGACTTCATTTGCTCTTTCAACATAATATATTCATTACATTTACTGCAGTTGGTGTTCTTCGAAAATGCCACATCTCAAAAATGATAATTCTAGATCTTTCTCATGTTGATTGTGATATTGACTGGTAGTTAAGCTTTTGAAGAGCCTCATTGATCTCTTATAACAAATAATTTTTTGTGTAAGTCAAAGGAAACAATTTTAAAGGAGTCGACTTTCCATATTCTTCAACTTGACATGTTTGTTTTGGTGAAAAATAAAATTTATCCATTACAATCTTGTGCAATATTTCTCTAGTTCCCATAATATGTGCATGTTTTTTGCATGTGATGGTGTTATTGTTGGGTGTAGTCTATGTTATATTCATATAAAAACATTTAATGTTAATATAGGGACCATGGACTTCGAGACGCAACACTAGAAATGCCAGAGAAAGACTCTAGCAATCCGCAAAACAAAACCCTAACTTGTATGGAAATTGCTCACATCTTCAAATTTCTGCATTAGTTAATCCTTGTTCTAATTATGCACTCAAAAAAAGTCTTTAGAAATAAAACCATAAACACCAATCTTTCAATCTATCAAAAATTGTGAGAAAAACCTAGTTATTAGCAATTGAAAAAGATAAAATAAAATCACTCCTTACTCTATACAATAGTAATCTTTCAAGTTCTTGAAAACACTGCATAAATTCCTATACTAGTTTTGGAAACTTATTAAAAGAAAAAAAAATACCTTGATCAATCTAGACACTAGCTACTTCACTCATTAACTTATCAAGAAAAATGAGATTGCAAACTAGACAAATGATTAAAAGTTTCAAAAGAACATAGGTCTCAATTCATTCAATTCAAAAGAGTGCTTAAAATCAATCTAAAAAATATCCAATCATTCCCGCACTATATCAATTCCACTCTCAAATTCCTTTACTAATGAAAATTCTCACTCTTTGTGCCAAGAAATTCCTTATTGCTTTCCTTTCATGTGTTATGCATTAAACCAATCATAAAACATGCAAAACATGAAAACCTTCACCCTGTTCAAGCCAATCAAAAAGATCTTCCAAACCATGAAATCTATACTTCAAAAGGAATCTATAAAGGGATTTTGTAATTAAATTGTAATAACATAAATCAATTTTAGGTAAGATAATGAAAATAAACTCACTTTTCCAATAAACCTTCTCCTCGTACCAACTCATAAGAGACCAAAATAACCTATTCTATTCATGAATTAATTAAATAGTTCCAATACAATCGATACTCTGCTTTTATTTTGACTATTTAATCACCATGAAAAAGAATAAGTAACCATGATCATTTCCAAATGCATATATCCTTAAGACATTCACCCATTACTTGGATTCATCTATGACCTAAGAAAACAAAACAATATCAACGGACAAGTGTCTTCAACAAACAAAGAGTATACAAAGGTTCTGCTCCCGCACTGGGATTTCTAGATCGAGGTGCATTACACTCTGATCTTTTCGAGGTGCATTAGATGATTGATATTAGCCTCAAACTCCCGATTGAAAAATTCCTCAAAATACCATTTTTTATTCTCAACAAGATAGTTAGTTTATCCTGTCATCATTTGGATTAGTATATATATGGGGGGTTATTACAACACCATATAAATGAAAATAAAATATGCAGGAAAGAAACAAAAAAACTTGCAAGAAAGACTAGGTAAAGAGAAAACCACAATGCAGTAGGTTACCAAGGTCAATCCCCTAAGCGCCTCCCTGACAACAATGCCAAAATGTTGGGTGTAGTATATGGTATATACATAGACCAACATTTAATGTCAATTTTGGGTCGGTGGATTTCGAGACGTAGCATTAGAAATGCCAAAGAAAGACTCTAGCAACCTGCAAAAAAAAAACCCTAACTTGTCTGGAACTACTCACATCTTCAGATTCCTGCACTAGTTAATCCTTGTTCTAATCATGCACTCAAAAAAAGTCTTTAGAAATAAAAACAAAAACAATAATATTTCAATCTATTAAGAATTTTGAGCAAACCCTATTTATTAGCAATTGAAAAAGATAAAATAAAATCACTCCTTACCCTATACACTAGTAATATTTCAAGTTCTTGAAAAAAATGCATAAATTCCTATACTAGATTTGGCAACTTATTAAAAGAAAAACACATACCTTGATCAATATGGACACTAGATACTTCACTCATTAACTTATCAAGCAAAATGAGACTTCAAACTAGATAAATGATCAAAAGTCTCAAAAGAACATAGGTCTCAATCCATTCTGTTCAAAAAAGTGCTTAAAATCAATCCAACAAATCTCCAATCATTCCTGCACTATATCAATTCCACTCTCAAATTAATTTACTAATGAAAATTATCACTCTTTGTGCTAATAAATTCCTTACTTCTTTCCTTTCACACACTATGCATTAAACCAATCATAAAACACACACAACATGAAAACCTTCACCTTTTCCATGCCAAACAAAAAGATATTCCAAACCATGGAATCTATAGTTCAAAAGGAATCTATAAAGGGATTTAGCAATTCAATTGTAATAAAAGAAATCAAGTTTAGTAAAGATAATGACAATAGAATAACTTTTCCAACAAACCTTCTCCTCACACCAACTCATAAGAGACCAAAATAACCTGTTTTATTAAAGAATTAATCAAACCATTCCAATACAATCGATACTCTGTTTTTCTTTTGACTATTTAATCACCATGAAAAAGGCTAGGTAACCACGACCATTTCCCAATGAATAAATCCTTAAGACATTCACCCATGACTTGGATTCATCTCTAACTCAAGAAAACAATACAATATCAATGGAGAAGCATCTTCAACAATCAAAGAGTATACAAAAGTTATGTTGTTGCAATGAAGTGTTGTTTAAGGAATTTCTACAAACTCTTAATGTTAAAAACCTTCAGAGTTATTATTCTTACACTCCTATGAAAAGATCGAGTTACTCTCATTTTAAATACTCAGAACAACACAAAAACTTCAAGAGAGCAATCTCATCAAATATTGATATTCAACCTCTAAAACCATCAAAACTTAGTGAAACAAGCCCATAATGTTGATGTGATTCATAAAAACAAAAAATGGATTTAGAAACCACTTCAAGTTTTGTTTCAAAATAGAATATACAAGTGTAGGGAAAGGTTGTTGAAAATGCAGCAAGAAAATCTCAGTTTGACTTTTCCTTGGTCAAACTAGAGAGAATTTGAATTTCCACAACTGCAGAAATCTTGGAGGTAGTTAAATGAGGTGACATGGAACTTGTGACTCAATTAACTCAGTTAATTCGAGTTGGGGAAGCTTGATTATAGTTCAGTATGATTGATTGCTAATTTGTAGTAGTCTGTTTTAGTTAAATTGAGTTATGGCCAATTAAACTAGTTCTAACTGTTAGAGGAACTAGTGGAAGGTCAAGTTATGGAAGTGTAACTTCAACCACACTCAGTGATCAATCAGTTAACTAATCAATCAGCCTAAAATAAATGATGCATGTAGAGAATTTGAGTTACCCAATTGAGATGGAGATTCTAAGGCAGTGTACTATCAGTTGTAGACTATTCCCAAGTGTATAGGTGGTGCATGCAGTCAAAGGATGAGCCTAAAGGAATTGCATAATTCCAATTGAGGAATTTCCTCAATAATAGGGGCCTAATTACTCAAGGAACAACATAAGGAAATAGGATCTTGGAGGGATTGAAACTTGGTTAAATGTTGGCCAGAGTCAGTTAGTTAGGCAAAGTGATAAAGTATACACTTGCAAGTTGTGCTCAAGCTTGAGAAACATATGTATTTCATATCTATTCTTTGATTAATGCGATACATATAGGAAGGGGTTTTGAGTAGTTTCTTCCCCCCAGATAAATCTTTGTGTATGTGTGATAATTATTCTTGCATGTTTATTATTTGTGTTCTCAATCATGAATTGAATTGCGCAGAGTAGTAGAATAGATTTGAGTCTAGTATTTTAGTAAATTTCATGAGTAGTTTCATATCTATGCAATAATTTATAGATGGTATCGGAGAAGGATTCAAAGTAGAGCATAAATTTTGAAATTGTTATTACAGGAGAATTGGATTTATAGGATCAATTCTTTAGAGCTAGAATGATGGCTTTCTATAGACTAAGACTCGAGTACACCCTTAAGGGAAGCTCGAATTATGTTTCTTGGAAATACCACATGGAGGCAGTGATGGAAGATAATGGGTTGAAGGAATTTGTTGATAATGACATCCTGAAAATAGCAATAATTGAAACTCAGAACCTAACAGAAGGGAAGAAGTGTGTATCAAAGGCAAGGAGAATCATATTGGAGGGAATATGAGATCATATTGTCTCAAACATCCACGGGAAAGAGACTCCTTATGCAATGTGGAAAGAAATGACATATTTGTTCCAGAACAAAAGTGACCAGAGGAAGCTGGCGCTTAAGGATAAATTTAAAAATATCAAGATGTAGAAGAAAAACACTATTCTACATTACCTGAGCAGATTCACACAATGTCATGGTGAACTTGGTCAAGTTGGTGTTACTACTGTAGAATATAATTTGGTAAGCCTAGCCCTTCCGGGCCTTCCCAAGAGTTGGCACAACTACCAAGATTTAGTGAATGGGAGGGAGAAACTAACAAATTTGGAACACTTATGGTTTTATTTGGTACAAGAGGAAATAAGGTGGAATACTAGAGATGATACTTCATCCAAGGGCGAGGATGAAGAAGACTATGCCTTGGTTGGAAAGACAAAGAATGTTAAATGAGAAAAGACAATCTAGTGTTACATGAACCAAATGATATAAAAATTTCTACAAAGCCTCATTTCAAAATGCAATAGAAAAAACTGTGGCCAATATTCAAAACCTCCATTTTTTCATTTCATGATGTAATATGAATCCAAAATATTAATATCAATATGAACCAGCTATAAAAATGATTTTGAATGATTGGTTCATATAACTCATTGTTTACATCTGAATGGTCTGTTGCAAAGAAAAAAACAATAGGCACTTAAAAAAGAAATAAGTAAATTGAACAACATGAAAAACGATGTAAACAACTTTCTCAAATATTACTATGAATATGATGAATTTATTAATCTCATAAATATATGAAAATGATTATTATATTAAAAGTAAATCAAGAGGACAATAAAAGCAATTCAAAAAACATACTATAAAGAAGGTCACAATGTTATTAGTTGTATGTCATAGCGATATGGACTTCAATCGCTCCTCTTATTTCTTCCTAATTGTAACATATGCACTATCTTTCATCTTGGCATAATGTTGAAAAGAGAAAGGCGGTGCAATGCATAAACCATCTATTGATTTCACTCTTGATATGGCTGTGAAGGTAAGGCCTTGCTGCTCTTTATTCCCGATATCAACTGACGCTCATTCTAAAGTCAATCCTTGTGACTTGTGGATTATAAGAGCCCATGCCATCTTCAAAGGAATTTGTTTTCTATTTCCTCTTATCACTAGTGTGATAGGGACAATGTTTGGATTGCTTGCATCAAATGGAACACCAACATACTTATAAAAAACAACAGTTGTGAACATTGGAAGTTGAGGTGGCTTAGAGGTAGGCGTATAAAATATATCCTTAACATAACCAAGTGAACCATTCACCAAGGCAGCTTCAACCCATAAATTACATGTCAACATAACACGCTAACCACGACACAACAAAACTTCACAATCCAATTGATCATCATCAACACGAATGATTTTTGAATGCCTTAAATGCTCAGCAACGCATTGTGCAATTAGAGAATTTAATTATTTTAACATATGCCTATTATGGAAGGAGACAAAATTATTTGTTGGAAACATATGAACTTCTGCATTAAATAAATCTCTTTCTCTAGGATGCAACCTCATATTAGCTCGTGACATAAGAAACTCCCAATCTTCAAGAATAGGTTCTACATTTCTTATGTTATTGAGGACTCTACGAAAACAAGATTGTTTCTCATTATTCCCTTGTTGGCGAAAGATTGTGTCAAGAGTGACAACAATATTGAATTTGTTCCACAAGACTTTCCCTGCTGTATTACTTGCATATAAAGGCGTATCTCTCATAGGAGGAAGTTGGCCAAGGTCACCCATAAGGATGATGGATCTGCCACCAAAAGACAATTCTTTTTCTTTGGAAATGCTTCTCGTAATCGATCATCTATTTGCATAAACAACTTTGATCCTAGAAATAACATTTCATCAATCAATTTATATCTAACATGTCACATTTCTTCTTGGAATACTGCAAGTGACTACCCCTGTAGTGGCTGCATATCTTTATTTGGAATTTTTAGAGCTAAGTGTATTGTTTTTCCATGTATATTAAAAGCAGTTATTCCTATTGGGGCAAGAAGAAGAAAAGGGCTTCTTCCATTACTTGATGAATTAGAAAGAGCTTCAAAAATATAACGGATAAGGAAAGACTTCCTAGTGCCCACAGTGCCATGAACAATCATAAGAAGAGGTTCACGAATCTCATATTCAACAAAGTTCCTTAAAACAATTTCAAAAGAAAGTCATTGTTTTTCTGACAAAGAATCTGGAGATGCAAATGTTCTATTTGAAAGGTCAACAATATCACCCCTTGATTTTGCATTCCTTATAAAATTAATAGCTTCTTCTGCAACATCATTAGAAATAGTTATACTTTCCTAGTCAAAGGATATATCAAAGTCCCTTCGACCAAGGGTGTGAAGATCAGAAACATTCACATCATTTGGTGGAACCAAGTGAGAGAAAATTTGCCATTCTTGAAAATCATCTTCAAGATTCATTTCCTGGTTAGAAAAATCACCATCTTATTCATCTTCAATATTGTCTATAGTTGATAGATTTTGATCAACATGCCATGCTCAATATCGAAAATTCCTCCAATTTTCAATAACAATTTCAGCTGAAAGGCCAATTTCTGCAGGAATGTCATGAAATGGCTTGTACAAGAGAAATTCTGTCCAGCAAAAGGTTTCAAATTCCTTTGAAGCCTCACCAGGAATATAATAAAACCATGGCCAAACCCGAACAATAGCATGAAAATCTCTAGGCTTCCATGGATCTTGTTTACGCTTGCTATCAAATGTCCAAGATCTTGTTGTTTCTATCAAAGATAGATGTTCAAGGAAAAAAGGTCTCTTCTGATAATGTTGAACAAAAGTATCCTCAGATGAACATTTCAAGTCATTCTTTGAGATTTTCCTAAAAACCTTTCTTCCAACATTTAAGGAAACAAATTTCTGACTACAAACAACGTTTAGATTCAATAGTAAGACCCATAATCAAAGATATTGTGGCATGATTCATCATGATATTATCACGTGATCCATCATAAAGACAAATGTAACAATGTCTTGGTCTTGCTATTAACTCTAAAAGTCAATATTAAAATGAATTTTATCAATAACAATCCAACATTTCCTTCTTCAAATTCAAGCACAAAAATAATGTGATCATTTGCTAGTTTTATCTCCTTCAACTTTTCAGGGATTCCATTCGAGTAGGCCTTCTTGAATCCCTTTACTGGAGCTTGGGATTTGAAATCCTCAAGCTGTTTAAGCTTCTTTCCAAGTTCTTTAACATTATTTATTATTTTTGTCACAATTAAGGCTTTGTCCTTTGGTAGTCCGAACAAAAGTCCCTTTTAGAATCAGAGAATAAATATAACAGAAAATATAAAAAATGTCCTGCAAAGAAATTAATCATACCCTTGTTATATTAGGCTGAATAGTTCTCAAAATTGAAAACATGTCATTCATATTCTCCCTTCTTTGCCTTTCTACCACTATATGATTGTTTCTTTGAATCTGTGTTAGGTTAATGACATCACTATCAGGGAGGAGTTGTTATTTGCCATTGATGTTTTTGGCGAAAGGGATTTGTATTTCTTAGTGCTTAGGATGTTACTGGATTTCCACAATGGTGGATTTGTACTATGAAAAGAAAAAGGTGCATGTTTTCCATTTGGGTCCAAGGCACTTAACAAGGACGCAATTCTCGAATCGAATGTGGTGGATCCCTGAGTAGAACTTGTCATGACAGGGATCAAATTGATGGACTCATCTATTTGTGATACTGGAATTCATGTACTGTGTTTTCTTTTGGAAGCAATTACATCTCTAATTGCAACCAATTCAGAGCTTCTAACAAATATTTTGTATTGGTATATATCTGGCTGCAAGTAATTCAGAACTTATAACAACTATTTTAGATTAGTGTATAAAGATCCATTTATAAGATAATCTAACCTTAGTTTTTGGTATCAACCATTAGTTTGTAACGGTCTGTAGATCAACATGAATGCAGGGGTAGCCATTAGCAAATCCAAAAATTTCTCCAATGTTAAAATGGTTGAGACCACACACCTGCAACATAGATAAAGATGCATGTTTATATTCTATAAAATAAGAGAGATTATAACAGTGTTGCAACTTAGGATAGGGTAATACCTTGCTACCTATGGTATTAAACACACTCTTCTTAATGGTTGAACAAGCGGGATTCACAACCTCGAGGTTACATTCTTCTAATACCAATAGAATTTGATCTTCATTTTATCTCCTTCATTCAAGAACTCACATAGAACTGAAAATGGTTGACAGTTGTGTAGAATTAGGCTGAAATAACTACTGGAGACAATGATGGAAGTTGCACAAACTTTAGTGGTAGGTATAAAATACTGTTAAAAGAATGGTTATTTCTAATCTATGTGTCATGAATGTGGAAATAAAACTTTCAAAATATGAGCCAATGACATGACACACACACACACACACACACATGCATTAGTGAATATATTAGTCAAAGCTTAACTAATAAATAGTAAAATATAGCCCTAGCAAGGACTAATAATTGAATTTAACTCTTTGAAAACAATGATAAATGCCTTACAAATAATGCAATATAAATTATTTTTTTCCTCTATCCTGGGCAACATACTTATTATATAAATTAATTATTTTAAAATTATTTGTTATTTGTATCATTAAAAAATAGAATCATACTACTTTACAAATAAACAAATAAATAAAAAAAGAGAACATTTCTTTAAAAAATGAATGTTGTTCAGTATTACACTAATAGAAAATTATATATCAATAATTAATGTTATGCATCAATAATTAATGTAAATTATGGATGTAAAGTTTCTAGTTGAAAATTATACATTAAGTATTAATGTGAGGGCTAAATGTTGAGATGACTATTTATAAATTATTATGAATACCTAGTTGACAAATATACATTAATTATTAAAGTGAAACTTGAATGTTAAGATAATTATTTATAAATTATTATTTTTCATTTATAATGAATTGAGATATCAAGTTTTAAAAAGTATATTTTTCATTTCTTTTTTCTTCCTTAAAGCATTCCATTCTTAAAAAAATTTAAACTTATCCATATTAAATTAAAATGATTTTTAGATAATTCTTATATATCATCAATACACATAATTTTTAAGTGAATTTGATCCTCTGAAATTTATTTATATCATTTTTCAATTAAGTTTGATCCTCTAACATTTATTTATATCATTTTTCAATTGAAATATTTATATCATTTTTCAATTTTCAATTTAAAGAATATTATTAAAAATAACATTTTAAAAAGTATTTCAAAATTAAATTAAATAATAATAAAATTGATATATTAAAAATTAATAATTTTTTTTTACCATAAATAATAAATAAATTACATAATGTAAAATAATGATAAACTCAATAACTGATTAAAAAATAACAATAATTTTATAATAAATAATAAACAAATTGCATAACAATAAATCTCAATAAGGCTTCTTCAACTTTTATTTTACTCGTAAGTAATAACTTAGTCAACTTTTCGCATCAAAAAGGAAAGTGATTTGAAAGTCCATTGGAATTTTAAATAAGGATATATAATATTGCATTGAAGATCACACGGTCTCTTTTACATTTACTTTTCATTTTACGCATCAAAGTATTATAATTTGTAATATCTATATATATTTTAACATTATAATGGGCTTAATTTTAATATGTAAATTTGAATATATGAATTACAATAAAGTAAAAGTAGTGAAGTTTAATTAATAATGTGTATTTTGAAAATTGGTTTACAATGTATTCATTCATTTTTATTTGACAATTTGTACGGTCGGTTAATATTATTATACTTTATAAATTTAGTTGATATTATTTTTTTCTTTAATGTATTGTATAATTTTTTTATTGTATCATGAGTGAAAAGAATATATCATATTGCTTATAGGGTTTTGGATTAACGGTGAATGGGTGCACTGTTAAGGAACTCTTTGCAATAGATTACTGGTATTGTTAAGGCACTCTTTGCAATAGATCACTCGTTCAAATCCCCGATGGATGCTTACCTACTAAAAAGGAAAAAGATGTATTTATATAATAAATTAAATATAGTTCTATTTTTTTATAAAATAAACACATTTTTATCCTTTTTATACTATATAATTGTTGAAATCAAATCTCATTATGATTTTTCAATTAAAATTAATCCTTATTTTTCATATCAATGTTATCCATATATCCTATTATTTTATATCATTAAAATCAATACATTTATACCGTAATTGGTATGACATTTTTTTCGTATTTTCAATGAATAAAATATAAAATCAATACATTTATAGCGTAATTGGCATTTTTTCTTAATTTCAATGAATAAAACATACCAATAGTGCGTAATTTTAATAAAACTCTATAAAAAATTTAAAATACATAAATAAATTAAACCTAAATCAACCTAAATCATGGAAATGCGTAAATTATTGGTCAATAACCCTCTCATTAAATGACCGATCCAAGGCACGCATAAAAATATTTTAAGACAAATGAATGCAGGAAGTGCATAACTATGAGTATTACAAAATTTTTATTTTGTTAGTTTGCTTTCTTCATAGATGGATCTACACTATATAGTGCAAGCAAGCATTTTGTTTTTAACAAAAAGCTACATTATTATTATTACTTCGTGCTGGATTTATTTTAAATGATAAAAGGTATTATGAGGAATTATGGAAGTAGTAATTATTATTATTACTTCGTGCTGGATTTATTTTAAATGATAAAAAGTATTATGAGAAATTATGGAAGTAGTTATTATAATAAGTGTATATTTGCTAGTTTAAAAAAATAAAAATAAAATTATTACATTAAAAAAACATATATTTTTTTAATAAAAAAGTTGCTGAATATTAATAAAATTCTATTTTATATTTTAGATTACTAATAAATTAAAATACGTTTTTCCATTAGTTTAAACATAAATTTAAAATTATTTTTTTTATAAAAATAAAAATAAAAAAATATCCTTCCCATATCACTTGATGAAAAAATATAATATATAACTATATAATAGAATGTAGAATACCATTCTAAAAATAATGAACTACTCATTTAAAAAAACAATACATAACCTTCTCTTTTTTATAAAAATAAAAATAAAAAACTATCACTTTATGAAAAAATATAATATATAACTATTGTTGGTTTGAGTAGTTAATTTAAGTGAGAAAGAAATGAAACTAAAATTGGTTGGAAACCAAAAAAAGAATCACACAAGTAAACACAAGATTTTACGTGATAAAACCTTGACAGCGTGTCAAGGAAACATCCACGGGGCAAGGGATTGGATCTTTATTTAATCAAGAATGATTCTCCATGATTATATGATCTCGAGCATTCACCAATTTTATAAGAGCCTCTCCTTCGTTACATAACTGCTATTAGTTACCAATCTTGTTACAAAACTAACTAGTAGTAAATACCAAAATTTCACCCATAATTACATGTCTTGTTGTCACATTTCAACAAACTCCACCTCGACAACAATTTTCCTAATCCCTTGCCCATGCCTATTCATCATCTCTTCTACAAGCCAAGAGAAGCCAAACACCATCGCAGCTTCTCTACTGTAACTGGCTTCGTGAATATGTCTGCACAATTCTCTTGCGTATGGACCTTCTTGATAGCTACTTTTCCGCCATCGATCACATGTCTCAAAAAATGATACCTTACATCAATGTCTTTGGTCTTGCTGTGATAAGTTGGATTTGTTGCCAAGTGAATAACACTCTGACTGTCATAGAATACATTCACTCTCTCTTGCGTCCTTCCAATCTCATCAAGTAGACCCTTTAACTAGATTACTTCTTTACTGGCATCTAAAGCAGCTATATACTCTGCTTCGGTAGTGGAAAACACAACTGTTTCTTGAAGCTTTGATATCTAGCTAATTTCTCCACCTGCAAGAGTAAAGACATAACCTATAGTAGACCTCCTTTTGTCCAAATCACCTACATAATCAACATCCACATATTCGAAGATTGATCCTTCACTACCATTAAAGATGATGCAATGATCACTTGTGCCTCTTAAATACCAAAGCACCCATTTCACTGCTCACCAATGTTCTTCACCTGGATTTGCCATGAACCTGGTGAAAACTCCAACTACATGGGAAATGTCACATCTTTGTAGATACCATTGCATACATTAAATTTCCTACAACATTTTCATATGGTACGTGATACATATACTTCTTTTCTTCATCAGTTCTAGGACTCAAAACTAAAGAAATCTTAAAATGGGAAGCTAATGGAACATTAACAGGTTTCACATTGTTCATACTGAACGTTTCAAGTACTCTTTCCACATACTTTTGTCGTGATAACCAAAGCTTACCATTTTTCCTATCTTTGTGTATCTCCATGCCCAAGATATGTTTTTCTGCTCCAAGATACTTCATATCAAACATTTTAGAGAGCTGAGCCTTTAACTTGTTGATCTCTTCTATGCTTTTTCTTGCAATAAGCATATTGTCAACATACAAAAGTAAGATAATGAATATGCAACTGAAACTCTTGAAGTATACACAATGATCATACTCACTTTCATAAAGTTTTGCTCACCATGAAGGAGTCAAACTTCTTGTACCATTCCCTGGGAGACTGCCTCAGACCATATAATGATTTCCCAAGCTTGCAAACTAATCTTCTGCTGCGATCTTGTACAAAACCTTTTGGTTGTTCCATATATATTTCTTCATCCAAATCACCATGTAGAAAGGTTGTTTTAACATCTAACTGTTCTAACTCAAGGTTAAGTAATGTAGTTAGTGCTAACATAGTATGAATATAAACACATTTTACAACTGGTGAAAAAATCTCATGAAAGTCAATACCTTCAACCTGAGAATACCCTTTTGCTACCAGTCTCTCCTTATACCTTTCGATGCTTCCATCAAATTTCCTTTTCAATTTGAAGACCCATTTACATCCAACAACACTTCTCCCTTTAGGAAGTTCTACAAGATCCCAGGTATTGTTCTTGGCTAAGGAATCCATTTCTTCTTCCATAACTATTTTCCATTTCTCTCTATCTATATCATCTACTGCTTCCTAATAACAGGAAGGTTCCCCATATTCAGTAATCAAAGCAAAAAACGAAGTGGAATCTTCATACCTTCTGAGAGTTTTTCTCTCCTTTGTAGACCTTCTTAGAGTGACTGGTTGCTGAACTGGTTCAGAAACTTCAATAGTTTCCTTTGTATCTTCTTCACCTTTTCCACAAGAAGTATCTCCTTCCTTTCGTCTTTTGAAAAAGTTCTAGCCTCCAACTGAATTTGTTGATTTGGCGATACCTGTTCCTATTCAATTCTTTCAACATTTGATTTTAAAATAGAAGATTCATCAAATATTACATCTCTACTAATGACTATCTTCCGTGACATAGGATCCCACAACCTATATCCTTTCACTGCATAGTCATACCCAACAAAGACATAACATTTCAATTTTGGATCTAATTTTGAACATTGATTTTAGGAATAAAAGCATAAGAATCACAACCAAATATCATTAAATGTGAATAATCACAAGACTCACCTAACCAAACTTCTTCAATAATTTTACAATTAATTACTACTTCTGCCCACAACTCCCTTTGAAATTTAGCATTGCTGATCATGCTTCTGGATCTTTCCATAAGAGCCCGATTCATACATTCAGCAACACCATTTTGCTAAGGAGTATAAACAACAGTTTTATGCCTAACAATTCCTTCATCCTTACAATATTGTTCAAATTCTAGAGAAGTAAATTCACCACTATTGTTAGTTCTTAAACATTTAATTGATTGGCCTGTTCTTTTTTCTACCATTGCTTTAAATTGTTTAAAGACATTAAATACATCAACTTTCTTTTTTAACATAAAGACCTAAACTTTTCAGGAGAAATCATCAATAAACGTTAAGAAATATAAAGCACCTCCATATGATACAATAGAAGATGGTCCCCGATGATCAAAATGAATATAGTCCAAAATTTCTTTACTATTATGACTTGTAGTTTTAAACCTTTGTTTACATTGTTTTCCATACACACAATGTTTACAAAAATCCAACTTCAAGGATTTCAAATCAGGAAGTAATTTATGGTTCATCAGTACCTGAAGACCTTTCTTGCTCATGTGACCCAATCACTAATGCCATAGGCGAGTACCTTCTTCTTCTTTCTCTGACACAATCATTGCTTCACTGACCTAAGTACTTCCTTTGAGTTTGTAAATATTTCTGACCTTTTCTGCTTTCATAACAACTAGGGTGCCTTTTGAGACTTTCAACACTCCATTATGACCTGTAAACTTATAACCATCCAAGTCCAAAACTCCTAAAGAAATCAATTTTTTCTTCAATTCAAGTACATGTCTAACACTAGTTAATGTTATAACTGTGTTATCATACATTTTAATCCTGATATTTCCCATCCTTACAGTCTGACATGATACATTATTACCCATAAACACAGAACTACCATTTACAACTTCATATGAAGTAAACCAATTATTGTGTGGACTCATGTGATGAGAAGCACCAGAGTCTAACAACCAACTTTCAAAATTATGAGAGACATTACGTACAGGTAAAGTTTCATCTATCATACATAATTCTTCAATAGATAAAAATTCATCTATCATATCTGAATCAACTTGATTTTCTTCCTTCTTTGGATTTTCAGACTCTTTCCATTTCCAATAGTATTTCTTTAGGTTTCTAATTTTATTGCAGTACCAACATTTCGCTTTACACTTTTTTCCCTTTGATTTAGACTTGGAAGAGACCCTTGTTTTCTCCCCTATTTCTTTTGACCGTCCTCTGGCTACCATGGCTTCTAATGCAAAGGTTTCAACATTGGACTTCTTCCTTACTTCTTCAGCTAACGGAGCTCCCACAACTGAATCAAATTCCAAGGACTCAGTTGTACTCAAACTGATGGAAGTAACGAAGTGGTCCGATGACTCAGGCAGGGAACATAATAAGGTGATAGCTTTATCTTCTTCCTGGAATTTAACTTCAATATCCGACAATTGGAAAATAAGTGTTAAAAACAATTATATGTTTTGCAATTTTTGTACCCTCCTTCATCCGAAGACTATACAATTTTCTTTTTAGATAAATTTTGTTGGTTGACGATTTGGTCATATATAAAGTTTCCAGTTTTCCCCACAACCTACTTCTGAAGTTTCTTCAACTATATTGTAAAGAACTTCATCCGCCAGGCATAACCTGATGGTATTGACAGGTTGGGCATCCAAGTCCTCCCAGTCCAAATCTGTCATGCCAACATGTTTTTTCTTCATCCCGTCTAATGCTTTGTGCAACCCTTGTTGCACCAACAAATCCCTAACTTTTAGTTTCTATAAAGCAAAGTTGTTCTTGCCAGTGAATTTCTCCACCTCGAACTTTGCATTCATCATCTTGGCCATTTCTTTTCTACAAATCCTCCTATTATAGCTTCCTAGTTTCTCTTTTTTCTCAATTTCCAACTAGGGTTTTCTTTCCCCACCCGTTAGTTAGCTAGTGTTTAAAAAAAAAAATATGATTTCTGGGTAAAACTTTAATTTTGGTTTTCTTCTTTAAACTTTTGAGAATTAAACCCTATTCCAATCTTTCTATATCCCTTTCAGTTCAAAATTTCAGAATAAACTTCCAATTTCTTCTATATTGTTTTTAATTCAGAATTTCAGAAAGAATTTCCGAAAAAAAAACTGAATTTCCCTTTTCTGTTTTACTAGATTTCCTTTTACTGAAAAAACTGAGCTCTTTAAATCCGCTGATCAAATCCCGGGAAACTGAACTGTTTATCTATTCAACAAGAAACCAATTTCTTCTCTTTTAACAATTCTAAAATATGCAATTTAAATGTATTCAAGAAAATTACTCGAACTGGGTTAGCATCGGGCTTGTTTCTATGGACATTCGACGACTCTATCGACTTATTTCCTTTCATCGATGACAATTCGGCATGGCTATGTCGGCTTCTCCCTCGAACCGTGGCTCACAAAGTTTTCACGACTTCAATACAAGTTTCATGGCGCCTTGGTTCTAAACTGAGGCTCACTTTCTCTATCGACAGGGCCTTCTACGAAAGAGACATGGCTTAGATCATGGCTTGAAAATTGGACAGTGACAACGGTGGTATTATTTTTCTCTTAGCCCCTTGACTGGCGGTTCTATAAAAAGCTCGGCTCTTCTTTGTGGAGAATTCTTACACTACAGAGAACCCTCCTTGATGGCTCTGGACAGGCCAGTAGTGGCTCTTCCTCTGGCAGCATGCTTCGACACACAGTGCATCTCTCCCTCCGGTAGTGAGCAACTGTTCCTCAATAGCTGCAGTGCGACTCTTTCTCTAGCGGTGGTTGTAAGATCCTAGGAAGAGGGCGGTGACTTCAACAGGTGTAGGGTTTTCCAAACAATGGTCCCTTTTGCCTCTTCTCGTGCAGATAGTTCAACCTAGTGGTAGTTCTTCCGTTAAAGTGACAACGAAATTCTTCAAACATAGTTCTCAACAGTTTCTTCAGCTCTTCAATGGTGAACCGAGGTCCTCTTTTTCCCTGAGGTGTCAATGGCATTGCACTCTGATACCACTTGTTGGTTCGAGCAATTAATTTAAGCAAGAAAGAAATGAAACTAAAACTGATTGGAAACCAAAAACAAAATCACACAAGTAAACACAAGATTTTACGTGGTAAAACCTTGACAATGTGTCAAGGAAACATCCACAGGGCAAGGATTTTGATCTTTATTTAATAAAGAATGATTCTCCATGATTACATGATCTTGGGCATTCACCAGTTTTATAAGAGTCTCTACTTTGTTACATAACTGCTATTAGTTAGCAATCTCATTATAAAACTAACTGGTAGTAATTACTAAAATTTTACCCATAATTACATGTCTTGTTGTCACATTTCAACAACTATACAATAGAGTATAGAATACCATTCTAAAAATAATGAACTACTTATTTAAAAAAAACAATATATAACCTTCCTCCAATAGAATATAAAAAAGCTCCTGGATAGTTTTTTTTAAAGCTCCCCTCTTTATCAAAATTGAAAAATGTCATCTTAGGATCCAAACACAACTCAATACAATATATAACCATCCAATAGAGTATAAAAGCTCCTAGTTAAGTTATTTTTCGCTTCCCTCCATATCGAAAGGGAAAAGTGTCATCTCATAATCCAAACACAACTAAAAAATACTAGATGATTAGTAAACTTCAAAACGATTCTCTATCACTAAAGACATATGTTTTTCACGTTAAATGTCTTTAAGGTCTTTCATGATTAAGTCATTTTTAAATAATTATGATGAAATATTTTTTATTTAAATTTAAAATATACTCTATTATAATTATATAAATTTAAATAATTTAAAATATAAGTATTATTGTTATTATTAATATGATTAAAATTCTAAACTAGTTTTTAGTAGCGAATGATAAAAAATTGACATTTATTTAAAAAGATAGTTGTATTTTTTATTTTATTTATTTATTTAAATAAATTAGTTAATTAAGAAATATATTATATAAATATGTGTTATATGAATATTATTTTTTTGGACATGTAAATATGTGTTATTAAAAAATTATGGTATTGACAATTAGTTTTGTGCAAAGTCTATTTACAAATTAAGAATCTCCATAATAAATTGAAGTTGAATTTCCATGTTCAAAATTATATATATATATATATATATATATATATATAATATATTTTAAAATAAATTATAATTTAGTTTTTTCGCTGATGCAAGACGTATCATAAGTAATTGTTTTTATGACTATCATTATTGACCAACCATTTAATGTAATGGTTGCACTAGTTTTTTGTCATTTTCATTATAACATTATTGAAGTAAATAAATTATATTTAGGAAAATTTTAAAAATTCATAATCATGTTAAAGTGTAAAGATCTTCGAAAATATTACTAATTCATAAAATGCCCATTATAAGACGAATTTTTTGTAATAACATTTAAATTTCTAGAATTGTTTCTATTGCTTGATATTTGGGATCTTCACAGGATTGAGTTTCAAATCATAAGCAAAAGGAAAAAGATTGTAGTTAATCAGGGACCCAAATATAGTGTTGCAGAGGAGTAATTTCCTTCATGTTTTTGCTACATCAGTCTAGCAGTTAACCCATCTAGTGCAACATGTGAGTAGCCATAGAATGTGCCTCAACATAGGGGGTGGGGGTGCCGACCCCTCCAAGAATGTGATCATAGGGGATGGAGGTTTTTGTTTAAGCCAACAAATGAAAAGCTCCATCAATCGGCTCTTGGATCAAGTCGTGCAACTAGAAATAAAGATGATCCTACATTAGGGGTGGATTGATAAAACCATATGTTAGGGATATGCCTCCCGAAGGAATTCAAAGATCTAAAATACAAAGTAAAATTAGACAAAATTGAGAGATATGTCCAACATATGAAGGATCACGTCTTAATATGACAATTTATTAACATTTAGTGATTATTTAGATGGATCCAACAAAACTGTAGCTGAAGGGACACATTGATCTTGAGCTGGGAAAGGGTTTCTTTACAATAATGTTTTCAAATATGAAAGATAGAAATAAGGTATTCAAGAATGGCCCATGTTTTTTTAATAATGTGGTTTTATTCATTAAATTTTGGGAAGAAAGGTGCAAGCTAGAAAAGGAAAAATTTCCAGTGGCCCTAATTTGGGTTCACCTATTTTCTCTTCGAAAAGAATTTAGGAAGGAAGAAATCTCAAAAGGTATTATATATGTGATTAGAGATTTTGTGAAAATATCTAAATTGACCAAGTGAGGATGTCACATTTGATATGTGAGGATATGTTTGTATATAAAGATCCCCTAGCCACTTTCAAAATCAATCGAAATCCCCTACCATGATGAGGTTAGGAAACAACGTTTGGATTATGAGCATGTACTATTTAGATGTTGCAGATTCCATGAATATGGACATCTCTTAAGAAATCGTCCCATGAATCTCATAGAGGAAAAAGAAAATTAGTAGAACTTGTATTATGAGGGTTTTCAAAAAATTCTAACCTTGTCGGAAAAACCCTTGAGTACAAAATGCAACAGTAGCATAGGATCCCATTGATTCAAAAAACTATTATGAGGCATTGACTGGAGAAGAGAAAAAAATTATAGATTAGGTACATCCTCAAGAAATTGATCAAGAGAAGGGAAATGGAAAACTAGAGGTGGAATCTCATAAGAGAAGATTGTTAGAGGAATCCACAAAGAATGCACCGTTCAAGGAAATTGTTATGCCACATGTATAAGGAACAAGGAATGTTAATGGGACATATGACATGAATAACAATGAAATCTCACTCTCAGACCTCATTGAAGAATGGGTGGGTAAGTACCTAGGAAAGATGCCAAATCTCCCAAAATAGTTGTTTAGAAAAAAAATCTATGACTAAAAAATAAAAAGAATGTGATTTCGAAGGGAGGAAACTCATCCCTAGAAAGTCTTGGCATCCAAACAAGAATATTCAAAGATAGCATAAGCAAGCAAAGGAACACAAAAAGAGGGGAAGGATAAGTAAAAAAGAGTTAGCATGGGAGATGGGGATGTACTTGTTAATTATGGACAAGTGACACTTTTAATGGAGGTGTTTTCATATTCCCAAAATCCTTCCTAATGAATATAATTCCATGGAATATAAGATGTCTTAACTGTCAAGGAAAACAAAGGCTTATCAAAGAGAGAATCTGTAGGGAATTCCCTACAAGATTAATGTTATTGGAGACTAAAAGTGATAGTGATAAAGTTATATCAATAGCCTTTCATTATTGGACACGATGTTAAATCATAACACTAAATGCTATAGGATAATAATGGGGCTAGCTATCTTATGGAATAAAAAAGAGAGTGTAATTTAACGGATTGGATGGCTATCCCAAGGATAATATCTGGTAGATTCTACTACCTAGGATCAAAACAAGCAATATGCATAACAATAGTCTATGGGCCAAATATGGTGAACGAAATGGCATGCTTTATTAAAAACTTAGTTAGCATAAGAGACCTTCACCAAAATAAGCTATGGATTCCAAGTAGAGACTTCAACATGGTGACATCACTAGAGGGAAAAAAATGAGGTATTAATTGCTTGGAAATAGAATCCCAAAAATTCAAACAGTTGATGCCAAAAATGAAGTTGGCCAACATGGAAAAAGCGTAACAATGGTAAGAACTAAATAGCCTTACGCTTGGATATACTTTTTGTCTCATGATCTCTCGTAGAAGTGGATGTCTTCCTAGAAGCCTATATTCTTCCTTATATAGGTCTATATCACTAGGCAATTTGTTTAGAAATCAATATCAAAGCTACCCCTAAGAATATGTATTTCAAATTTGAGATTTTTTGGCTTAAAGTTCCATCCTTCGTTGAGAAGACATAGGTGTGGTAGGAGGATATTCAAGTTTGTGTCCCTCCAATAGGCCAAGTTCGAATAAAAACTCATTATTCTCATGTAAAATATAAAAAAATGGAACGAAAAGCATTTTGGAAATATTTTCCAAGCAAAAAAAGTGATGGAGGTATATATGCAAGAGGTTCAAAAACAAATAATACTAGAGGGAAGGACTAAGGATGTGGATGTAATGCAGGGATAACTACTCTAAAAAATATAGGACATAAGGAAATAGGAGGAAATATCATGGAGGGAAAAGTCCAGAATCCATTAACTTCGAGAAGGGGAGAAGAACAATTTTGTTTTTCATAAATCGATGATAAAATGTTAACATCATAATATGATCTTTTTGCTCAACGATGAAGCAGGGAAAAAACTCACAAATAATAAAGAGATGGAGCAAGAATTTGTTATATATTATGGATATCTTTAGTTGCACTAAATCAAATTAAAGGGAGAGTAATTTAGAAGATCACGTAAAACATCATAGTGCTGGTTTAACCAAGTAATAATGCTTCCTTAATCTGATAGGTATGTTATGTCAAAGTCAAAGAGACTGTAATTTCCATGCCAAAAAGAAAAGTGCTAGGTATAAAGGGGTTCAACATAGAATTTTTCTAGGATTGTTAGCACTTCCTTGGAAAATAAATAAATGGCCTAGTGGAGGAATCTCGCAATATGTGGTCTTTGTTTCTAGCCTTGAATGCCATGCTATTAACACTAACGTCAAATTTTGATAAGGCCTAGGATCTTAGTCGCTTCATATCAATAGCCTCAAGAAATTCAAAAATTCATTTAAAATAATCTAAAGCCACTCCTAACAAATCTAATTTCAGTGGACTAGACTAGTTACGTGGAGGGAAGGCAAATCTTGGATGGAATGGTAGTAGCCCAAGGTAGGAACACTAATTAAGCTTCACTTGTTTGGGGATTTCCATAGAATTAGTTGGGCTTATATCTTATGTTTTAATATACCTTGTCTTTTCAAGTAGTGGGATTTACCAGTTAGAGCTTTGGTTGTAACACCTCTCTTATTAGATATCCTTAATGGACCTCCTTCCTCAACATTCAAGAATTCACGTTGCATTCAGCAAGGTGACCCTCTTTCACCATTCTTATTTCTTTTTAGTAGAGAAGGGTTGGGATGCACCACCAAGGAAACCGTAGCACAAGAAAAGATAAAAATATTAAGACTCTATGGTGATGATCTTTCCATATCCCATCAATATTTTATTGATGATACGATGCTAATGGGAGTTGTTATAGTAAGAAAACCTATATCTCTAAAATATATTTTAGATCACTTCATGGAGGCTTCATCTACATCCATTAATGTGATTAAATCTCAAATTTATTGCTTTAATACTAATTTATAAATGCAAAGTAACATAGACTATTTGTTTGGTTTTTATTGCAGTTCTCTCCCTACTAAATATATGGGGGCACTCTTGCTAGAAAACTCCCTTAGAATTATTCATTGGAAGGAATTAGTCTAAAAAATATCCAAAAATTGGATCGTTGTACCTTTATATCTCTAATTTTTTTTAGAATATTAGTCTTGTTAAAATTATTCTTGTAGTCCCTTCTGGTGTATCTTCTCTTTGTGTTGGTGGTGGTGAAAGCAATCCTTAGATCCATCAATATTATATACAAATCCTTTATCTAGGGAGGGGTTATGGAGGAAAGAAGATGGACCCTTGTAGCATGGGATAAATTATCTCTTCGCAAAATGGTAAGAGGTCTTGGTCTTTGTGACCCAAAAATTCTAGTTAATGTTTTGGAGGAAAAATTTTGGTGGAGGTGAATCCAAGGTGGCCAGGAGTTATGAAGGAAACTTTGGAGTAGGAAATGCATCCCTTCTCAATCATGGAAAAAACAATTGATAGCTCAAAACCTTATTCAAGAATATTTAATTTGGATTTTTTCTCGCACTAATAAATTCATCGTATAGCAATGTTATTTTAGGAAAGTCTGAGAGGGAAAGGATGCCTTGTTTTGAACAAACTCATGGTAGTAGTATCCAAAGCTTGGTGATAGGGAATAATTTCTTTCTACATAAGAGATTATGAAATCTAGAGGTGTATTGATGGTATAAAATTATTAGAACTAGACAACAGAGTGCACCTTGTGAAGAGAATGGAAAAAAAGGAAATTTGGCCTCAAACGCTTGATGAAGCTAATCTAGACAAATTAATGGAAGAACTTCACAAAAACAATGATCCCACTTTACAAAGGATAAGATAAACTCACATGGCGATATAACCATAAGGGTATGTTCACAATCAAAGAGGCATATCAACTAGCTACAAATCACACCAATTTTCCTCATCAATTCATCTAGAAATTGGCTTTGGATTAGAACATATGGCCCAAAATTACTTGTTTTATTTGGTTGTTATTACATAAAAAAATCCCTTTAATGGGATAAAGTCATCTATAAATGATTCAAAGGCCCTTCCCTATATTCTATTTGTAGATTAGATGCAGAGGACATGGAGCACTTGCTCAGTACATGTGATTTTTTTGAAACTATATGGTCTAAACTCTTCATCTTATTTAGATAGTAAAACATGAATATGAATGGTATCATAGAAATGATTAAAGGTTGGAGATCATATGTGACAAAGAATCCTATTATAAATCAAGCTTGGACCTTCATTCTAGAGTTTTTGCTATGGAACATATGGAAGGATAGGAACAATCACATCTTTAATAATAGTTCATCGGAAGGGGAGGTAATCTAGGAAAAAGAATTAGAAAATATCTATGAAACAAAAATATTCCACCCTTCATCATCATCAGACTGGAAAATTAAAGCTTTGCATGCCATAATTTTCCATAATCTCTAGTTGTTTCTATCTCCTTCTATCTATATTTTTCCTCCAAGAAGGCCATCTTCTAGTCCTTCAATCTCCTAGAGCCCTCCTCCTTCTAGATTCCTTAAATATAATTTTGATAGGGCATCAAAATGAAATCGATGTTTTGTTGGTCTTGAAGGAATCTTTGTGAAAATTATGGGAAACCAATGTTTTTATTCACATATAGTATGGGACATTAAAGTAACAATGCAGAAAAAAATTGAGCTCCAAATGCTTGCCTTGTTATTGCATCCTCAAAAGGATTCTCATGGATGATTATGGAGGATGATTCTCAATTGGTCATCTCAAGAGTAAATAAATTAGTTAGTGGAGCTTCTCGAGAAAAAAATAATTCCACATCTAGAGATTAGAAAAATATATCACACATATTAACCGTATGACCCATATGATTCTAATCATTATTCCCTCTCACATCAGGAGAACAGGTGATAAGTCAGCAAACCTTTTGGCCATCTTGGGATGCAATGACATTCACCTTCATCTTTTAGCAAACCAAAACAATCACTTATGGGAGGACTAGAGATTGAGACTTATGAATATAATAAATAATGATCGATAAACCCCACTAAGGGTGGGAGAACATGAATTATTGGCTAGCGTTGAGGAGAAGCTTTGTAACAAGCCAAATCCTTCACCTCCAGTCAATCCATCCATTCTAATAACTATTTATATTCCCATTCCCTCTTAATGATTTCAATTAACTTATGGATTTTCTACTTCAATTGGAATTTACTAGTACCATGACATAATATATTGCATAATGCAGTGTTGGTCAATAGACCTTTTTATGTATCCGGTTAGTGTATGGACATTTTGGATGAACCATGGCCAAAGAATTTTGATATTATGTAATTTGGTATTAGTTTAATAGAGAAAACACTTATTTACAAAATAATAACAATAATATTTAAATTTCCAATGATTTTAAATACATTTAAGAAAATGTTGGCTACTAATAAAGGAAATTAATGAGATTCTATATATTTTGGAATACTCTTAAAATAGAAATTGGTAAGTATGTTTAGTTAATTTTTAGGAAATAGTATATATTAACATGTTCAAAGAAAATAACTTCATTTCCTTAGTTTAAAATAATTTCATTTCCTTGGTTTAGTAAATATTTATTGTTTATTTTTCAAAATTATCATTAAAACACAATTATATTTAATTTTTACTATTACATCCATAACTTTTCACTAATTATTTTGTTTTTTTATAAATCTAAAATAATATATAATAAAAAAATAACATTATTTTTATAAATCTAAAATAATATATAATAAAGAAAATAACATCATAATAAAAATGAATGAATGTGAAATTCGAACAAAATAAATACAAAAATAAATGCAATATCAATTTTTATATCAATACATATCAAATATCCCTACACTATGAATGAATTTAAGAATGAATTAAAAAAAATATGCAAACTTGTCCAAAAGATTTCATTAAATATTAATACTTCAATGATATTGATTTTATTAAAACCAGTGTTTGCTCCTTTAAAATAAAAGTGATTCGAAATGCATGTGCCACGTATGAAAGCAATTAGAAATACATGTTGGTGATGCTAAGAAACTAAGAAACGGATGAGTGACGTGTTTAATGTGTTATATTTTTAGGGATTTAATAAAATTCTGTATGAGGAAATTTGAGTTAAGATGAATATAAATTGATATAATATAAAAATAGTTAAGATGAATAAAAATTGATATAATATATATGGTGTTATATTTTTCTAGCACGAAAAAAAGTTTTGTATTATATTCATAAAAGAGGATTGTATTAGTTTTATTATATATTGTTGTAAATTAATTATAAAAACTTTCTAATTCATTTTAAAATTGGATATTTTTCACTATCTTTATTATTATCATTTCTTGTTTTTAAATTTATATATACACATTTTTCTTTAAAATATAATTTAATTAATATAATCATTTAATTTGTGATAATATGGTTGTTCACAAATCTACATAATTTTTCAATACTAAAAACATCTAAATAAAATAAATAACGATATTAAACTCAAAAAATTATTATTTTTTATTTAAAATAATTTTATAATCCTTAGTATTATTATTATTAAAAACAAAAGCTGAATCAATAAATGTTTAATTTAATAAAATAAATAACCATATTAAACTCAAAAATTAATTTCTTTATTTAAAATAATTTTATAATCTTTATTATTATTAAAAATAAAGGCTGAATCAATACATATTTAATATATCTATTTTTAAATAAATCCATAATTTAATATATAAGAGTAAACTGTTTTTAGTTTTAAATTAACATATTTTTTTAAGTTGTAAAAAAATTATAATTAAAACGAATTTAACCTTTATAATCTATTTTATATATAAAAAGTTTATAATTAAAATGATTTAACCTCTACCATATATATTATATATCAATCAATGCTCATTATAATGCAGGTCAGTTTGATAAAGAAATAATTATATATCTTTATTAAACTTGTTATTATTTTATAATTATATATCTTTATTAAAATTATTATTATTTTATATATTATATATCAATCAATACTCGTTATAATGCAGGTCAGTTTGATAAAGAAATAATTATATATCTTTATTAAACTTATTATTATTTTATGATTATATATCTTTATTAAACTTAGTATTATTTTATATATTGTGAATGACCAATTATTATCAATATAACAAAAGCTCAATTTTAAAGAATTCAATCAAATCTAACGCCCTTTATCTATTAAAGTAACGACACAAATCAAGAGTAGGCAGTTAACAGACCTCTCTCACCTATCAATTTAATGAAGATTGAGTAAGCCAATAAAATAAACCAAAAATAACCACCCTAATGCCTGATATTTATGAATTCATTGAATAGTTAATATATCAACAAGGGCCGCAAGCTGCGGTAGTCCCTGCCGGGTATGATCTTTTTTTAGTTTAATAAAGCTTTAGATAGTGATATAATCGTGTTCTGTCGTGCAAGTTTGGGCACAAATATTTGTAGAATCCATTGTTGGAGGTAAGGCGGTACAACGGATGGATGAATGGTACAACGGATGGATAGATGGATGGTGTAGTTGTGTTGGGTGGATTGAGAGAATTACACTGTTAAATGGATTCAATTCACCTAGGTTATTAGGAGAGAGATCTAAATACACCTTGTCACTGATGATGAGGATGACGAGAATGAAACAACTCTGGAGAAAGTCTGGTTTACAACAGCTTGCTTATTTACAATTACAGTGTTAAATGGATTCAATTAACCCAGGTCATTATGAGAGAGACTTAAATACACCTCGTCTCGTTATGAAGAGAAGGAAACAACCTTGGAAGGAACAGTGGGCATTCCAGCTTGCCTCCTCAACATAATACTTCCCCTGGTGATCACCCCACTTTAATTTGATGGAAGCATCTCACCTTGAGCTTAGAAATTGAGGATTGATTGTTTAGACAACCCACATTCGAGGTAAGGTTGGACATCGGATGAAAAACCAATGGAGAGTGAGGTGAGGCGGTTCAATGAGCTACACCCTTTGTTGTGCGGTAAGCTCTGCAAATTGCCCAACGCTATAACAGTTAAAATTCATTGCACACTTGTAAACAATTGTAATACATGCATAGATTTTCACATACTAAAATTTTTGACAATTGAATTAAATAGAAATCACCACAATCTAACTCTGTGGTGCCATGATTTTTCCACTTGTCTACCCCTGTGGGCCCACATGAATTTACCACTTGTCCCTCTTTTCCATAACTCACACCCAACATGCACTATGCACAAGGGGTGCTTAAATATCTTGGGCCATTATGCTTATCTCTTTGCAACTAGAACTAGGAACTAGGCCCAATGTGCACTATGCATAAGGGGTGCTTAAATATCTTGGGCCACTGTGCTTATCTCTCTGCAAATAGAACTAGGAACTAGGATGGGCATTACCTCCTTAAAAAGTGCAACGCCCTTAGATAAACCTTTTTTCAATTGCCTTTCGCACTGAACCAAGAAACTTGAATTCCTCTATTCACGTGGCAGCCATAAAAAGTGCAACGCTCTTAGATAAACCTTTTTTCGATTGCCTACCGCATTGAACCAATAAACTTGAATTCTTCTATTCACCTCCCAGCCATATACGCAGGAAAAATGTCTCAAATTTGCACTGAACCAAGAAATTTGAATTCTTCTATTCACCTTGCAACCATATACGTAGGAACAACGATATACGTAGCAAAAATGGCTTCAATAGTCATTGTATCTAGCAGTAGACTCGCCCAAAGGTATGTTGGTCTATTGGTGATTAGGATTCCGTGGTAACAACAACACACAAAATTTGAAAGAGTTAAAAGGGTTGCAGTTACAGGAATGGCTAGCTAGTCTTTCCACCACCAAGCAGGTAGTTGGTTAGTGTTTGTGGCAATCTCAAGTGTGTTCCAGGTGGTTGCACCTTCCTTGAAGAGCTGGAACAGATCTGTTTGTTACAGGTAACATGTTCACCATCAAATGAGCTCACTGATTACATCTAACTACCGCTTGAATTGTTTTTTTTGTATGAGTAAAGTTAGTTCTATGAATTTGCAAGCTTTCAGTTTACCTTTTTTCTTTGTCTTCTTTCTGTCATAAGTCTGTGATTCCTTAGATGCTTCTGGTATACATATCAGGCCATTCCTTAGTTGTTTCTATTACCTGTATTATCTGTGTAGGTATAGGGATTTACTTTCCATTGTTCTTCCTGTTGTTCTGTGTTTTTCGTTCTTCATGTTGTTCTTCATTTTTCGTTCTTCCTGTTTTCTTTATTTTTGTATACGGCTGACTTGGTCTTTATCCATTTTCCAATAAAAAACACATACTACGCTACGACATGGATGGCAGCAAAATAGTCCTATTTAAAAAATGGAATTATTAGCTTAACAATCAGATTTGTCATTGTCTATCTAATCGGGGCCTCTCCTATCCACTCTCTATTAGAGTTGGTCTACACTTGTGAACCCTTGAATAAAATAACTAGCAATATGACCATAATCGGCCTCTCCTACCCACTCTCTATTAGAGTTGGTGTACACTTGTGAACCCTTGAATAAAATAACTAGCATTTCGACCATAATCTGATATGTACAAACTATGTATTTTTCTTGAAAGCCCAGGGTACAGAAGGTTGACAGTTGGTTCGATGTTGTACCAACAAAAACTTGAATAAAATAACTAGCATTTCGACCATAATCTGATATGTACAAACTATGTATGTTGCTTCAAAGCCCAGGGTACAAAAGGTTGACAATTGGTTAGATGTTGTACCAACAAAAAATGTGATTTAGTCACCTCAATTTAAGGGGTAATATCTGAACATAAATTTCTGATGAGAAAATTGCTCCACTATCTGCAATTGAATTTCTTTTGTAGGTGGAAAGAAGAAATAGAACACTGTTCCATTGTACTGGTCCATTGTCTGCAATTGAATTAATATTCAATTAGTTTCAAGCATAGAATAAAATTAAAATTAAATATGTGCACAATAACACTATTCCTACCTGAATTCCTCCTTGAATTCATTTGTTAATTTGATTTTGCAGGTGAAAAGAAGAAATAGAAGACTTCTCGGGAAGACGTTGTGAAGGAGGTGATCAAGCTTATCGAGAAAGAGAGTCGATTAGATCATTAGAAAAAAGAAGCAATATGATCAGATTCTTTAACTATGCAAAAAAAAACAGGTCCATAAATTTGTGTGACTATTATAAAATACGTTGGAAAACTAATTAGTAGCACCATAGCTATATTATTCGCATACAATCAATGGACTCGGAAATTATAGTTGGGTGAGGTCGAAATCTTTCTAAAATAGCAAGCACAGACAAACATATATGAAAACCACCCTGCAATCGGTAGAAATGTATGCATCATTTTGTTATAAGTTATATGCATCATTGATTTTTGAATGAAGCTCTTGGGGTTTATGAAGATAGGGGACTTGAACGATGGCCTTTGCAGTGGAGGACAAAATTTGCTTGGCTCGCTTGCATGCCCAGCGAAGCCTCCTGAGCATTATTGCATTTGGGGATATGCAGACTTTGTATTTCTTTTGAAATTCCTTTAAAAAATGTTGAACCAACCTATTGTAAAAGTCTTCACCTCCGAGATGCATGTCTCCCCTCACTGCCTTGATCTCCATTATGTACTTGTTAGTTTTATGTACTTGTTAGTTTTAAGCACAATGACATCCAAAGTCTTTCTACCCAAATCAAAGATGAGAACATTCTTAAAATTTTCATACAGGAAGCCTTTCCATACATGTAATGCCCTAGAATTGATGTAAATATTTAATTTTACTGTGGTAAATGGCAAAACTGTTGAGACATTACTATATGTTGAATTTTAATAATATTGGTTTTTTTTTAAATTACTGAAAGAAATGTTTTCTTTAAAAGTTGGCAACTTCCCAAGGAAGGGGGAGGGCTAGACAGTTGCAGATTCCCCAACCCTAACTGTTTTCCTTAACTGGAAGGGTTTCCAGAAGGAAAAGAGGGAAAACAGGAAAAAAGGGAGACTCTACTGTGCTGTGGGGACAGACAGAGAGAGAACGGGGAAAGAGGTGGCTAAGTCTGGTGATGACCAGATAGCCAGGCACTGAGTGCAAATAACTTGCTGTGGACAGCGGTCCTGCAAGAGAGCAAGGGGGGAGATTCTGGTCCTAAAGGACGAATCTCACGGATGGGAGGTAGACTGGAAGCAGATGAGCAGAGGTAATCTCAGCTTCTGAGTGTTAAGCAAGCTACGGGAAAACCAGGTAAGTGGCTGAACTGTGTAGAAGTATTTAAAATATTGAAGCAGTAAGCTGTAATCTATGGTAGTATAGCATTGCTGTGTTAATTATTAAAGACTGAGTCACCGATAAAATAACATTGCTGTGTTAATTATTAAAGACTGAGTCACGGATAAAATAGCATTGCTGTGTTAATTATGAAAGACTGAGTCACGGATAAAATAGCACTATTGTGTTAATTATTAAAGACTGAGTCACGGATAAACTAACATTGTTGTGTTAATTATTAAAGACTGAGTCACAGATAAAATAGCATTGCTGTGTTAATTACGAAGGAAAGAGAGTCATGGATGAAATAGACATTTATCGGTAAGCCACGACAACTGCTAATCCTTCTCTGTTTTATTTTTATTAAAATATACATGAATAAGAGCACTGCTAGGATTATCATCATGCCAGCAAATGCACATTTGAATAGAAGATTAAAAGCCCATATGTAAATCAAGACTCAGGGTAGGGAAGCCCAGTAAATTTAGTTCGGATAGTAGTGAGGTGGCTGTTTAAGGATGCCAACTGGGTCGGAAATGGCAGTCCATGCACCCTGAACCTTAGGTGTGGGGTTTTTCCCTCTAGAGTTTGAAGGTCTGTTGAAACCGAGGATGGAAAATATTCATGGTAGAAGGAGTCCTGAGTTGGTTGTTAAAATGTTACTATTAGTAAACAGTAGATAAATATCCCTTGGATGGCACAATACCCTCTAAATATCATGCTTGCATGTGAACCTTGACGGAGGCAATTCTTATCTAACTAGTTCCAGCATGGGGTGAGTGTGCTCGGTAATAGTTGTCCCAACTGTACAAAAAAAGAACGTAGATATTACCCCTGCATGCAAAGGAGTAGAGCGGAAACCTTTTGATGTGGGTTATCAACAAGGGTGAAGTGGAAGTCGTGGCACTACGGCCAGCTCGTAGTGGCCAGACTAGCCTGTAGGATTTCCAAAACCATGACTATACAACTAGATTTGCAGCGGGAAGAAATAACTTAGGTACAATTAAGATTAGGGAACGAATTATAACTCTACGCAATAGTAGAATAGGGTGTTTCCCTGCAGCAATAACCATGAAATATATAGCGAATATGCATTGATAAACCTGAAACTCAACTGTAATAATAATAGAAGCCCTTGTTGGGGTAAAAAAATATTTGACAATCGCCCTTGGGGCCATAACGGGTTGGCGGTAGTCACAACCGGACAGAGAGCATTTCATTAACAGAGGAGAAAATTCATTTCCATAACATAAGTAAACATCATGCGGTTCCGGACAAAATTAATGAACATCTGCAAGTAAATAACTGTTTCCAACCTGAGGAATTACATACAGGCCGCGAGGCATACATAGTTTCAAAGAGAAAACCCTCGCAGCTCAAAACCCTCTCTCAAATATGACATAGTACAAACAGGAAACAGGGTTGACAATTGCTAGAACCTGGACGAACCTTCATGGATAAGCATTGAACTTGGAAATTTACACTGTCACAAAATACTTAAATAATATTACAGAGACAACATTTAAACTCTGAGATGAGCCTATCACAAGAGAAATAACATAGTTTCATTTGCAACCATAACCTAGCAGAAAGCCTCATAATCGGCCAGTATTGGAGCTAGTCTTGGGAGAACAGAGGCGAAGCTGGACCCAAGTTCGTAGTCTGGGTTGAGGGAGCCTGCCAAAACAATCATAAAAATTCAATTAATAAACCGATAGTCTCAACATATACAGTGGAATTTAAGCAACTCAAGCACGCCTGCATGCATAAAAAAATAACTCGACATCATCGCGCAGGGAAAATTGGTAAT
Source organism: Pinus tabuliformis (assembly GCA_031772625.1). NCBI lineage: Eukaryota > Viridiplantae > Streptophyta > Pinopsida > Pinales > Pinaceae > Pinus > Pinus tabuliformis. The sequence continues at coordinate 550,362,739 of CM062809.1, forward strand.
CTCCTGAAGTAAAAAAAAAAAGGGAAACTTACCCGTGACAGAACCTGAAGACAAAGACCAGGATAAGGCAGGTTGAGCGCCTCCCATGACCGCCATAGAATCCTGAAGCAAGCAGGAGGACTGGAATGGGTGAGAACAACACCCAAGCAGCAGGTCGAAATGGTGGAGAAATGAGGACAGGAAACTAGACCAAGTGATGTGTACGCAGGCCACATTCTTCCGAGCCATTGGATCGCTAGACAAATTCCAGCACTGTCGATCCAGGAGGGATCCTGAGGACGCTGCAGAGAGCGGACAACGCTGCACATGCCACGTACAGTGGTAATGCAGGGTTAATGCAGAGTTTCCAACTATCAACAATAACAAATACAGAATGGACGGCTAGATCTTGCAACCCGAACTTCCACGTTGACAGATGGCACAAATCAAATTTGCACCCTGCCTACATTAAGGCATGATTTCCGCTCCATTAATGTAGCAAATATACGTACAGATATGGATAGAGTTAATCACATCAAGAAAAATGTAAACCGCATATTATCACAAGCATCGTAACTTTGTAACTCGGGAACTTTTAATGATATTAATCATAGCCGTAAAAAAAAAAAATTGACATGGGGGTATGACAAGTGGTATCAGAGCCACGTTCTCAAAACTGTGGCCTCTGGGAGATAAGTGGCCGAAGTAGGTTCATTTTATATTATCTTTGTGTTTCTAACTTTTCACGAACAAAAAAAAAAAAAAAAACTGTGTTGTGCTAATTGTTTCCTCTGTTCAGGTTCCTAGGAGAAAACCAGGGAACAGTCAACATGATAAGGGCAGGCAGCGGACCCCATAGGTTCGTAGTAGGTTAGGGACCAGAAACAAGCCCTGGAAGGAACCCAGAATTGTGGGTACAGTTTGGAGAGGAGGCTCGTAATACGAACCATGCAATATTAGAAACGGTACAAGAACTGAGAAATGAAATAGCTCGATTACGAGAAGATAACGCCAGAATAACCATGGAGCAGGAGAGAATTTTAAAGAGCCTATCAGACAAACAGAATCAGCAACCACCAAATCCCAGTGCTGAGCAGCAAAGAGTGTCGGAAGAACAGAATCTCCACACAGAACCAGAAAGGTCGAAAGGAAGGAATGAAGAGCGGGAGGAACGATCTGATAATGCCTCCGAGCAGTAGACATCAAAGAGGTAGCAGATCGAACTGCAAGGGGAGTTCCACAAGATCAAGCTGCTTCACTTTGATGGAGAACAAGAGGAAGCAATGGAGGCATGGTTAATTAATATGAACAAATACCTCAGCTTCTGAGTGTTAAGCAAGCTACGGGAAAACCAGGTAAGTGGCTGAACTGTGTAGAAGTATTTAAAATATTGAACCAGTAAGCTGTAATCTATGGTAGTATAGCATTGCTATGTTAATTATTAAAGACTGAGTCACCGATAAAATAACATTGCTGTGTTAATTATTAAAGACTGAGTCACGGATAAAATAGCATTGCTGTGTTAATTATGAAAGACTGAGTCACGGATAAAATAGCACTATTGTGTTAATTATTAAAGACTGAGTCGCGGATAAACTAACATTGTTGTGTTAATTATTAAAGACTGAGTCACAGATAAAATAGCATTGTTGTGTTAATTACGAAGGAAAGAGAGTCATGGATGAAATAGACATTTGTCGGTAAGCCACGACAACTGCTAATCCTTCTCTGTTTTATTTTTATTAAAATATACATGAATAAGAGCATTGCTAGGATTATCATCATGCCAGCAAATGCACATTTGAATAGAAGATTAAAAGCCCATATGTAAATCAAGACTCAGGGTAGGGAAGATCAGTAAATTTAGTTCGGATAGTAGTGAGGTGGCTGTTTAAGGATGCCAACTGGGTCAGAAATGGCAATCCATGCACCCTGAACCATAGGTGTGGGGTTTTTCCCTCTAGAGTTGGAAGGTCTGTTGAAACCGAGGATGGAAAATATTCATGGTAGAAGGAGTCCTGAGTTGGTTGTTAAAATGTTACTATTAGTAAACAGTAGATAAATATCCCTTGGATGGCACAATACCCTCTAAATATCATGCTTGCATGTGAACCTTGACGGAGGCAATTCTTATCTAACTAGTTCCAGCATGAGGTGAGTGTGCTCGGTAATAGTTGTCCCAACTGTACAAAAAAAGAACGTAGATATTACCCCTGCATGCGAAGGAGTAGAGCAGAAACCTTTTGATGTGGGTTATCAACAAGGGTGAAGTGGAAACCATGGCACTACGGCCAGCTCGTAGTGGCCAGACTAGCCTGTAGGATTTCCAAAACCCTGACTATACAACTAGATTTGCAGCGGGAAGAAATAACTTAGGTACAATTAAGATTAGGGAACGAATTATAACTCTACGCAATAGTAGAATAGGGTGTTTCCCTGCAGCAATAACCATGAAATATATACCGAATATACATTGATAAACCTGAAACTCAACTGTAATAATAATAGAAGCCCTTGTTGGGGTAAACAAATATTTGACAATCGCCCTTGGGGCCATAACGGGTTGGCGGTAGTCACAACCGGACATAGAGCATTTCATTAACAGAGGAGAAAATTCATTTCCATAACATAAGTAAACATCATGCGGTTCCGGACAAAATTAATGAACATCTGCAAGTAAATAACTGTTTCCAACCTGAGGAATTACATACAGGCCACGAGGCATACACAGTTTCAAAGAGAAAACCCTCGCAGCTCAAAACCCTCTCTCAAATATGACATAGTACAAACAGGAAACAGGGTTGACAATTGCTAGAACCTGGACGAACCTTCATGGATAAGCATTGAACTTGGAAATTTACACTGTCACAAAATACTTAAATAATGTTACAGAGACAACATTTAAACTCTGAGATGAGCCTATCACAAGAGAAATAACATAGTTTCATTTGCAACCATAACCTAGCAGAAAGCCTCATAATCGGCCAGTATTGGAGCTAGTCTTGGGAGAACAGAGGCGAAGCTAGACCCAAGTTCGTAGTCTGGGTTGAGGGAGCCTGCCAAAACAATCATAAAAATTCAATTAATAAACCGATAGTCTCAACATATACAGTGGAATTTAAACAACTCAAGCACGCCTGCATGCATAAAAAAAGAACTCGACATCATCACGCAGGGAAAATTGGTAATCTCCTGAAGTAAAAAAAAAAGGAAAACTTACCCGTGACAGAACCTGAAGACAAAGACCAGGATAAGGCAGGTGGAGCGCCTCCCATGACCGCCATAGAAGCCTGAAGCAAGCAGGAGGACTGGAATGGGTGAGAACAACACCCAAGCAGCAGGTCGAAATGGCGGAGAAATGAGGACAGGAAACTAGACCAAGTGATGTGTACGCAGGCCACATTCTTCCCAGCCATTGGATCGCTAGACAAATTCCAGCACTGTCGATCCAGGAGGGATCCTGAGGACGCTGCAGAGAGCGGACAACGCTGCACATGCCACGTACAGTGGTAATGCAGGGTTAATGCAGAGTTTCCAACTATCAACAATAACAAATACAGAATGGACGGCTAGATCTTGCAACCTGAACTTCCACGTTGACAGATGGCACAAATCAAATTTGCACCCTGCCTACATTAAGGCATGATTTCCGCTCCATTAATGTAGCAAATATACGTACAAATATGGATAGAGTTAATCACATCAAGCAAAATGTAAACCGCATATTATCACAAGCATCGTAACTTTGTAACTCGGGAACTTTTAATGATATTAATCATAGCCGTAAAAAAAAAAAATTGACATGGGGGTATGACAAGTGGTATCAGAGCCACGTTCTCAAAACTGTGGCCTCTGGGAGATAAGTGGCCAAAGTAGGTTCATTTTATATTATCTTTGTGTTTCTAACTTTTCACGAACAAAAAAAAAAAAAAAAACTATGTTGTGCTAATTGTTTCCTCTGTTCAGGTTCCTAGGAGAAAACCAGGGAACAGTCAACATGATAAGGGCAGGCAGCGGACCCCATAGGTTCGTAGTAGGTTAGGGACCAGAAACAAGCCCTGGAAGGAACCCAGAATTGTGGGTACAGTTTGGAGAGGAGGCTCGTAATAAGAACCATGCAATATTAGAAACGGTATAAGAACTTAGAAATGAAATAGCTCGATTACGAGAAGATAACGCCAGAATAACCATGGAGCAGGAGATAATTTTAAAGAGCCTATCAGACAAACAGAATCAGCAACCACCAAATCCCAGTGCTGAGCAGCAAAGAGTGTCGGAAGAACAGAATCTCCACACAGAACCAGAAAGGTCGAAAGGAAGGAATGAAGAGCGGGAGGAACGATCTGATAATGCCTCCGAGCAGTAGACATCAAAGAGGTAGCAGATCGAACTGCAAGGCGAGTTCCACAAGATCAAGCTGCTTCACTTTGACGGAGAACAAGAGGAAGCAATGGAGGCATGGTTAATTAATATGAACAAATACTTCCAGCTGTACAAATATGATCACAATCTCAAGGCACGATTAGCCATCTTCCAATTACAAGGGAAAGCCACCTTATGGTGGGAGGAAGTCAAGATTGTGAGAGGAGTAAGTGAGCAGAATATTACCTGGGACAAATTTCAAAAATATTTTAAAGAGAGGTACCTGACGGAATAGTTCTACAATGAAAAGACGAGAGAATTCCATGATTTGCGTCTGGGACAATAGACCATGGATGAATTTATCACTCGCTTTACATCATTACTTCATTATGTACCTTATATTAAAGAGGAAAAGGCTAAGGTACAAATATTTGTCAGTAGTTTACCCTCGTATATGAGGGAAAGGATTGAATTTGACAATCCGAAGACAATGGACGAAGTAATATGTAAAGCCAGAATTTGCTACCAGCAAAGTAAACAGAAAGGAGAGGTTCCAGGGAAAAGGGGGGCTGATAAAAGAAACAACAGATTGGCTGGAAATAATAAAGGGAGTCACGGTGGAAGTAATAAGGGCTTCGCAAAAGGACAGAACAACAAAAATTTCCAGAAAAATTCACTCAGGTCAAGGCCAACTGGTGAGTCAAGAACTAGTGAGCCCTCTAGTAAATTAGACAGTGAAGGGACAGCAAGGCCTCCCGTGCAATGTTGGGGCTATGGCGAACCCCATTACGTTAAAAATTGTCCGCAACGGAAGGGAACTGAACATATCTCCCAGATCCATGAAGCATTGACGGTTGGTGACGTGGAACGTAGTATACCCCGGATTAATGCTGCCCTGGAGGACCATCAGGCGGAGTACCAGCCGACCATGGTGGAACTCGAAGGTAAAATTCTAGACATTTTTGTAACTGTTTTAATTGACCCAGGAGCCACATTAAGTTATATTAGTCCTAAGGTGGTAGAGCATTGTAAGCTGCAACCTGTAAAATTCAAGAATCCTTGGCTAGTACAGCTGGCTATAGGGGCCAAGAGACGAGTGCTTGCTAAAGTCACTGACTGCCCCTTAAAAATAGCTGGACAACCAGTGATAGTAGACTTAAATGTGCTCCCCCTTGGTTCCTATGACATTCTAATCGGCATGGATTGGTTAGAAAAACATTGGTCCCTCATCAACTGTAAAACAAAGACTATCTATTACAGGGATGAGCTGGGAATACAACAGGAGATGCAAGGAATTAATCGGCCAGTACAGGTTCGGCCAATAACCGCATCTCAGTTAGCGAAATGCATCAGGAAGGGGTGTCAGATTTATGCCATCCAAGTGGGCTATGCTGACTCAAAGGATAAAATAGCCATGTTGGATAACATCCCTGTAATACAAGAGTTTTCCGATGTGTTTCCAGAGGAGATTCTCGGACTGCCGCCTAAGAGGGATATAGACTTTACCATCAAATTGGTATCGGGGGCAGTACCAGTGTCACGAGCACCCTATAGAATGAGTGTACTTGAGTTGACAGAATTAAAAATGCAGTTACAGGAACTGCTAGATAAAAAATATATTCGCCCTAGTGTGTTTCCATGGGGAGCCCCAGTGTTATTCGTCAAGAAAAAAGATGGAACCCTTCGCATGTATATAGATTATCGTCAACTGAACAAGTTAACCATCAAAAACAAGTATCCTCTACCTCGGATTGACGAAATTTTTGATCAAGTGAAGGGTGCAACAGTGTTCTCCAAGATCGATTTGCGATCAGGTTACCACCAGATCAGGATTAAGGAGAAAGACATTGCTAAAACAACTTTTAGAACAAGGTATGGACATTACGAATTTGTGGTGCTACCTTTTGGGTTAACTAATGCCCCTGCAACTTTCATGTGCTTGATGAACAACATATTTCATTGATATTTGGACATATTTGTGCTGATATTTATTGATGATATACTGATATACTCCCGCACTATGGAAGAGCACAAGGAGAACCTCAGATTGGTGCTACAAAACCTCCGAGAACACCAGTTATATGCTAAGTTCAGCAAGTGTGACTTTTACAAGGAGGAAATACAATATCTGGGCCATATAATCACAAGGGAAGGGATTGCAGTGGACCCTGAAAAGATAAGAACCATAATGGAGTGGCCTGTACCGAAAGATGTAGCAGACATCAGGTCCTTTATGGGGTTAGCCGGTTATTACAGACGATTTGTGGAAGGCTTCTCAAGGGTAGCGTATCCTATCACCTCCTTACAAAAAAAGGGAAGAGCATTCAAATGGACCCCGGAATGTCAAAGAAGTTTTGAGCAGCTTAAGCATCTGCTCACCACGGCACCCATTTTGAGCATAGCTGATCCTAATAAGGACTATGTGGTGTGCACTGACGCAAGCAAGGAAGGCGTGGGAGGTGTGTTGATGCAAGAAGGGAAAGTAATTGCTTATGAGTCTAGGAAACTAAAGGAGCATGAGCAGAAGTATTCTGCTTATGACTTAGAGTTGGCTGCCGTCATACACGCTTTGAAGATGTGGTGACATTATCTTGTGGGCAGGAAATTCTTGCTACTGACTGACCACCACAGTCTGACCAATTATTTTAGCCAACCCACTTTAAACGCTAGGCAAGCGCGGTGGGTAGATTTCTTAGGCGGTTTTGACTTTGAAATCAAACATCTGAAGGGGAAAGAAAACCGGGTGGCAGACACCTTAAGTCGGAAGGTACAATGTTTGTATGAAATTTCCTATAGCCAATGGAAAAGCCCCTTCAAGGAAATGATAAAAAAGGTAGCAGAACAAGATGCTGTGTACTAGCAAATAAAACAGCAAGTACAACAATCTATCAGCGAGAAGAATCAACAAGGATATGAAATGGATGATGCTGAAATGTTGTACTACAGAAAAAGGCTATATGTACCTGATCAAAACAACATTAAAAATCTGATTTTAGATGAATTCCACATCAGTCACTATGTTGGACACCCAGGTTATTAGAAAATGATCACTGCGATTCGAAAGGAATACTATTGGCCGAGAATGAAGAGGAATGTGGCTGAGTATTTGGCACGGTGCCTGGAGTGTCAATAAATTAAGGTAGAGCATCAACATCCAGTGGGGTTATTGCAACCTTTACCCATTTCGGAATGGAAGTGAGAAACCATTTCTATGGATTTTATAACAGGGTTGCCTAGGACGAAGAAGAATAACGATTCTATTATGGTGGTGGTAGACAAGTTGAGTAAAGCAACACATTTTATACCTGTGCAATCCACCTACAGGGTTGTACAGATTGCCCATATCTTCATGCAAAATGTGTTTAAATTACATGGACTCCCGAAGACAATAATTTCAGATCGTGACATGAAATTCATGTCGGCCTTTTGGAAGATGCTATTTGCAGAATTGGGAATGCAACTTAACTTTAGTACAGCATACCACCCCCAGACCGACGGACAAATAGAGTGAGTGAACCAAGTGGTTGAAGACATGTTAAGAGCGTATGTAATGCATCAACCAACGTGGTGGGAGGAGTATTTGCACTTGGTTGAATTTGCATACAACAAAGGGTATCATACTTCGTTACAAATAAGTCCCTTTGAGGTACTGTACGGACGGAAATGTCGCATACCCTCAAGTTGGAGTGGCCCTGAAGACAAATTAAGATTAGGGCTAGAGATGCTTAAGGAAATGGAGGATATGGTGAAAAGGGTACGCTCTAATTTAAAGGCTGCTCAGGATAGGCAAAAGAGCTTTGCTGACCGGAAGAGGAGATTCAAAGAATACCAAGTCGGTGACCATGTTTATGTGAGAATCCAAGCCAGAAAGAGTACACTGTAATGGAGCGGGTGTGCCAAGTTGGCACCCCGATATTGTGGACCATTCCAAGTCTTGGCAAGAATTGGGCCGGTGGCTTACCAGCTCGCCCTGCCAAGTCACATCCGGGTCCACAATGTCTTCCATGTCTCTATATTAAAAAAATACATTTATGACCCTAAACATGTGATTAGATGGCAGGATATACAGGTGAGGATTAATTCTAGAAGACCAGTCTAAAAGTTTTCTTTATAAGAAACTGATTTAGAATATTTCATGTTGCAGGTCGAACCGGAAGGCGAAGTCTTGGTCGAGCCGCTGAGCATTCTCGACCGGAGAGAAGTACAGCTGCGGAAGTGAGCTATTACCCAAGTTAAAGTGCAATGGCAGCACTTTGGGCCTGATGAGGCCACTTGGGAAGATGAAGAGCTCATGAGAAAGGCTTACCCGGAGCTGTTCTTAGTCAACGGACATCGGGACGATGTCCAATTTCAAGAGGGGGAGATGTAATGCCCCAGAATTGATGTAAATATTTAATTTTACTGTGGTAAATGGAAAAACTGTTGAGACATTACTATCTATTGAATTTTAATAATATTGGTTTTTTTTTTAAATTATTGAAAAAAATGTTTTCTTTAAAAGTTGGCAACTTCCCAAGGAAGGAGGAGGGCCAGACAGTTGCGGATTCCCCAACCCTAACTGTTTTCTTTAACTGGAAGGGTTTCCAGAAGGAAAAGAGGGAAAATAGGAAAAAAAGGGAGACTCTATTGTGCTGTGGGGACAAACAAAGAGAGAACGGGGAAAGAGGTGGCTAAGTCTGGTGATGACTAGATAGCTAGGCACTGAGTGCAAATAACTTGCTGCGGACAACGGTCCTGCAAGAGAGCAAGGGGGGAGATTCTGGTCCTGAAGGACGAATCTCACGGACGGGAGGCAGACTGGAAGCAGATGAGCAGAGTTAATCTTAGCTTCCAAGTGTTAAGCAAGCTACGGGAAAACCAGGTAAGTGGCTGAACTGTGTAGAAGTATTTAAAATATTGAAGCAGTAAGCTGTAATCTATGGTAGTATAGCATTGCTGTGTTAATTATTAAAGACTGAGTCACGGATAAAATAGCATTGCTGTGTTAATTATTAAAGACTGAGTCACGGATAAAATAGCATTGCTGTGTTAATTATTAAAGACTGAGTCACAGATAAAATAGCACTGCTGTGTTAATTATTAAAGATTGAGTCGTGGATAAAATAACATTGTTGTGTTAATTATTAAAGATTGAGTCACAGATAAAATAACATTGTTGTGTTAATTACGAAGGAAAGAGAGTCATGGATGAAATAGACATTTATCGGTAAGCCACGGCAACTGCTAATCCTTCTTTGTTTTATTTTTATTAAAATATACATGAATAAGAGAATTGCTAGGATTATCATCATGCCAGCAAACGCACATTTGAATAGAATATTAAAAACCCATATGTAAATCAAGACTCGGGGTAGGGAAGTCTAGTAAATTTAGTTCGGATAGTAGTGAGGTGGTTGTTTAAGGATGCCGACTAGGTCGGAAATGGCAGTCCATGCACCCTGAACCATAGGTGTGGGGTTTTTCCCTCTAGAGTTTGAAGGTTTGTTGAAACCGAGGATGGAAAATATTCATGGTAGATGGAGTCCTGAGTTGGTTGTTAAACTGTTACTATTAGTAAACAGTAGATAAATATCCCTCGGATGGCACAATACCCTCTAAATATCATGCTTGCATGTGAACCTTGACGGAGGCAATTCTTATCTAACTAGTTCTAGCACAGGGTGAGTGTGCTCGGTAATAGTTGTCCTGACTGTACAAAAATAGAACGTAGATATTACCCCTGCATGTGAAGGAGTAGAGCGGAAACCTTTTGCTGCGGGTTATCAACAAGGGTGAAGTGGAAACCGTGGCACTACGGCTGGCTTGTAGTGGCCAGAATAGCCTGTAGGATTTCCAAAACCTTGACTATACAACTGGATTTGCAACGGGAAGAACTAACTTAGGTACAATTAAGATTAGGGAGCGAATTATAACTCTATGCAACAGTAGAATAGGGTGTTTCCTTGCAGCAATAACCATGAAATATATATCGAATATACATTGATAAACCTGAAACTCAACTGTAATAATAATAGAAGCCCTTGTTGGGGTAAACAAATATTTGACAATCGCCCTTGGGGCCATAACGGGTTGGCGGTAGTCACAACCGGACAGAGAGCATTTCATTAACAAAGGAGAAAATTCATTTCCATAACATAAGTAAATATCATGCGGTTCCGGACAAAATTAATGAACATATGCAAGTAAATAACTGTTTCCAACCTGAGGAATTACATACAGGTCGCGAGGCATACATAGTTTCAAAGAGAAAACCCTCGCAGCTTAAAACCCTCTCTCAAATATGACATAGTACAAACAGAAAACAGGGTTAACAATTGCTAGAACCTGGACGAACCTTCATGGATAAACGTTGAACTTGGAAATTTACACTGTCACAAAATACTTAAATAATGTTACAGAGACAACATTTAAACTCTGAGATGAACCTATCACAAGAGAAATAACGTAGTTTCATTTGCAACCATAACCTGGCAGAAAGCCTCATACCCGGCCAGTATTGGAGCTAGTCTTGGGAGGACAGAGGCGAAGCTGGACCCAAGTTCGTAGTCTGGGTTGAGGGAGCCTGCCAAAACAATCGTAAAAATTCAATTAATAAACTGATAGTCTCAACATATACGGTGGAATTTAAACAACTTAGGCACGCCTGCATGCATAAAAAAAGAACTCGACATCATCGTGTAGGGAAAATTGGTAATCTCCTGAAGTAAAAAAAAAAGGGAAACTTACTCGTGACAAAACCTGAAGACAAAGACCAGGATAAGGCAGGTGGAGTGCCTCCCATGACTGCCATAGAAGCCTGAAGCAAGCAGGAGGACTAAAATGGGCGAGAACAGCACCCAAGTAGCAGCTTGAAATGGCAGAGAAATGAGGACAGGAAACTAGACCAAGTGATGTGTATGCGGGCCACATTCTTCCCAGCCGTTGGATCGCCAGACAAATTTCAGCACCGTCAATCCAGGAGGGATCCCGAGGACGCTGCAGAGAGTGGACAACGCTGCACATGCCACGTACAGTGGTAGTGTAGGGTCAATGCAGAGTTTCCAACTATCAACAATAGCAAATACAGAATGGACGGCTAGATCTTGCAACCCGAACTTCCACGTCAACAGATGGCACAAATCAAATTTGCACCCTGCCTACATTAAGGCATGACTTCCGCTCCATTAATGCAGCAAATATACATATAGATATGGATAGAGTTAATCACGTCAAGCAGAATGTAAACTGCATATTATCACAAGCACCGTAACTTTGTAACTCGGGAACTTTTAATGATATTAATCATAGCCGTAATTTTTTTTTTTGACATGGGGGTATGACAATACAAGTGACGGAGGTGTTGCGGTGAAGGTGTTCGAAGGTCGGCTGGCAAGCAATTCCTCACCGGGTTTGTCTGGTATGCACAAACAAGAAAACAAGGGTTTCACGAATAAACAAGCAATGAGCAAGATAAACTACCTAAGAAAGAAAACAGAAAGAAAGAAGATAAAATGTTTATAGAAGATCTAATTATATAATATGTACACTGAATCGGTGTGAAAACCACAGGGCATGTGGAGGAGAGTTGCCAACATGTGGACAAGAGCTGGCTATTGGAGTGTGAGCTTGACATGGGAGAGGGCTAAACCTAGTTTGAATTGTTAGGCATCGAATTGTTCCAAGTTTGGATAAAAATTTTGGAGTGTGAGCTTCACATGGGGCAGTGTAAACCTAGTTTGAATTGTTGGACATCAAATTGTTTTAAGTTTGGATAAAAAGTTTGTTGGACATCGAATTGTTCGAAGTCTGGATAAAAAGTTAAAAACTTTGCATGAGTTTTTTGAAACTTTGGTTAGAAGTTCATTGAACATCGAAGGTAGCTTTGGGACAAGTGAAGGTTCCAATAAAAGATCTAATTATATAATATATACCGATTCCAAAAGTTCATTGAACATCGAAGGTAGCCTCGGACAAGTGAAAGTTCCAATAAAAAATCTAATTATATAATATATATACACTAAATCAGTGTGAAAACAACAAGACATGTGGAGGAGAGTTGCCAACATGTGGACAAGAGTGGGCTATTAGAGTGTGAGCTTGACATGGGGCAATCTAAACCTAGTTTCAAAACTTTGCATAAAAGTAAAAAACATCCCAATGATTTGTTGTACATTTAACGTGCAATTGTTCCAAGTTTGGGTAAAAAGTTTGTTGGACATCGAATTGTTCAAGTTTGGATAAAAAATTAAAAACGCTGAATGACTTTTTTTTTAACTTTTGTTCCAAGTTTGGATAAAAAGTTAAAAACGCCGAACGACCTTTTTAAAACTTTGTTTAAAAGTTCATTGAACATCGAAGATAGCCTCGGGACGGGACAAGTGAAGGTTCCCATGAGACTTTAGTGAACTGAAATTGCAAATAGAAAGTTTGGGAAAATTTAGGTGGAGCTAAATTTTTTTTGGGTCAAAATACGAATTAATAGCCTGTCAACCCTCTACCAATCGTTTTTTTTGGGTCAAAATAAGAATTAATTTTTGGTTCAAAATACGAATTAATAATCGGTTAACCCTCTAGCAATCGTTTTTTCGGTCAAAAAACGAATTAATAATCGGTCAACCCTCTAGCGATGGTTTTTCGGTCAAGATACGAATTAATAATCGGTCAACCCTCTAGCGATCGTTTTTTTGGTCAAAATACGAATTAATAGTCGGTCAACCCTCTAGCGATGGCTAGAGTCCCTGCAATGTAGAAGGCAGGGACTAAGAAAGTTAATATAAAAGTGAATGACAAACCGGATCTAAACCAAAATTATGATTTAAAATTGTGCCATCAATGTTTATGATTTAAAATTGTGCCATCAATGTGCTTCCAAATCGTACAAATCTTGTCGAAATCTACGCACGATAAGGACGTGTTCCATCAGTGTTCTTCAAAATAACAGAAGCCAAATTGTTCAAAATAAGAGAAGCCAAAACAATTAACATGAACTGTTAATGAACGACCTGAATGTAACAGAGGCTTCCCCTGGTCTGGATATTTTAAATCAATGTACATTCTTAGAACAAATGCATCACCTGCTCGAAATACAATGGACAAGCTTTAACTATGTCCCAGAATCACAAAGATTGCCGGTCCATTTCCAGTAGGACTGGCAAAATAAGTCATAAACGGGAAATTCCTCTGTATGTTTGTGCGATTTACTAGTGAAAAGCTTTGCCAAAACTTTACATAACACCACAGGCGTGAGGATTCTCGTAACTGAACAGGCTAGTCGCTTTGTCATCCAATATTGAGGAGGAAGGAAGTTCAGACTGATTGCAGCGACAGGGCCACGTTTCAAATAAATTGCGGCCACCTTATGAGCAGCAACCAAATTTCAGGGGGTGAAAACAAAATAATTTGTTTTTCATCGCTTCGCTCTCCCTCAACTCACAGTCGTTAATATGAGATTCAGAAGAAGCGTATTCTAGGCATATTCACTCAAATGAAATCCCCTCTAATTACATTAAAAAGTCAACGTGGCTCATCCACTCAAGATCAAAATAGAAATTTCTACAGCTAAATATGAAAATCGAACACTAATATATTCCTTTCATTTAATTTTACAAATATATTTATTATTCTTACCATTAATTAAATAAATATTTTATAAAATATTAAATTTTTATAATTTATAATACTTAAAAAAATCAAATAAATATTTTTTGCAAATAATATTTAAAATCCCTTAAAATTACATCAAATCAAATTAATATTACAATTAAAATATAGAATTATTTCCGTTTCATTGAAACTTCGTAAATTGGAATCAATTTAATGTTCAAATCACATACGCTGTTTTCATATAGCCAAGCCATTCAAATCACATATGGTATTTTTATTTAGCTAAATTTGTGCGAAATGTGAACCACGAGATTCTTAATTTTTACTGGCAATTGTTAAGTGTAAAGGTACATGGAAAGAATAAAAGAATTGAAAAGATTATATGGTGAGGAACAAAACCCACTACTAAATCCATGTACATAAGATTTGTAAAACTTTCTAATGCAAGTATCATTAGTTTTTTGGATGGAGCTAAATTGCTTCAGAATACATAGATAATAGATATCAAAATCTACTTAGAGACACTAGTAAACCACATACAAATATTTGAGGAATCCACCTCTCAAACAAACGTTTATCAAAATCTACTGAGAGACACTAGTAAGCCACATACAAATATTTGATGACTCCACCTCCCAAAGTAAGCTGAAGACTATTCATCTCAACCAATTGCAAAGCCTCATTTTCTTTTGTCTCCCTCCAATTAAAATGTAACATGTTAGGTGGGTCAACAATGTCCACAGTGTGTACACTCACTATTATTTGTTTGTTTCAAATAGAATTAAAGGCCAGAAAATTTGGATAAAAAGACAGATAAGGAGAAGTAGGTTGTTTTTGGGATTGAGAAATGTGTTTCCAGTATTCAGTAAACAGGTTATCAGTACAATTTAGTGTTAGTGCAAAAAGAATGTGAAGAATGAAAATAGATGAAATTCTCATAGCTGGTAGTCTTACTTGATTACAATTTATAGACACAGAGGCAATAAACTTTCCATGAACTCTTACTCGCAAGTCCATAGAAACAACTATAAAACAACTATAAACATTCTTCAAATTTCTAGCAAAATAAAACAAAGTTCAAACTTAGTATGTGTTTATGTGTTCATCTATTTATTTGTGTTTATCTCTCTGTGCCTCTTACAGAGGAATATGAAAAACAAATAAAATGGACATATCAATAGATTAGTGGTTTCCATATAAGTAAATCCAAATGTATAGAAAGTTTGTTATACATTCCGCTACATTAAATTTGACTGGTTAGTAATTTCCACACAAAGCATGGAAAATAATGTCGACCAACCCCTCCAGAACTTCATCACCAAATCTGACTACCAGATTTAAAGATCTCATGCTACCAACCCTTCCAAAACCTCATCACCAAATCTGACTACCAGATTTAAAGATCTCATGCTACCAACCCTTCCAAAACCTCATCACCAAATCTGACTAGCAGATTTAAAGATCTCATGCATTACATGCAGCGCACCAGTACCATATAGAAGAAAAACCTAATGTTGAATTAAAAGGTAGTGCAGTAGAAAATTCAATAGAGGATGCTGATCACGACCTCAACAATAGGTTGGTAATATTGACTTTAGTTACAGCGGAATTGCAATTTTGAATTTGTAGAATTAAATCTTTTTACTAAAATAAGTCCAGCAATTTTAGATATTCCTATTACTCTTCACTTGAATTGAATTGTGTAATCTTGAAAATTAGTTGAGATCTCTGCAAGTTGAATAATTGTCCTAAAATTTCAACGGATTTTAAAGATAGTGATAAGAAAAAAAACCGGAAAAGGTCCAAACCTTATATGTTTATGCTACTCATTTTTTCCCCGTTTAAAGCACCTAATCTTTTGACTTCGCCGGATCGAAACAACTGAAACAAATCTTCTAAATCTCTCAGCTCTTAAAAATCTCTAAAAATGAGCAAGTTGTTTAAGGATTTCGTAACCTTAATGAATTCTGTTACGTTCAAATATAAAGATAATGCAGTGGCTAAAACCTTTGAGGTTGCACTCGTATAAGTGGATTCGATACTCATCGTTTTTGAATTTATCTGGATGGTTGATTTACTGAATATTTGAATTTATCTGGATTGTTGATTCACTAATATTTGGTAAACAATCCACTGAATATTTGAATTTATCTGGATTATTGATTTACTGAATATTTGGTAATAATAAGACAGATATGAACGTAGGCGCGGTCAATTATTTAACCTCTTCTGATTACCAAATATCAGGTAAGTTAACATGAGATAAATAACGAAATATCAGGTAAGTTAACATGAGATAAATAACGAAGTTCGAAACCAGAACTACATTTTATTCAATTTCCAAAATCAAGATTCGATTTTGGTTTCTAATCATGCCTGAAATAATTGAAATAAGCAGGAAAATCTATGAGGTCTGGTAATGATCTGTTCATTTCATGCCTGAAATAATTGAAATTGAGTGTCATAACATCCACGTTGAGGGCGAGCAACTGAGAGCATGCGACTACCCTTTCTCTTAGGTCTCCTGATGAAAATCCCCACGCTCTAAGAGTCTCAATCCGTTTCAATACTGGATCCTGACTAAGGGCAACGACCTGCGGCAATTTCTCTAGAAGTTTAGACAGTTAGATTTCGGGAATTACCTGCACCACTGATGAACCAGAATTAACAGAGGCTGAAACCTTCTAAAAACCTTCAATCACATAAGCATATTGCATCAAATAGCACAAACCCATTATCTGAATTGTATTCAAAGATAAAATTTGAAACCGATCACCAAACAAGAGAGCTATTATAACAGTGATGCCTTTTTGTGCGGAGGTATGCAGGGGTTAAAATTGAAAACCCATTATCCGAATTGTGTTCAAAGATAAAATTTGAAACCGATCACCAAACAACAGAGCTATTATAACAGTGATGCCTTGTTCTGCGAAGGAGGTATGCAGGCGTTAAATTTGAAAGGTAATCATATGGATTTTTTTTCATGACTCTTTTATTTTCAAATTCCCCTTCATATGACTTTTAATATTTATTATTTTTTTGGGGCAAGTTTTATAATTTCTATAAACTATATTTATAATTGTTTTTATATGAAAAGCAGAATTTGGTATACTGTAAATTTTGAAGTGAATGTAATTGAGTTTTGAAGAAATTAGGGTAAAAAATAGCATATGATTTCCAAAATTTTGTTTTTAGGTTGTTTTTTTTTTTTTATTTTACAATAAAAAAAACAAATTCTTTCATTATCAAAATAAAAAAAGTTATATTAGCCGAAGTCTTTCTCACTCATAATACTACTAATTAGCACAACCACTTTTACCAATGTGGTTGATATAAACATATATACAACCACATTTTCCAATGTGATTGATACAACCAGATTGGCTTATATCAACCACATTAATAATTATTATGCCTATCTTTTTAAACACCAACTATTTATGATTATTAATAACTATATAAATATTAACAACCATATTATTTATATATATTATTATATGATTATTATATTAATATTATAATAATAATATAAATTCATAATAATATTAGTAATATTAATTAATAATAAGAATAACCCATAATAATATTTGATTATCATTATATTATTATAAAAATATAAAAATAAAATTATTATTATGTTATTATAATAATAATATTATATATTATAATAATAATAATATTAATTAATAATAATAATATCCGATAATAATATTGTAATAATATTATATTATCATTATATTATTATAATAATATAATAATATAATTATTATAAAAATAATATAATTAATATAATAATAATAATAATAATATAATAGCTATTATATTAATAATAATAATAATTACTATTATATTATATTATTATTATAATATATTATGATTATTATTATATTATGATAACAATATTATCATAATAATAAGAATGAGAATTATATTGAATTGTTGTTATAATAATAATATTAACTCATAATAACAACCATGATCCAATAATAATAGAATGGTGATAAATGAATTGTTATTTGTAATTTTTTGAAGACCAACTATTTATGATTATTAATAACTATAGAAATAATAACAACGATATTCTTAGATATATATATAGCTGGCTAGGTCTTCTCTGGCTAGGTTTTACTTCTGCGGCTAGGTTAAACTTCTGCGGCCTTCTGTGGCTAGGTCTTGTACCTTAATTTTGCATCAAAAAAGCTACAACCATTGGATTCCTAGCATTATATTCCTTCTGTGGCATCTTTTGCGGCCTTCCAGGCCAGTAAAATTAACCTTGGGTTAGCCATTGTTCTGTGCATGCAAGGTTTCACTTCTGGTCATTCATTCCCGTCTCGGTTGTTGCAGAGCGAAGCAAGCAGTCAGATCGATTTTTGTTTTCATTTTTTGTTCAATCTAGAACCTGATTTGGTTCTTGCTGTTTGCAGCTTGAGGGCTTCTGAACTTATAGTTAACCATTTTTTAAGATAGCAAGCGATTTTCTGGGATTTAAGATAGCAAGCAAGCGAGGACTTTGATCTCTGGCTGGCAAATTATCTCTGTGGTTGAAGATTTTGTTCTCTGTTGTGGGGGATCCTAGGAGGTCAATCTCACAAATATTAAATCTCAATAGATCGCAAATATTAAATTTCGATATGGCTCCTAGCTTCGCGAAAATAGCTGTTGGTTCCATTCTATCTGCCTTTGGGGGGCAAGCTCCTGCCCATATCGTCAGTGAAGCCCCAGCTCCCACTGTCCAGGTGGTTCAGGCCTCACTTGATGAGGCTTTGAAGTTTTCTGAAAGTGCCCTAATCTACTGGTTCAATGGTTTTTGGCCGCGGCTGATAGCTCTCCATAGTTGGATCTCAGAGGTATGGAAGCCTATCATTTCTGATGCAATTAATATCTACCCCTGTGCTAGGGGTTTCTTTATAGTAGATTTTGAAAACCCTAAAAACAAACAATGTATTCTAGATTCCGGCCCTTGGTTTTGGGAAAAATCAGGCCTATTCATGAAGCCATGGAACCCATCGTTCGATCCCTCAACAATAGTCATAACCTCAACACCAGTTTGGGTGAGATTTCCAAACCTACCCTTGCATCTCTGGAATTTCTCCTCGCTAAAAGTCATTGGAAATGTAATTGGGAAATTTTATAGCAGGTGCCCAAAAACAGAGGAATATGCCAGAACCACCTATGCACACATCTATGTGGAAATGGACTTCAACACTGGATTCCCATCTAAAATAAACCTAACAAGTAGAGAATATGTGTGGAACCAGAGATTCGATTATGAAAGTGTCCTCTTTAGATGTCGATCCTGCTTTGAGACAGGCCATCTAGCCAAAAATTGCCCAAAAGCCTCCCAGAAAAATTCTGCTAGAAAAAATCACCATAGATCTACATGGTGGGAAGGAGCACAGAAAGAACACTACATTGTCATCAAAGAAGAATACTCTCAAGAAAACTCTGAATCATAAGAAATCGGGCACGAAAGAAACAACTCTCAAGACAAGCAGGGGGAAAGCCCCGCCCAACAACAAAAAAATGAACTCGACAAACCCTCAAGCATCAACGGTTATGAGGATTCAAATACCAAACAAAATAAGTCTTCATTTACCAGCAAAGCAGATCTCCTAGACCAAACTTCTTCTCTGACTATCTTCAAAAGGACGAACACAATAGATCGCAAAGCTAAGACACCAGTGTCCTAAGAACCAGAAGAGATGAAGGAGATGCAAGATAAAGGAAGTTGGAAGACTGTAGAGAAAAAAAAGAAAGCTACAACACCAATCTCTCCAAGAAAGACGAGGAGCCAGACAATTAAAAACTAAGAAAATTATAGGTCCCATAGACCAATTTGGTCTCAGTGGACATTAACCACCATCATCGCCATATTTATGATTATTATATTAATATTATTATAATAATATAAACTCATAATAATATTAGTAATATTAATTAATAATAATAATAACAATAATTATTATGATTATTATATTATAATTCTTAGGCTTTATTAATTCAACCATGTTTATTTTAGTATTTTTAATATTTATCTTAGGGTTTGTATACATTGGGTTTATATTAGTCCCTCTTGTTTAATATTATTCCGAGGTCATAATCCCTTGGGATTTTAGTATTAACTCCTTGGGAAATAATAATAATATAATAATAATAATAATAATAATATAATAAATATATTATAATTATACCCTAAGGGATTTTAGTAATAATGCTTCGGTAATCATATTATAATATAATATAATATCTTATATTATATTATATTATAATAATATAATATATTTATTATATTATGTGACAACCCTAATCTAAAACATACCATGGTAAAAAAAAAATTAATTACACCTCACGTACTAAACCCATCTGATACCATTAACTGCGCATCTATGAATTAGCTGGCGTACCAGTCCTTGATATTAGCTACGGGAATCGGTTCTCAACTCAGCTCACTGGTTGGAATACCGAGATCATTAATGTTGAGCGTTTTCCGGTTAGCAGCTAAAACTATAGTATGAATTTCCTGGTACTTATGCCGTGATTTCACATTTGATCTTTTGGTTTTGTTGGCTTGCTGCCCTGCATTAATCGCTCCACTGTCCTGAATGACATGGCGCGGCAGGCGAAATCTCGATGCCGGTGACCTTGGAAATTTCACCCTATCAACGGCGAGGGAGGTAGGAGACTCATCCAACGGTTGGCTTCATCTCGGGAAACTATTCCACCGCCTTGTCATGGATGTGTTTCATTCCTTGCATTGCCTTTCGCATTCGGCTCCCACAGTTCTCCTTCTCTTGCAATGACAATACTTAGAGTTGACAGTGGCAACCTGCAAGGATTTTGGGTGTAATCTGAGACCTCCCTGACACCATCATAACCAGGTATGTATTGGTTCTTGTCGCTTGACTGTAGTGCGTTTTTTATTATTATTGTTTTTACACAACTGTGTTCTAAAATACATACTATGAATTCTTGATATCTTACAGGTTATGGAAAAATGGTGTTGCGGACCTGGAGGTTGCCATGTAGACGACCTGCTCCATGGTTAGCGCTGAACGCTATGCACCGGGTAAGCATGTCATGCTAAAGAATTTTTGGTTGGCAACAAGGATAATTCTCGAGGCATGTCTGGGGTTTCACTCCAGTTTTGAGAATATAGTTATCTGTTGATACTACCATTTCCTTTACTTTTACAGCATAGATTTGACCAATGCTAGCTAGGGTTTACGGAAAAGAGCCGAGGGCTCCTTGTGGACTTATGCTTAAGGCCACGATGGAGTAATTCCCCTCGCTGCTCCTGAACTTGTAACTTTTATAGCTCTGGCTACGGCTCTGCAAATTCAGGGAGTTATTATGTCCATGACTTGTAATATATGCCTATAATCAACGAGGCCATTTACTGTGGTTATAGTTATTAGTATATAGTCTTAATGTTCGCACTGTGTCCATATTGAGTATTACAGGCTTGTGTATATTGTCTTTGGCATATCTTATATGCAATTAATTACTCTGTATTCATTCTTGTAAGGCATATTTACATACTGGTTAATATTTCTTCTGAGACTGTAAAATGACTGTCGCATTTTGTATATCAGGACGACTATCGTCTTTCAGAGGTTAAATGCTTTTAACAAGAATTTTACTATTTCAGTTATTCCTACAGTTTGTTTGTTTTTCGAAAGTTCGGCAGTCACCCATGACCGTCACCTTCTCTTGCTTTTTTTCCTAAACTTCTTATGTTGATTACAGTTTACGGCTTCTATTACGAAGCCCTGGTATGACTACACAGTAGATTCTGTTAAGAGTGACTGTTCCATCTATGATAACGAATTTTAAAAAACTCCTTCTAGGGTTATTAGCACCCTGAATCCCCCTGGTTACGAGCCCCTTTTTCCCTTGCGGCTTCATTTCCGAGACTCCATTAATGACTCCGGCTCTTTCGCCATTCTTAAGGGTTTATTTTTATTATGAAACCTGAGTCGATGACTCCTGGCTACTGGAATAGTTACCAAGACGGGATAGTGCGCGTCCATAACCCAGGAAAGGAAAATGAGATGAAATACGCCGAAATTAACCTACAACACTTACCCATTACACACAACCGTTCCTCCAATGGATACTGTGTGGCTACCCTGCTTGTTACAGGTTCATATGGTACTACCCTTGTTGTAAACGAGTCGGCAGAGTTAACCCTTGCTCTTTGACATTTTTTTCCAGAAAGTGAAAAGAATTGGCCCACCGAATAACCCTATTATATTAAGTTTATTTAATGACTGGTCGAATGGTCTTTTTTTTTTGAGGCCACACAGTGGGGCCAACATATGGTTTGGTTCTTGCCCATATATTGCTCTTACGAGTATTTTCAGGGATAGCTGTGAACCTCGGGGGTTTTGCTTATCGCTTCACCCCTGTGCCTCAGACTTTCCCCTGGTATCTGAAATCAATTAAACATTACAGCCTTCCTCTAGACAGAGTTTACAGTTCTAAATGTCTACCTAACCCCATAGGTACCTGTCTATTTTCTTTTATTATATATATATATATATATATATATATATATATATATTCATGATTCTTTTTCTTTCTTACTGCAGTTTCCAAACATAATAACCAAATGAAGCTACAGTTCTTAATTGATACGAACACATCAAACTTTTCCCTTTCATCAACAACTTAAATAATTCCAGGATAAACACTTACCTATCTCCTGCTAGAAACAAATCTGTGCACCTTGCAAGGATTGTATTCGTTATTATCTGCTTGTTGTCTGCCCAACCATGAGATACGTCCTCCTCGACTGTATCTCCCCCCGAGCTCTCTTGCAAGGTCACTAACCTTTGCAAGTATGCTACACACCGAGTGCATGCTATCTGGTCATTACCAGACTTAGCATCCTCCTCTTACCGTTTGACCTTCAGCACGGTTTTTTCCTCCCCCCGCCTCCTTTTCCTCAAGGTGTTTTCAATTAGGGGAGGCAGTTAGGGTCGCTTTCCAGCAACTGCCTGTTTGCCCAACTTCCCTCCTCGGAAGTTGGCAGCTTCTTTTTTTTTTTTTTTTTTAAAGAAAAACTTAAAGAAATATTTTCATGGTCAATAACTAAGAAAAGTATTCTTTAATTCAAATAACCATCATTCTTTGGTTTGTAATTGAATACGGTAAATAAAATAGTTACAGAAGAATATTTAAAATGTTCTGGGGTATCACATCTCCCTCTCTTGAGATTGGACATCGTCCCGATGTCCTTTTGTTACGAACAGTTCTGGGTGAGCCTTTTTTATAAGCTCTTCATCTTCCCAAGTGGCCTCGTCAGGCCCAAAGTGCTGCCACTACACTTTAACTTGGGTAATAGCTCGCTTCCGCAGTTGTACTTCTCTCCGGTCGAGGATGCTTAGCGGCTCGACCAAGACTTCTCCTTCCGGCTCGACCTGCAACTAGCAATATTCCAATCAGTTTCTTCTAAAGTAAACTTTTAATCTGGTCTACTGAAATTAATCCTTACCTATATGTCCTGCCATCTAATCCCAATTCTTGCCAAGATCTAGAATGGTCCATAATATCGGGGTGCCAACTTGGCACACCCGCTCCATTGCAATGTACTTTTTCTGGCTTGGATCCTCACATAAACATGGTCACCAACTTGGTATTCTTTGAACCTCCTCTTCCGGTCAGCAAAACTCTTTTTTCTATCCTATGCAACTTTTAAATTAGCGTGTACCCTTTTCACCATATCTTCCATTTCCTTGAGCATTTCTAGTCCTAACCTTAATTTGTTCTCAGGTCCACCCCAGCTTGAGGGTGTACGGCATTTCCACCCGTACAAAACCTCAAAGGGACTCATTTGTAACGAGGTATGATACCCGTTGTTGTATGCAAATTCAACTAAGTGTAAATACTCCTCCCACTACATTGGTTTCTGCATTACATAGGCTCTTAACATGTCTTCTACTACCTGGTTCACTCGCTCTGTTTGACCGTCGGTCTGGGGGTGGTAAGCTATATTGAAGTTCAGCTGTGTCCCCAATTCTGCAAATAATGTCCTCCAAAAGGCCGACGTGAATTTCACGTCATGATCAGAAATTATTGTCTTCGGGAGTCCATGCAATTTAAACACATTCTGCATGAAGATGTGGGCAATTTGCACAGCCCTGTAGGTGGATTGCACAGGTATAAAATGTGTTGCTTTACTCAACTTGTCTACCACCACCATAATAGAATCGTTGTTCTTCTTTGTCCGAGGCAGCCCTGTTATGAAATCCATAGAAATGGTTTCCCATTTCCATTCCGGAATGGGTAAGGGTTGTAATAGCCCTGCTGGATGCTGATGCTCTGCTTTAATTTGTTGACACTCCAAACACCGCGCTAACTACTCAGCTACATTCTTCTTCATCCCCGGCTAATGGTACTCTTTTTGAAGCGCAGTGATCATTTTCTGATACCCTGGGTGTCCAGCATAGTGGCTGATGTGAAATTCATCTAAAATCAGATTTTTAAGACTGTTTTGACTAGGTACATACAACCTCTTTTTATAATGCAGCATTCCAGCATCATCTACTTCATATCCTTGTTGATTTCTCTCGCTGGTAAACTGCTGTACCTGCTGTTTTATTTGCTGGTATTTAACATCTTGTTCTGTTGCCTTTTTTTATCATTTCCTCGAAGGGATTTTTCCATTCACTGGAGGACATTTCGTACAAACATTGTACCTCCCGACTTAAGGCGTCAGCCACCCGGTTTTCTCTCCCCTTCAAGTGTTTAATATCAAAGTCAAACCCACTTAGGAAATTTGCCCAGCGTGTTTGTCTCGCATTTAGAGTGGGCTGGCTGAAATAACTAGTCAGACTGTGGTGGTCTGTTAGTAATAAAAATTTCCTCCCCATGAGATAATGTCACCACATCTTCAACGCGTGTATGATGGCTGCAACTCTAAGTCATAAGAAGAATACTTCTGTTCATGCTCCTTTAGCTTCCTTGATTCATAAGCAATCACTTTTCCTTCTTGCATCAACACACCTCCCACGCCCTCCTTGCTTGCATCAGTGCACACCACATAGTCCTTATTAAGATCAGCTATGCTCAAAATGGGTGCTGTGGTGAACAGATGCTTAAGCTGCTCAAAGCTTCTTTGACATTCTGGGGTCCATTTGAATGCTCTTCCCTTTTTCTGTAAGGAGGTGATAGGATACGCTACTCTTGAAAAACCTTCCACAAATCATCTGTAATAACCGGCTAATCCCATAAAGGACCTGATGTCTACTACATCTTTTGGTACGGGCCATTCCATTATGGTCCTTATCTTTTCAGGGTCCACTGCGACCCCCTCTTTGGTGATTATATGGCCTAAATATTGTATTTCCTCCTTGAAGAAATTGCACTTGCTAAACTTACCATACAATTGGTGTTCTCGGAGGGTTTGTAGCACCAGTCTGAGTTGCTCCTTGTGCTCCTCCCTAGAGCAGGAGTATATCAGTATATCATCGATGAATATCAGCACAAATTTGTCCAAAAATTGATGAAACACGCTGTTCATTAAGCATATGAAAGTGGCAGA
This sequence comes from Pinus tabuliformis, assembly GCA_031772625.1. Classification (NCBI taxonomy): domain Eukaryota; kingdom Viridiplantae; phylum Streptophyta; class Pinopsida; order Pinales; family Pinaceae; genus Pinus; species Pinus tabuliformis. Next base: position 550,388,210 of record CM062809.1, read on the forward strand.
GGCGTTGGTTAACCCAAAAGGTAGCACCACAAACTTGACATGCCCATATCTTGTTCTGAAAGCTGTTTTAGCGATATCTTCCTCCTTAATCCTAATCTAGTGATAACCTGAGCGCAAATCAATCTTGGAAAACACTGTTGCACCTTTCACTTGATCAAAAAGTTCATCGATTCGAGGTAAAGGATATTTATTTTTGATTGTTAGCTTGTTCAGCTGACGATAATCTATACACATTCGAAGAGTTCCATCTTTTTTCTTGATGAATAATACTGGGGCTCCCCACAGAGATACACTGGGGTGAATATAATTTTTGTCCAACAGTTCTTGTAGCTAAATTTTTAATTCTGTTAACTTAGGTACGCTCATTCTATAGGGTGCCCGAGATACTGGTGCTGCCCCTGGTATCAATTCGATGGTAAATTCTATATCCCTCTTAGGTGGCAGTCCGGGAATCTCCTTTTGAAACACATCTGCAAATTCTTGTATTACAGGGATGTTATCCAGCATGGCTGTTTTATCCTTTGAATCAGCATAGCCCACCTGGGTGGCATAAATCTGACATCCCTTCCTGATGCATTTTGCCAACTGGGATGCAGTTATTGGCCGAACCTGCACTGGCCATTTAATTCCTTGCATCTCTTGCCTTTCACCAAGTTCATTCCTATAATAAATGGTCTTTGTCTTGCAGTTCACCAATGACCAGTGCTTTTCTAACCAGTCCATACCGATCAAAACATCATATGAACCAAGGGGAAGCACGTTTAAATCTGCCACTACTGGCTGCCCTGCTATTGTTAAAGGGCAGTTATTAATTTTTGCCAGCACTCGCCTCTTGGCCCCTGTAGCTAGCTGTACTAGCCATGGATTCTTGAATTTAATAGGCTGCAGTTTACAATGCTCTACTACCTTTGGACTAATATAACTTAATGTGGCTCCCGGATCAATTAAAATAGCTACAGTAAGGTTTGAAATTTTACCTTCGAATTCCACCATGGTCGGCTGGTACTCCGCCTGACGATCGTCTAGGGTTGCATTAATCCCTTCCTGATGCATTTTGCCAACTGGGATGCAATTATTGGCCGAACCTGCACTGTCCGTTTAATTCCTTGCATCTCTTGCCTCTCACCAAGTTCATTCCTATAATAAATGGTCTTTGTCTTGTAGTTCACCAATGACCAGTGCTTTTCTAACGAGTCCATACCGATCAAAACATCATATGAACCAAGGGGAAGCACGTTTAAATCTACCACTACTAGCTGCCCTGCTATTGTTAAAGGGCAGTTATTAATTTTTGCCAGCACTCGCCTCTTGGCCCGTGTAGCTAGCTATACTAGCCATGGATTCTTGAATTTAATAGGTTGCAGTTTACAATGCTCTACTACCTTTGGACTAATATAACTTAATGTGGCTCCCAGATCAATTAAAACAGCTACAATAAGGTCTGAAATTTTACTTTTGAATTCCACCATGGTCGGTTGGTACTTCGCCTGATGATCGTCTAGGGCTGCATTAATCCTTGGCATGCTACGTCCCACATCACCGACTGTCGATGCTTCATGGATTTGGGATATCTTTTCGGTTCCATTTCGCTGCAGACAGTTTTTGACGTAGTGAGGTCCCCCACAACCCCAACACTGTACTGGGGTTCTGGCTGCCCCTTCACCGTCCAATCTAGCAGACTACTCTCTAACTCTAGACTCACTGGTTGGCTTGGATTTGAATGAGCCTCTCTGTATAGTTTTGCTGTTCTGTCCCTTTCCAATTCCCTTGCCTCCACAGCTGCGATTTCCTTTATTGTTCCCAGCTGTCTTATTGCCTCTTTTCTCATTCCATCTTTTATTCAGAGCTTCTCCTTTCTGTTTATTCTGCTGGTAGCAGATTCTGGCTTTGCGGATAGCTTCGTCCATCGTCCTTGGATTGTCAAAATCAATCCTTTCTCGTATATACAGGGGTAAACTACTAACAAATCTTTGCACCTTAGCTTTTTCTTCTCTAATGTAAGGCACATAGCGAAGCAGGGAAGTAAAACGGGTGATAAATTCGTCCATAGTCTGCTGTCCCAACCGCAAATCATGGAATTCCCTTGCCTTTTCATCGTAGAAACGCTCGGTCAGATATCTTTATTTGAAGTACCTTTGAAATTTCTCCCAAGTTATGGTCTGTTCGCTTACCCCCTTTACGATCTTAACTTCTTCCCACCACAGGGTCGCTTTCCCCTGTAATTGAAAGATGGCCAATCGTGCCTTCAGGTTAAGATCATATTCATACAGCTGAAAATATTTGTTCATGTTTATTAACCATCCCTCAACTGCTTCGTCCTGTTCCCCGTCAAAGTGCGGAGGTTTAATCTTACGAAATTCTCCCTGCAACTCTATCCGTTGCCGTTTTGAGGTCTGCTGTTCAAACGCATTATCAGATCATTCCTCCCTCTCTTTTGACCCTTCAGGCTCTGTATAATGGTTTTGTTCTTCTGACATCCTCTGTTGTTCTGCACTGGGATTAGCTGGTGGCAGGTTCTGTCTGTCAGATAAAATTTTTAAAATCCTTTCTTGTTCCATCGTTAGTCGTGCATTATTCTCTCGTAATCGAGCCATTTCATTCTTCAGTTTCTGTACCATCTCTAATATTGCAAGGTTCGTGCTACGTGTCTCCTCGCCAAGTTGTACCCATAACTCTGGGTTATCCCCAAGGTTTATTGCAGGTCCCTGGCCTGCTACAGGTTTATGCGGAGCACTGCCAGCCCTTCGCATACTTACTGTCTGTTGTCTCTCTGCTGTTTTCCTTTGTCTTAGCCTAAAATGGAACCAGAAGAGTAGTTAGCAATATTAACTGTTTTCTTGTAAAACATAAATAAATTGCGACTGCAACAACTGTAATAATTTTGTTGTGTTTATTGCCACACATTTTTTTTATTTGTTCCGGTATTGTCCCAGAGGTCACAGTATGCAAACTTGGCTCTGATACCAATTTGTGACAACCCTAATCTAAAACATACCATGGTAAAAAAAAATTTAATTACACCTCACGTACTAAACCCATCTGATACCATTAACTGCACATCTATGAATTAGCTGGCGTACCAGTCCTTGATATTAGCTACGGGAATCGGTTCTCAACTCAGCTCACTGGTTGGAATACCGAGATCATTAATGTTTAACGTTTTCCGGTTAGCATCTAAAACTATAGTATGAATTTCCTGGTCCTTATGTCGTGATTTCACATTTGATCTTTTGGTTTGCCCTACATTAATCGCTCCACTGTCCTGAATGACGTGGCATGGCAGGCAAAATCTCGATGCTGGCGACCTTGGAAATTTCACCCTATCAACAGCGAGGGAGGTAGGAGACTCATCCAACGGTTGGCTTCATCTCGGGAAATTATTCCATCGCCTTGTCATGGATGTGTTTCATTCCTTGCATCGCCTTTCGCATTCGGCTCCCACAGTTCTGCTTCTCCTGCAATGACAATACTCAGAGTTGACGGTGGCAACCTGCAAGGATTTTGGGTGTAATCTGAGACCTCCCTGACACCATCATAACCAGGTATGTATTGGTTCTTGTCACTTGACTGTAGTGCATTTTTTTTTATCATTGTTTTTACACAGCTATGTTCTAAAATACATACTATGAATTCTTGATATCTTACAGGTTATGGAAAAATGGTGTTGCGGACCTGGAGGTTGCCATGCAGACGGCCTGCTCCATGGTTAGCGCTGAATGCTATGCATCGAGTAAGCATGTCATGCTAAAGAAGTTTTGGTTGGAAACAAGGATAATTCTTAAGGCATGTCTGGGGCTTCACTCCAGTTTTGAGAATATAGTTATCTGTTGATACTGCCGTTTCCTTTACTTTTATAGCATAGATTTGACCAATGCTAGCTAGGGTTTACGGAAAAGAGCCAAGGGCTCCTTGTGGACTTATGCTTAAGGCCACGATGGAGTAATTTCCCTCGTTGCTCCTGAACTTGTAACTTTTATAACTCTAGCTACGGGTCTGCAAATTCAGGGAGTTATTATGTCTATGACTTGTAATATATGCCTATAATCAACGAGGCCATTTACTGTGGTTACAGTTATTAGTATATAGTCTTAATGTTCGCATTGTGTCCATATTGAGTATTGCAGGCTTGTGTATATTGTCTTTGGCGTATCTTATATGCAATTAATTACTCTGTATTCATTCTTGTAAGGCATATTTACATACTGGTTAATATTTCTTCTGAGACTGTAAAATGACTGTCGCATTTTGTATATCAGGACGACTATCGTCTTTCAGAGGTTAAATGCTTTTAACAAAAATTTTACTGTTTCAATTATTCCTACAGTTTGTTTGTTTTTCGAAAGTTCGGCAGTCACCCATGACCATCACCTTCTCTTGCTTTTTGTCCTAAACTTCTTACGGTTGATTACAGTTTACAGCTTCTATTACGAATCCCTGGTATGACTACACAGTAGATTCTGTTAAGAGTGAATGTTCCATCTATGATAATGAATTAAGAAAAACTCCTTCTAGGGTTATTAGCACCCTGAATCCCCCTGGTTACGAGCCCCTTTTTCCCTTGCGGCTTCATTTTCGAGACTCCATTAATGACTCAGGCTCTTTCGCCATTCTTAAGGGTTTATTTTTATTACGAAACCTAAGTCGATGTCTCCTAGCTACTGGAATAGTTACCAAGATGGGATAGTGCACGTCCATAACCCAGGAAAGAAAAATTAGATGAAATACGCCGAAATTAACCTACAGCACTTACCCATTACACACAGTCGTTCCTCCAATGGATACTGTGTGGCTACCCTGCTTGTTACAGGTTCATATGGTACTACCCTTGCTATAAACGAGTCGGCAGAGCTAACCCTTGCTCTTTGACATTTTTTTCCTGAAAGTGAAAAGAATTGGCCCACCGAATAACCCTATTATATTAAGTTTATTTAAGGACTGGTCGAATGTTTTTTTTTTTTTTTTGAGGCCACACAGTGGGGCCAACATATGGTTTGGTTCTTGCCCATATATTTCTCTTACGACTATTTTCAAGGACAACTGTGAACCTCAGGGGTTTTTCTTATCGCTTCACCCCCGTGCCTCAGACTTTCCCCTGGTATCTGAAATCAATTAAACATTACATCCTTCCTCTAGACAGAGTTTATAGTTCTAAATGTCTACCTAACCCCATAGGTACCTGTCTGTTTTCTTTTCTTATATATATTCATGATTCTTTTTCTTTCTTACTGCAGTTTCCAAACATAATAACCAAATGAAGCTACAGTTCTTTAACTGATATGAACACATCAAACTTTGCCCTTTCATCAGCAACTTAAATAATTCCAGGATAGACACTTACCTGTCTCCTGCTAGAAACAAATCTGTGCACCTTGCAAGGATTGTATTCGTTATTATCTGCCTGTTGTCCGCCCAACCATAAGATACGTCCTCCTCGACTGTATCCCCCCCCGAGCTCTCTTGCAAGGTCACTAACCTCTGCAAGTATGCTGCACACTGAGTGCATGCTATCTGGTCATTTCCAGACTTAGCATCCTCCTCTTACCATCTAACCTTCAGCACGGTTTTTTCCTCCCCCCGCCTCCTTTTCCTCGAGGTGTTTTCAATTAGGGGAGGTAGTTAGGGTCGCTTTCCAGCAGCTGCCTGTTTGCCCAACTTCTCTCCTCGGAAGTTGCCAGCTTCTTTAAAAAAAAATAAAAAATAAAAAATAAAAGAAAAACTTAAAGAAATATTTTCATGGTCAATAACTAAGAAAAGTATTCTTTAATTCAAATAACCATCATTCTTTGGTTTGTAATTGAATACGGTAAATAAAATAGTTACAACAGAATATTTACAATGTTTTGGGGTATCACATATTATTATTATAATAATAATATTATATTATTCTTACACGGATTAATATTAAAATCCAAAGGGATTTTGAACCCGAGGAAATAATATTAAACAAAAGGGACTAATATTATAAATCCAAGGAATTAATAAACCCAACCGTTTAATATTATAAACACAAGGAATTAGTGAACCCAATAGATAAATATTGAAAACCTAAGGGATTAAGAAGCGCAAGGGATTGATATTACAAATGCAAGAGATTAATAAAACTAGCCATGATTGATAGTATAAATCCAAGTTAATAATAAACCCAAAGGATTAATACTAAAACCCCAAGGGGTTATGAACCGAAGGAAATAATATTAAACCCAAGGGACTAATATTATAAACCCAACATTGGTAAAACCTAATATAAATATTAGAAAGACAAAAATAAACATGGTTTATTTTCATGGTGAGACAATCCTTGTCACAACGTGACTTCAACCATGGTTGACCATGGTTGGCTATAATTGACAATGGTTGACCATGATCGATATTATAAACCTAAGAGAATAATAAACCTAAGGGAAGGATATTATAAACTTAAAGGGATAATAAAACTAACGGATTAATACTAAAACCCCAAAGGATTATGAACCAACAACACTGTGTATCCTGATTCCCCTTTTCTTCTGGGGATGGCTCTTCCTTCTTCTTCTGTAGTGGCTTATTTCTTGGTGATGGTGGTGAGGAGACTAGTCCCTTGACCTTGATCCTTTGTTTACATAGTGCTGCAATTCAAGGGGTGACTATGGAGTGCCAATGTGATCTGAAGTCCCCAATCCTCTACATCGTTCCATTGTTCTGGCGCCCATATGATTCACCTGGTGCCTGAACTTTAGACCACAAACATTGAATGGTATTTTGGTATACTCTGAAATTATGTTTTTAGTTTCACTGTCAATTTAATGTGTTATTAGCTGGCATGCATCTATAAGTAATCATGATTTGTGACAACGTATTCAAGGAATATAGGTTGATTTTGCTAACCCCTTCCCAGACAATGTCTTTCTCTTTCATTGGAACCAAGTACCATCTCCACTTATTTCTCTAGGCACCGCAACCATTTGTAAGGTACTATTTGACATAAATTTTCTTTGTCTATGATGACCCTTGGTGATTTCACAGGTTAGAGATATAACGTTTCAACAATTTATGAAAATTCTGAGTATTTCTACCTATCAACAATTTATGCTAAAGTTGTATTGGAGGCTTCACTTTTGGATTTATTGAGAATGGTGAAGAAAAAAAAGGTGAGACTGAGAGAGGAATACCTTAGGTATGCAATAGATTTTCTTGAGCTCAATGACCCTAAACCAGAAGTTGGGTCTCCTTCCGCAACATAACTATATTTTTCTAACTAGAGCCGCATGGGATACTCACAAGTGGATTTTGGTTGGGGTGAGGCAGTGAACATGACTCCAGTGAGCTTTCCATTTGTTCATGTTTTCATTTTCGTTTCACCTCCAAATACAAATACATACGATAAGAGAAAAATTGGCATGAGAGTTATTACATGTTCGCCCTTTGAAGCAATGGAAGCATTCAAATTAGTAATGGGAAACCTTGGAATGTAATAGGAAACAGGTGGTGTCCACCATACGCTATTATGATCGTATGCATTTGTATAATAATGTTTAGTAAACTAGAGGCTGCAGTAAGAATGGGAAGTTACAGATGAATTGACATCACTTTCCGTTCCATTTCTGTGCATTTCATTAGTGTCTGTTTCTATAAATCAGCACTACAACTATGTGCTTGTTTTCAATAATATTGAAACTAGAAGTTTGATTGCGTGTATGGGCATTGTCTGTTATATTTTGAAACGAAGCTTCTTGTTTCTGCGAAGTATCTTACTCACAGTTTCTTTTGGTAAATAAAAAAAACAAAATCTTGTTCATGGTTAATCAATTGATAAGGCTTGACAATTCATGATTATATAAAAATTATCTGTAGATAAAGGGTTTATATCGTGTATTAAATAACCTGTGATTCCGTATCTCCAACTATAACATAATACACCCTTAGCCTGAAATATCTCCTATACTTTGTACTTTGTATTTGGTTAGATGTGCTATGTGTTATATCAGTTCATTGTACTTGGGCCGTCTAATGGGGACTTATTTAATCAGCACAATTACCCATTTCATCATTTTTTCATTTATTTGACCTCCATAATTGAGATTCGAGAATTTTATTACACTATCATAAATTTATTAAATGGTAATACATAAGAAAAAGTGGGTTAGCTTAATGGATAGTCCCTATGATTAAAGTATTTTCATTCTTGATACTCAGGTTTAAGGTTTATCTAAGTGATCTCTTCTAGTGAAAATTCCTTGTAATCTTGCTCACTATTAATCAATTGATAAGGCTTGATAATTCATGATTATATAAAAATTATCCATAGAGAAATGGTTTATATCATGTATTAAATAACCCGTGATTCCATATCTCCAACTATAACATAATACACCCTTAGCTAGAAATATCTCCTATACTTTGTATTTGGTTAGATGTGTTATGTGTTATATCAGTTCATTGTACTTGGGATGTCTAATGGGGACTTATTTAATTAGCATAGTAACCCATTTCATCATGTTTTCGTTTATTTGACCTCCATAATTGAGATTGGAGAATTTTATTACACTATTATAAATTTATTAAATGGTAATACATAAGAAAAAGTGGGTTAGCTTAATGAATCAAGTCCCTATGATTAAAGTATTTTTGTTCTTGATACTCGGGTTTAGGGTTTATCTAAGTGATCTCTTCTAGTGGAAATTCTTTGTACAAATATTTTATCTGCACATTTAAGAAAAAATAATGTCTAAATAATTAAGATTAATAATTATTTATGTTAAATGTCTAAATCTAAATACTAACTACCCTGTTTGCCATAATGAAATTTGTCCATTAGATTAAATATTAAGAAATATAAACTCTAGCAATATAGTAAGAAGTTGGAAGCACATATGGCATAATATTTTGGAATTAAGTCAATCATATACTTTGTTTTATTTTTTCACAATTTAATCAACTTACAATAAAAATCTCAACCACTTTCCATAATGAACTTTGTCCATTAGATTAAATATTAAGAAATATAAACTTTAACAATATAGTAAGAAGTTGGAAGCTCATAAGGCATAATATTTTGGAACTAAGTCAATCATATACTTAGTAATATTTTTTCATAATTTAATCAAATTATAGTAAAATTCTCAACCATTATCATAATTTTATTATGATGCAACTTTTATAAAATTTTATAAAGCTTTCTAGATATAACCCAATTTTTACTAATAATTATGCTCAAATATCACTAATTAACACACACACACACACACACACACATAAGAGATTCAAGATCATCATCATATTATTTATTGTTTATTGGTAGTTTTTTCATAAAGAAAAATATAAAAAATATTTTTTTAATTGTATTTTTTATTTGTTTTTTTAAATGTTGAGTATAGGTAGTCATTTACATATCAAACAAGTACTCAAACTTAATAAATAAACCTTTATTTATTACTAAAAAACAAGCACTCAAACTTAATAAATAAACCTTTATTTATCACTAAAAATTACCATGTTATAGAGATATATTATTACAAATGAGTTATTAAAGGGTATAGCACAACATTCATAAATCTCAGGAAAATTGAAGTGTATCACATAAACCTAAAGAAATTACTAACCACTAGTACAAACCTTGTCTTGAACATTTTTTTCCATATGTTTTCAACATTGATTCTCACTTGATGGTAATTTATTTAAGGACCATCTCACTAAAGGATTTAGCTTATTGTAGTTGATTCAAGAATTTATCAATCCTTAGAAGTGCATATTTATCTTTTATGACGATTTTTTTGAATGCATGGTAGTCAATGAACATTATCCAACTTTCATCCTTTTTTGGCACCGTGATGATGGGTGAACCACATGGTTTATTGAATTCCTATCCCAATTAGAATTGTAGCTACTCTTGTTTCCTTATCCTTTTTTGCTTTCTTGGGTGACCCACATGGTTTATTGAATTCCTACTCCAATTAGTATTGTATCTACTCTTGTTTCCTTATCCTTGTTTCTTTCCTTTGCTCAGAAAACAATGAGACAAACTTCTTCAAGATACCCATGATTATTCATGTTAATGATCAATGAATAAAGATAGTTTTCCTCAAGTGATCTTATGGCATCACAACTCAATCTCCTCAAGTGATATTATGGCATCAAAACTCAATCTCCTCATGTGATATTATGGCATCACAACTCAATCTCCTCTTTAAATTCTCAATGGAGACTGTGGCTAGCAAGTTGTTTTGACAAAAGTTGTTTTCACAATTAAAGTGTGGAATGGATTCCAGTAAAATACACATACATTGAACTACAATTTGGTACAAGGAAGAACCATTTCCTAATGTCATCAACTTCTATAGAAACGTTTGTTAACAATTAAAGCGTGGAATGGATTCCAGTAAAATACACATACATCGAACTACAATCTAGTGCAAGGAAGACCCATTTCCTAATGTCATCAACTTCTGTAGAAATGTTTGTTAACACTGTAGATGAGTGGATTCATGATAATTATGCAATTTTTAATTTCTATTGAAGAATTCATCTCCAAATTGTTTTTAATGGGAAGCCTCTCTCGGAGATCGATTTTTGTCGAAAGACTTTTTGTGTGAAGCCTCTCTCTATCACCTGGGATAAAGTCTTTGAAAATGGGCACTGATGAAAGTAGCACAAGTTATGAAATGTTTTTGTCCTTGTCAATTCACATCGTTACTAATTACTTCAAACTTATTCCTTCAAAGTTAAAATATCTTTCTCCTCGTCAAAAAGTAGCCCCGTTCCAATGAGGAATAAATGCTAGGAATTTCTTAAAAGATTAATGTTTTCTTGGCAACTTTCATGTCTTAAAACTTAGTCTTGTTTTTGCTTCTTATCTAGTATGGGTTGAATTGGAGACAAGAGAAGTTTCAACAGTTGACTAAAATAGAATCAAGGCAAGACATGCTTTTTTGTTGGGGTTTATGTTGTTTGCAAGCATAAACATTTTGTACGATTGAAAATTTTCTTACTCGGTTTTCAATTTCATTTTTCATGAGTGTTATACAATCCATGCCTTCACCTCTTAGTTGGGGTTTAAGGTTTTCTATGAAACTCTTAGTTGGGGTTTAAGGTTATTTATGAAAATAAAGATTCTATAGGATTTCAATTCTTTCTTCCAAAGTAATCTTTTGTTTCTATTTATTTTTTATACTTCAATGCCATCTAGAGTGTCTTTCCTTGTTTAGCCTCTTGAGTGGGAGAGATTGTTTATATTGTATTTATGCAGTTGAGAGTCCAAACATATTGGTAATACATTTTTAAATCTCCATCTCCAGTGCTCTTTGTTACTTGTTTTTTTTTTCTTTATAGTTTGTGGCCATCTAGAATGCCTTTTCTTGTGTTTTTTTTCTTTATAGTCTGTGGCCATCTAGAATGCCTTTTCTTGTGTAAAACTCCTAGGTGAAAGAGAATTTTCTTATGTAAAACTACTAAGTGAAAGTGAATATTGTCTATGTGGTACAAATATTTAAATACATTGACAATACCGATTTGTTGGGTTACTGGTTCTGGTTTTTCTTTGCTTCACATATGCTAATTGACGTTTCCATAAAAATTGAATTTATGAGGTTTGTTGGGCTCAAAGGCTTTACTAATTTGTTTGCGACCTTCATTTTGAAAGGTTTGAATGAATTGTTTGTGTTAGAGATTGTGGTAATGATTATAATATATTGTTGTTGCAACATATGTGGAATTTTATCTTTAACCTTTATTATATGCATAACTCTGCTAGGGTATCTATTGCTTGTATGTGGACGAGCGAGTTTATTATCCTTTTTCCTTTCCTTCTTGTAACATGAATCTACAACATATAGGAGATTTTTTAAAGTATTTCTGGTTGCTAACTAGAATTTAGCCTTGTTTTAAGATTAAAAGATTCAATTACGTATACAATTCTTGTTAGATATAGGATGACAGTCATTACTTTACTCCCAAATTTTAAGGAACTAACTTGGTTATCATTTATAATGATTTTGAATGTTCATTTTAACTCTATTTTCTGGGACAAATTTTTTAGGGATTTTGTTGTTTGATTTTATGGGAACTTGCTTTGAGAAACACTCCCAAAGGTAGGGAGTTGTGGTTTATAACATGAGCAATTTTGGCTTAGAGGTAAGGGGTTGTGGTCCATAACATGAGTTGTATTTGGCTTATGTTGTAGATCATAGGGGTATCTATTTTTCCAAAATTGTCTAAGATTCTCTCCTTTGAAATATGCTAGTTTGGTTGATTTTACATTATTGATGCGAAAAACTGTGTGGAATTCGCAGACTCTTTTGTGGCTCTGATTGTGAAAGTTAGGGGTTCATTGTGTCTTAAAAAACATCAACACCAGAGAACCATCACATTCAATCAAGGATCCATAACTACATTTACCAACCATCCATTTCTAAACTACCAAGCTAGCCAGTTCCCTAGAAGGGTATAAAACAAAATTAAAGTTGCAAGTACAATGTTGAAATTGCTAAGAATTCCCTCAATTGAAATATTGCAATTCAAATCAATAGGATAGATAAAGAGGAGTTCACTTTACTTTTAACACCATGTTATTCCTCTCACTCAAATTGTAACATATCACGCATGTCTCCATCTATGCTCTTTCTCCATATGTTATTGCCTTTCGATGCTCCTTTGCAACATCTGGTGCAACTGCTAGTTAATTAATTTTTTAAATTTAAAATATATAATTTTCATGATAAATGAAGAGAATATTATCATCAATCTTCTTAATGTTTACATTATATTTGTTTTAAAATTTTTTATGCCTTAAAGGTATTAAAAGTTCGTAAGTTAATATTGATTTGAATTTGTGATTTGGCAAAGGTTGAGACATTTTGAAACACTTATGTATGGAGTCCCACTCAAGGTGATACCTACCCCTTAAGCCTCATTATAACGAGTCAATATTAGTCATTCTACATGTACATACTATAACCCTCTCTAATTTATATCACATTTGTAATTAATATAATAGGAAAGACCTATTTGAATGGCTATACCTTGAATATAAAAATCTTGATAATGTGGATGGCCATACCTTAAATATAAAATATCTAAACAAACTTTGCATATTGTTGGACATGGTGTTCATTATAGAAATCACAAGTTTTTCCATTGTGTTTGTGTTTAGGGGGGATAAGGTTTCCATTAGCAAAGATATAAGAGTTTATATTAATTAATCTTTGTGGTACTAAAAAAGTGGAAGATGGAAAACATTTTTTTCTTAAAATGTTTTATTTACGTATATTGTGACAACCCTTTAGGTAAATTACCCTCTTACAAACAATTTTAATACTAGTGTAATAAAATATATAAAAAAAATTTGAGCTTGGGGAGGACGTTGCTTGGGAAGGGGAGGATGTGGTTAATAAATATCATTCATGAGTTGAATGATGTGTTTTCAATGGGACTAATCATATATTAATTAGCTGGGAAATAAGGAGAAACCCATACCTTTTTGAGAAAAAACCACAATCAAGAAAAGGACAGAAAAGTAATTGGAAAGAGTGGGTTGCACTGGTAGGACAATGTGCCCACAATCTCCAACGAATGAAGGTAATTATAGTAGAAGGGGAGACCAAAAGGGAGATCAATGTAGAAATAGGGGCATTTAGATAGAGAGAGGGTGTCAAGAAATGGAAACAAGAAATCCCAGTTTAATTTGTCCTTGAATTAAACTGAGAATTAAAATCAAACTCTATTCTAATAGAAACTTGTAAATAGTTAATTAAGTTTAATTAACTTAATTAGCTTAGGAATTTCGAGTTGGAAACATTTTTGTAGTCATGTATATGTTATTCCTAAATTTTAGGGGTCCAGGATGAGTTTATTTGAGTTGTAATTAGATAACTCAGTTTGACTGAGTTATGGACAGTTAAACTGGTTCTAATTGTTTTTGGAACTAGTAGAGGTCTAGTAGTGAGTTGGTACACTGGTGCATCCTCAGTGCTACTCCAACTAACTAGAGATTACCCCATGGGAAACTCATGCATGTCAGTTCAGAGAAAGACCTAGTTGAGACTAGAGTGCAACGATAGTGTACTATTAGTTGTAGAATGATATGAGTTGTACAGATCATGCTTGTAATCACAAGAGGACCTAGTTTTGAATTGCGCAATTATGGATAAAGGAATTCCAAATTAAATATGGGCTATTCCTCTCAGGAATTATGCAAGGAAATAGGGCTCAACAAGTAACAAAAATTGGTTAATTGTTTGTTAGTGCAGGCTTGTGAAGCAGAGAGTTGATCATACTTGTGCGGAATTGTCCTTGTGAGAACAAGCTTTTTATTATCACTCAGATTTATGATTAATGCAATAGATAGTCGGGGTTTTGAGGAGTGGCTTTCCCTAGAGAAACAATTGTGTTATGTGTCTTTGATTATCTTCCTCTTGTCGATTATTGTTTTCATTGATCTATTAGTTTTCATTGTTTAAAGAGTAGAGTATATTCTTGTCTTATGTTTTAGTACATTGAAGGAGCTATGAAACTACAGGAAACTCTACATGGTATCAGAGCTGAAGAAAGTATACTAGAGGAGATTTCAAAGTTTGGAGTTTTGGGTTACAGGTAAAATTTGAATTTTCAATAAATACTTCAGGATCGACAGATGGCATTCTACAGTTTGTGGCTTGAGTATGCCTTGGAAGGTAGATCGAATTATATAGCCTAGAAGGACACAATGGAGGTTGTTCTAGAGGAGAATGCTTGAAGGAATTCATGGATCAAGACATTCGTAAGCCAACAACATCAGATGTATAGGATCTGGCTGAATGGGAGAAGTGTGTGGCGAAGGTGAGGCAAATAATCCTTGAGGGAGTTCGAGACCACATTGTCTCAAGTCTCCATTGGAAGGAAATTTCGTATGCTATGTGGAAAGAGTTGACTGACCTATTCCAGAACAACAGTGACCATAGGAAGTTGGCACTGAAAGACAAACTTTGAAAAATCAATATGGATAAAGGTGAGACCATTCCAAAATACTTGACCAAGTTCACTCACTGTTGTGATGAGCTTGGAAGTGTTGGAATAACCATTGTCGATGATGATATGATGAGCCTAGCTCTCTTAGGCCTTCCGAAGAGTTGGAATAGCTATCAGGACTCTACCAATGGGAGGGAGAAGTTGCCAGATTGGGAACGATTGTGGTCAGATTTGATGTAGGAGGAGATCAAAAGGAACACCAGAGATGGTTCCTCATCAAATACTGATGATGAGGAAAACTGTGCCTTAACAAGGCAAGGAAAGGAAAAGGGAAGGTGTCCCATTCCAAATCAGATTCTTGCCATGGAGGTAAGAAGAAAGACATGAAAAAAGTTAAGTTCTTTCATTGTCATGAGCTGGGCCATTTTGCTACAAATTGTCCTCTGAAGAAGTCCAATAAGAATTCCTCATGAGGAGCAGCAGATGAGGCCTTAGACTCTCAATTAGAATTAGACTTTACTCTCATTGCATGCATGGTGTCATCAATGATGGGTAGTGTATCGTACCTCGATAATGGAGATTCATTCCACATGAATGGTGACAAGGATTTTTTCAGTGACCTGGAGGAGAAAGATCTCCACATTCATATCGAGATGGGTGAGAATGGGAGGTATAGTGCTACTGGATTGGGCATGGTTACTTTTTAGAGGAAGCATGGTGCTCCTCTCACCTTGAGGGATGTTATGTATGTGCATGGGTTGAAGAAGAACTTAGTGTCAGTTGCCATGCTTGAGGATAGAGGCTATGATGTGATCTTCTCAAAAGGAAAGGCATTCCTTCGACACAAGTAAAGAATATAGGGATTCAAGTTAAGAATTTCTATAATTTGGAGGTAGAGGATTGTGCTACTTTGAGCACGAAACTAGAGAAAGTGCAAAGTCGAGATGTCAGTGAGTTGTGGCACAAGCAATTGGGCCACTTCCATTATGGGGCTTTGAAAATCATGCATCAAATCTCTACTTGGCTTTCCAAAGGGACGCTTGAGCAAGTTGATACATGCAAGGGGTGTACTTTGGAAAAATACACCAAGGCTTCCTTTCACAACAAAGACAGTTGAGCATAGGAGATCCTAGAGAGAGTCCATTAATATGTGTGTGGACCGTTCTCGACAACATCCATAATCAAATGAAGGTATTATGTTATATTTGTTGACAAATTTTCTAATAAATGCTCGATATTTTTCATGCAAAAGAAGGATCAAACTTTCACAAAGTTTTGTGAATTTAAAGAATTGGTTGAGAAAGAGTCTAGAAAGAAGGTCAAAGCTATGAGGAGTGATAATAGTGGTGAGTATGTCTCAAATGAGTTAAGAATTTTTGTGCAACATAAGGGACTAAACAGGAGTTGGCGACACCCCATAACCCACAATAGAATGCGGTGGGCGAGAGGAAGAACAAAAGCATTATAGAGGAAGCATGAGAGATATCACATGATTAGGGCCTACCACTAAACTTGTGGGTTGAGGCATACAACACAATGGTTTATTTACAAAACCATAGCCTGCATCAGATTCTTGGGATGAAGACACTAGAGAAGGCTTATTCTGGTAAGAGACTAGATGTTGGTCACTTCAAGATTTTTAGGTCATCGGTATATTTCCATGTGACCAAAGATGCATGGAAGAAGATTCAACCAAAAATAGAGTTGGGGATATTTGTGGGGTACATTTATACACCTCACAACTATCGAGTGTAATTTCCAACTAGCAGGATGACAGTGTTTTGTAGGAATGTTAGATTCGACGAGGAAAGGGCCATGCAAGTTTTCTTTCAGAGGGAGCTTCAAGTACATGTGGTTGAGGAGATTTTAGCTCCTAACATTGAGGAGCCTCAAATTGATGTGGATCAGCTAGATGCAAAGGATACAGGAGTAGAGACATCCACTCAAGCAGAGTCTTCCAGAGATGGGAGAAAGCACACCAGAGAGGCTGACAGGTTATTTCATGATGCACGGGAGAATGTGGGAGTACCCAAATCTTAGCGTAGGCAGAGGAGGTCATCTGAGAGGTATACCAGATACATGGCTCTGATGAGTGAATGTGTTGAGACAGAGCCATCTTCCTTTGAGGAAGTAGTGCAGCAGCCGGTTCTGGTTGATGCCATGGTGGAGGAGCATGACTCCATAGTTTGTAATAGTGTTTGGGATGTGGTCCCGAGACCAGAGGATAAGTTAGTGGTGAGCTCTTGATGGATTTACAAGGTAAATAAAGTTTCATATAGTAGTGTGGAGAAGCATAAGGCTGGGTTTGTGGCCAACGACTTTTCACAGGTAGAGGGGATTGACTATGATGAGACCTTTTCTCCTGTTGTAAGGTACTCATTGTTTATATCTATATTGGCATTATCAATGCAGATGGGTTGGAAGATACATCAAATGGATGTAAATACAACCTTCCTTAATGGAATGATTGAAGAAGAGGTGTACATAGACAAGCTTGAAGGTTTTGAGACCTTCGACCATGAGTCACATTTGTGCCAGCTCAAGAGGGCGTTGTATGGGCTAAAGCAAGCACTGCATTCTTGGTACACAAATATCGGTAGCTACTTCACCAGATTGGGCTTCACCAAGAGTGAAGTGGATGTGAACCTGCAACACAAGTGGTGGAAGGTAAATTGTTGATTAGTGTATTATATGTCGATGATTTTATTTTGGTGGGTGATGATCAGCTGACCAAGTCTTGCAAGGTCCTATGAAGTACATGGGGCTCATTCCTTACTTCTAGGCATGGAAGTATGGCAGGGTGATGGGAAATTGTTTTTGTCTCAGGGAAAGTATGCCAACGATATACTCAGGAGATTCTGCATGGAGAGAATCAAACCCATGGAGACTCCTCTAGCGGATAATTGGAGGAAGGAGGATACTACTTTAGGGGAAGTAGTAGAAGCTATTGTTTACAGGTAGCTTGTGTTTTCCCTCATGTATTTGATGAAAACACAACCGAATATGTGTTATGTAGTTAACCAACTTAGTCAAGCGATGGTTAGGCCTACCAGGCTATATTAGAAGGTGGAAAATCATGTGTTGAGATACCTCAAGGGAACTACTTAGTATGGATTTTGGTACAAATGGATAGAGGGAGTGAAGCCTTAAGGCTTCACCGATGCAGATTGGGCAGGGAGTCGATCCGACAGGAAGATCACATCAGGAGGGATCTTCAATTGGGTCAACGATAGTTTCTTGGTACAATAGGAAACATAGATAGGTTGCACTCAGTTCAACAAAGGCATAGTACATGGTTGCAAGTCAGGCAACATGTGAGGCCATTTGGATGAGGAAGATTCTGGTTGTTTTATTTGGTTAGTAGATGGATGCAACTATGATTTACTGCGATAATTAGAGTTGTATCAAACTCTATGAAAATCCATATTTTCATGATCAGTCCAAGAATATTGATATCTAATATCATCATCTCAGAGATTGTGTATTGAGGCAGATTATGTTATTGGAGTACATTCCCACGAAGGAGCAAGATGCTGACATTTTGACAAAGGAATTATCAAGATGTAAATTTGAGTTTCACAAAAACGGGATTGGGGTAGCTAATAATCCCTTTCCTGTTGAGAGGGAGTGTTGATAAATGGCAACAAGAAATTCTAGTTTAATTTGTCCTTGAATTAAACGAATTAAAATAAAATTCTATTCTCACAACAACTTGTAAATAGTTAATTAAGTTTAATTAACTTAATTAGCTTAGGAATTTCGAGTTGGAAGTATTTATGTAGTCATGTATATGTTCTCCCTAAATTTTATGGGTTTAGGATGAGTTTACTTGAGTTGTAATTAGATAACTCAGTTTGACTGAGTTATGGTCAGTTAAACTAGTTCTAACTGTTTGTGGAACTAGTAGATGTCTAATAGTGAGTTGGTGCACTGGTGCATCCTCACTGCTACTCCAACTAATAGAAGTTTCCCTCATGAGAAACTCATGCATGTCAGTTCACAGAAAGACCCAGTTGAGACTAGAGTGCAGGGACAATATACTCTTAGTTGTAGAATGATCTGAGTTGTACAGATCATGCATGCAATAAGAAGAGGACCTATTTTTGGATTTTGTAGTTATGGAAGAAGGAATTCCCAATTAAATATGGGCTATTCCTCTCAGGAATTGCACATAGTGGCTCAGAAAGTAGCATAAATTGGCTAAGTGTTGGTCAGTGCAGGCTTGTGAAGAAGAGAGTTTATCATACTTGTTCAGAATGGTTCGTGTGAGAACAGGTTTTGTATTATCACTCAGATTTATGATTAATATAATAGATAGTTGGGGTTTTGAGTAGTGGCTTTTCCCAGAGAAACAATTGTGTTATGTGTCTTTGATTATCTTCCTCTTGTTATTGACTTATATATATATCACACGATCATAATAGTTATATTTTCAGATACCCTAATGTTTATGAAAAGTCAAGAACATTAAAAATAAATAATTTTTCCAACAACATTAATATTGTTGTAGTGGAAAAAAGATATGAGCTTTATTGCCATGCACTTAGTCGAATGTATAGATAATATATGGTAAATAGAAATAATTGTTATTATTATTTTTTATTTATTTATTTATTTATTTTTTATGTTTATTTTTATATATATATATATATATATATATATATATATATATATATATATATATTAATCTATGTAAGTTGTGTGTGGTTATAGCGAAAGCCATTATGTGATTTAAAGTAAGATAATATACTATTTACAAGTATGTAGTAAACCCTTAATATAAATACTCTCGAAACAATAGTATGGAAATTGGTTGCTCCACAAAGAAAGTGTGACCTAGCACAAATTATAAATGTCAGAATGGATGTTTTATGAGTATTATTATTTTTTTTAATTTTTTTTTTTGCGTGGTTGTAAAAACCATTATATGATTTAAAGTAAGATAATATATTATTTACAGGTATGTCATAAATCCTTAATATAAGTACTCTCAAAACAATAGTATGGAAATTGGTTGCTCCACAAAGAAAGTGTAACCTAGCACAAATTATAAATGTGAATGGATGTTTTATGAGTATTATTTTGTTTATTTAATTTTTCTTGTGTGGTTATAACAAAAAACATTATATGATTTAAAGTAAGATAATATACAGTTTACAAGTATGTCGTAAATCCTTAATATAAGTACTCTCGAAACAATAGTATGGAAATTGGTTTCTCCACAAAGAAAGTGTGACCTAGCACAAATTATAAATGTTAGAATGGATGTTTTATGAGTATTATTATTTTTAATATAATTTTCCTAAAATTACAAAAAAAAAATCTCTAATTATGTATTGTTTGTGGAATATATGAATAGTTTAGATCTTGATAGTGAGAAGAATTAAAAAATTTGTCATTTTTTAATTTGAAGTTTTATGAATTTTAAATTTCAATGCCTAATTTTGTTAAAATTTTAAATGTTAAATTTTAGTGGTTGTTAGACGAATTTGATTTTTTTTTTTTTTTTTTTTTAACTGGAGTTTTAAGTTGCACTATTTAGAGTGGTAAGTCTAATATTGAATTGTATAGGAAGGAAGTAATGATGAAAATGGATTGCTTTCCTAATCAAATTTCACATTAAATTAATGAATAAATGTTGTTGTTATTGTTATTGATACGTTTTTCTTTTTCTCTTTGCAGTACACAAGGGAAGTTTTCCTTTGTTGTCAGCAAAGTTTGTTTCTTTTGGTATAGATTCTCCTATTTGGAATTTCTCCCCTTTGAGATTATTGAGCTTCTCTTTCATTGGCTTCATTTGTCAGTCTTGATGAAATTTAAGCTGGTTTGTAGACAATGGTGTCTTGTTTTCCAAAACCTTCTTTTCCTTGTGGCTTGTGATTGATGCCATGAGAAAGAGTTAGGATTTATTTCTTTCTCCACTTGTTTTCCCAATGATTTCTTCCTAGCATCATAACTTAACAATAGTGGTCACTTGTCTACTATGGTGTTTAATTTTCTTCATTCTACATACAAAATTGAATGTACAATGGGATCAATGATTCTCTTCAGCATGCCTTGAAGTTATTTGCATAAAAAAAATTATTTCATTGTTAACCCTTTTATGAGGATGCTTAGAAATGTTGGATTTCTTATAAGTGTTGGGGAGCGAGGATTCTTCTCTTTATTTCAAAAATGCAGTCCATGGAATTATGAATGGTTGTTTTTTAAACATGTTTGTAAAAACGTGGACTCACATTTTATGATTTGCAGTACCGTTGACAACATTTGGAAGAGGACATAGCTTCCATACAGTGGTGCTACTCCACCAAAGGAGGTTATCTTCTTTTAAGAAAGGTTTTATTAGGTATATCTAGACAAAGATTATGAAGATTACCCTACTTATGGTTACACTATCTATTGGTTGGAATTGAACATAAACAATTGGGTTATTTGTTTGTTCCTATTGTTGACATACAATGTATGTCATTAGGGTTATACAAGAATAAACTTGTTTTTGTTCTTAATAATGGTCACACATCTATTTGGTCACTTGAAAAGATAGAGAATTTTCAATTTGGTCAATTGTCGAAAGAGAAAATTTTGGAATATTTTGAAGATGATTGGGGACACAGATGGTCATTGCTTGAATCTGTCTCTATGGATATAAATAGTAAATGTGCAAGTTACCTACCTTTGCACATAGTTGGAGAAAAATTCCTTATGCTTGGTTGGTTTGGAGTGCAGTTAAAGTTGTATGATTCACTAAGTGGATTGTGAAAAATAGCAATTGTTGATCCAATGTTTGTGCTTGAAGCATCATGCTTCTATCTACAAACAGTTGAAGATTTTGATGATGTCATTGAAAATGGAAATATTTTTTCACATATTCCTAATGCATATTCTATTTTTGAGATAACTCCACTACCTGTGGATGTATTCAATTAGTGTTTGATGCATGAACATGTTTTTGTTTTGGATATTACTGAACACCATATGTATGTTTAATGTTTTTAAATACTTTTTTGAACATCATTGTAATTGATGTTTTGAAGTTATATTAAGGACATAGCCTCATGCTTATATCAATGATTGGTTGAAGATTTTGATGATTTCATTCAAAATGGAAATGTATTTCTGATTATTCGAAATGCAAGTTGTATTCTTCACATAGTTGCACTATGTGTGGGTGTATTGAATAAACGTTTGAGGCTTCAACATGTTTGTTTTTTGATAATGGATTGTCTTTGTTGTTAATTTTTGGAACTTCTTGTTGTATCGATTATGTTTAAGGGGAATATTTTTGCATGTGTTCCAAGTTTTCCATGGGAAACATAATTTCTCAAATATTTCTTCTGTGCACTTTTGTTAATTTTTAGCTTCTTCAAGATTGAAGAATATGTATTATTGTCAAACAGAATTGTGAAATGAATCTTCAACTGACTTTAACTTTATCATATATATGTTAAGTGAAATACGAAGAAAGAGTGGTGTGAAAAGACCTCACTCTGTTGGTACACGACAATGATTAAATGAATACCAATGATAGTGGTATCAATATTAAATTTATATTCTTTTACAGATTTATTTCTTGATGTTTTTTTGTAGAATTATGTTCAAGTAAATAGTGGCCAAGACACAAATTTGCAAGCAACACAAGCAATATCAGTTCCACAACTTGCACATGGATGATGCAACAATGAAGAAAATGTAAATTGTTTTTTGTTTCATTAACAAATTTGATTTGTTTTGTACATATTTTTGTTCTTACAAAGGTTATTTTCTTTCTTCCAAGCAGAATTTGGTGAGTTGTAATGAATGTAGAATAATGATTTCCCATTATGATATGGAAATAAATGATAAAATCAATACTCCAGCTCCACAAGTTGTTTCACATCATCGCCAAGTTGGAATGATGTTTCATAGAGAAAATGAAAGTGTTCCCTATCATTTTAGTGAACAAATGTTTGATATGCATAAAACATTTTGGTCGAGGATTGATACTTTGTCTGTTGTGCATATGTGCCATGTATTTAATGAATGTTATCCTGGTATACAAGTTGTGAGATTGCACGAGGGGCCCATTTGTAAAAGATGTAATTGTGAGAAAGGTGCTCATCACTTTTCTCACTTTAACAACATGGATCCAGGTGAGAAACCCAAGGTTCTAAGTGTTTTGAAACAAGTTGAAGAGATTCTAATTGTGTGGGTAAATCCAGTATTGCAAGGGATGCGTGCTCGTGGTGGTAAATATAAATATCGAGGCTACATGATATGTTTTCCACAATATATTTCTTTAATTGCGAAGAAGATTCCACGACGTGTTGAAGAACTAGATTTTTTGATTGTAAGAAGGTGAGTTGTTCAATTTAAATACTATGAATGCTATGTGAAGAGATAACATGTGATGAATGCATTGTGTTATAAAATTGAAATGGACAAGTACTACAGGGATGTGGAAATTGACATGGATTCAGTTGCTTATCTATCGGAAATACCTATTGATGTTTCTAACATGTTACAATATGTTGATAGTCATGTTGATGATATACCTAGGATGGAGGAAGATATTGAAACAAATGGGCCTAATTGTTTGCACTGTCACTTGTCATCCTTTATTTCTCACTTTTCTAATGAATCTAGGGAAGTTGACTGAATTAGAAGATTTATTAAGAAAGCAAATAAAACATTCATTGAACTAATAGATTGGTGAGATATTGGTACATATCCCATCAATGAATATAAAACTGAAGGATTGCTAGATATGCCATTCCCCACTTTATTCCTTGCAGGTGATGTTGATTGGTTTTATCCTCATATTTGAAATGTTCAGATGCATGAATATGGTTTGCATCTATTGAGATTTTATGATCAAATATTTGAAAGCCATCCCCCATTTCAATATTTTTTGTTGAATTTGATTATGTGACATCGTAGTTAGGGAAAAACTTCATTTTTTTTTAAGAAACATATTCATGAAAATGTTCCTGCAACTGTTCGGGAGTTGCGTCAACAGCTTTCTGATTTGCCAAATAATAAGTTCGCTAAGAAATTAATGCATTTTGGATCTTGCCTTAGGGGTACGAGAGCTTATTGGAGAAAGTTTCATTTTGAATTAATTGATATAATCAACCAGTTGGGTTGCCCTACATTTTTTTTACATTGAGTGTGGTTGACACAAAGTGGCTTGATTTGCATAGTGCTATGCCTTCAATCACAGATCCTCATTGAGAAAGTGAGCATTCTAGAAAGATTCAAAATGTTCAGTACCCACACATAGTTGTTATGTACATGCGCCAAAGATTCAATATCTTCCGTGATACAGCATTGCAGAGATATCTTGGTGCTAAAGACTTTGGTTATAGGTTTGTTGTCGTTCCTTTTCGATAATTTTATAATGATTTGAAGGAAAAAGTATGTTTTTATGATTTCTTATTATATGTTAACTACATGTTTTGAATCTTGTTAGGTATGAATGGCAGCATAGAGGTTTCACCCACATCCATAGTTTTTTGTGGTTGCATGAAGCATTGGATATGGAAACATTGATTGGTCCAATGCGAAAGTTGTTGGCATAACAAAGCAGTACTTTGAAAAATATGTTACAACATGGAATCCGCATGAAATACATCGTCGAAATGTGATGATCCCTCAAACTTGAAATGATGATCCTTGTCTTTTGAATACTGAACAATTTTTTATTCTTGCAATACTAAAGAAGATTATGAGCATTTAGTTAACTGTGTGCAAATGCATACAAAATGCAATGTTGATTCTTGTTTACATAAAAAAGGGTTTTTTCTTTCATGTCACTGTCATGTTCCATGCGGGGTTCGTGCAGAGTGAAAATTGTTGATAGACAAAAGGGGGAAAAAGTATGAACCAACATGAAATGATGATCGCTTAAATATTCATAATGTTGATGTTTAACCATGTGGCAAGAAAATGTTGATTGTGACCCAATTCTTTCTCGACATCAGGTTTTGGAGTATATTGTAAAATGTGCTTCAAAGGCAGAGAGAAGATTGGAAAGTTATCACCAAATGCTGACTAGAGTTGTTGGTGGGAGTGGGTCTGAGGCTCTTGTATTATTTGCGTATAAAAGCTTCCTTACTGAGAGGCTTGTTGAGCGTAAAGTTGGAGCTCAAGAGACATGTCATTTGTTATTAAAGCTGCCTCCTATTGTTTGTAGTCAGAAATTCTTCTCTTGAATGTTGGAAAGAAAGTGTACCAAAGGGTTTCACTACATTCTGATGAAGTTTTCTGTGGAAACAATTTCATTCAGGTTTATTAAAGTTGACCTATTTTTTTGGAACATTTATGCTTGATAGAAATGACAAGATCATGGAGTTTGAGGACAAGGGTAGTCAGGAGCATTGGAGGCCATGTCATAAGCATGCTACCATTTGTGTTTGGCCACGGTTTTATTCTGTTCCTTTTGAGGGGTTAAAAGAGTTTGAAACGTTTTGTTGGAGTCATTTGCTTTTATACAAGCCGTTTCGTGATGTTGGTTCATATATTGGCTTGTCTACTAAAATTATTGTTGAGAATTGGAGGAATTGGAGATATTGTGCATGGCATGTTGATCGAGGCCCTTTTCCAAACGAAGGTGATGAAGAGGATGTGGAGCTGCTTATACATGAATAAAATGTTAATCGATATTTTCAAGAGTGGCAAATTTTTTCGCGGTTAGTTCCTCTAAGTTCTATAAACATTTCAAACCTTGATAATCTTAGTAGAAGGGACTTTGATGTTGATTATGATTGGTAGGAAATGATGGTCTCAATTGATTTTTTAGAAGAAGGGGTCAATTTTGTAAAATATGCGCAATCTCCAAGTGTTTGAATCATGGGTTTGTTAGGGAGACATATTTGTCACCTTCCTCTATCAGAAAAACAACTAGTTGCTTTTGAAATTATTTTTCAACACTTTGCTAATGGTGAAAATGGTCGTGCTTTGAAAATGATTATTCTAGGTACTGCTGGAATAGGGAAGTCTTCTCTCATTGGGTGTATTTCTCATGCTCTTTGTAGTTCAAAAACGAATGGAAAAAGTCCTTTGTTATTGCTTGCTCCAACTGGTATTGCCTCTTTTAACAAACATGGGAAAACAATACATTATGCTTTAAAAAATCCTATAAAATATATGAAACCACTATGTGGGTAGGCTTTGGCAGTTTTCCAAGAAGAAATGAGGCACATTCAATATATATTGATTGATGAGATGAGATTTATAGGTCCAAGGCTATTCATACAAATAGATTCTCGTTTGTGAGAAGCCTTTCCTAAAAACAAGGACTCTCCTTTTGGTGGTAGGTCCATCATTATTGTGGGTGACCTTGCCCAACTGCCTCCTATTAAGGATAAACCCTTGTATGTAGGTAGAAAAACTGTGAAATTTTTGTGGGAAAGCTTCAACATTGTAGTGGGTCTCGACGAAATTTATAGGCAGCAAGGAGATGATCCGAGAAAATCATCTTTTGCATTCTTTTAACTAGTATTAGAAATGCAGAGCCTTTTCTTGGTGATTTGGATCTTCTTATGATGCATGTTGATAGTTTCTTGGATTGAAAAAAAAAGGAATTTTTTTGATTCTTCTGTTCACTGATTTGTGATAAATAATCTTGTTAATTTGCACAATCGAAAAATGGTTAAAGTGTTAAATTCTCCTATTACAATATGTGTTGCAGAAAGTAGTAGAAGAACAGAAATAAGTGATACTGATGATGATATGTTGTAGCATGAAGTACTCCTATGTCATGGAGAGCATGTGATGTTAACGTGTAATTTGTGGGTTCAAGTTGGTTTGGTTAATGGTGCACTCTAATATATTGAAAATATTTTCTTTGCGCCTGGTTCAAATCCACCACAACTTCCACAATTTGTTATAGTTATGTTTGAAAAGTATTGTGGTGTTCCATTTGATAAGGATTGTCCAATTCTTGTACTGATTTTTCCTGTTCTTAGGGGGAATATGAGACAAATTCCTTTGAAAATGGCATGGGTGTTGACAATACACAAATCACAAGGGATGACTTTGCAACGAGCCACTGTAGATATTGGAGACAGAGAGAGGCAGGGTCTAACATTTACAACTATATCGAGAGTGAAATCAATAGATGGTTTGCAGATTTTATTGCCTTTTTCTTTTCAATGTTATGCGAAAAACATTAGTTTTGTTACCTTTATTCACACAAGGTTTGATAGAAGACATGGCTTCCATCCTGATTTTGCCAATGAGCATCTCTATGTTTTGAGTGGAATGAAATCAAATGTTCAAAATTTATATCATTTGCACCGAAGAGAATTGGGGAGGAAAACGAGAAAGGATTGCTTGAAAGCGTGAAGTATCGTGATCATTATCCTATTGATTTGAATTGGTGTTGCTTTTGCCACTATTCTGGGTGTGTTTTGGAAGAGGCTGCTATCAAATAATTATGTTTTGGTCGAGTGTTGAGACTTGAATTTTGTTGTAGAATGGGTTGTTGTTGTTATTGTTATTTCTTTCAATGTTACTAAACTCTGTGTTGTTATCACTGGTCCTGTAATATTTAAAATTTCATCTGAGTTTGTCGCATTGCGACTAAGATTGTCAGAATCATCCTTTCTTAAGTATCGTCAATGCTTGTTAGCAATTCATAATAGTTGTTATTAATGTGGAAATTTATGTTCTCTTCAATGCCTTTACTTTTTCGTATGGTTATACTTATTCTTTAATATTTGTATTTATATTGGTTTTTTAATTTTTTTCTAAGATTATTTTCCTGTAATTATATTAAAATTTTAATTTTAATTTATATTGTTTAATGTTTTGTTAAATTATTTTTATTAATATTGTTTTATCTTTTATTATATTTATAGTATTCTGAAAAATAATATTTTTCATTTTAACTAATAG
This sequence comes from Pinus tabuliformis, assembly GCA_031772625.1. Lineage (NCBI taxonomy): Eukaryota > Viridiplantae > Streptophyta > Pinopsida > Pinales > Pinaceae > Pinus > Pinus tabuliformis. The sequence goes on from CM062809.1 coordinate 550,416,002, forward strand.
TATTATTATTATCACTGTCAATTAGCAACATTATTTTAGATTTTTAATTAGTAGCGTTATTTTATATTTTTAGTTAGCAACATTATTTTATATTTTTAATTAGTAACATTATTTTAGCAACATTTCATATTGGTTAATGATATGGTTTTCTATTTCTATTTTCGTTATTAATTTTTATTAGTAAAAATTATTTATGTTAATTTGATTGTTTATTTTATCATATTTTTCTATATATTTAGATTATTAATTTTTATTAATATGTTTTATTAATTTCATGGTTTCTTTTATTACACCGTGTTTAATTATTTTTTATGATATTTGTTTATGTGTGCTATTATTAATTTCTAAAATTATTTTAAATTGTTATTGATTAATAGATATTTTATTGTTAATTTGATTATTTATTTTTTGCTTTTTTATATAATAAATAATGTTATATATTTAGGCTATTAATTTTTTTAATATGTTTTATTTAATTTCATACTTTGTTATGTTAAATTGTGTTTTATAATATTTGCTTATATGTATTATTATTAATTAATCTTTAAAATTATTTTATCAATTATTATTATTAATATTCATATTATTAGTAATATTAATATTAATATTTAATAATATTAATATGAATAATTAATATTATAGGCTTACATGCGTTTATTAACACATTTATATTAATATAAATGTGGTTGTGCTAGTTATGATTATGTTTATTATTTTAAATTTTAAATTTTTAAGTTAACTAAAATTTAAGTTTAATTAATTTATATTTTAGATTTATTAATTTAGATTTTAAGTTTTATAATTTTACGATTTTTTATTATTAATATTAATATTTAATAATATTAATATGAATAATTAATATTATAGGCTTACATGCGTTTATTAACACATTTATATTAATATAAATGGGGTTGTGCTAGTTATGATTATGTTTATTATTTTAAATTTTAAACTTTTAAGTTAACTAAAATTTAAGTTTAATTAATTTATATTTTAGATTTATTAATTTAGATTTTAAGTTTTATAATTTTATGATTTTTTAAAAAGATTTTAATAATATTAGGTTTTAAATCTAAAATTTTTAGGTTAACTAAAATTTAAGTTTAATTAGTTTATATTTTAGATTTATTATTTAGGTTTTAAGTTTTATTATTTTAATATTAATAATATTTAATAAATAATATTAATATTATTAATAACATTAATGCTTTTAATACAAAGAATATTAAATTATGTTTATTGGATTCATTTATAAATGCTGATTAAAATATAAATAATGCAAAATGATATCTTCGACCCATATAAACCCGTGCCAATCTTTTTATTATCAACCTTCTATTTAATTGTACTTGATATTCTTTTTTCGGTTAAGTTGTCAATTTCCCTGATGTCTCAGGGCAACTAAAATAGTGTTTGATTTTGCAACGTCAATTTTGCCAACAAATAAGATGTCGTCCGATATTGCACGGTCAATTTTTCCAACAACTAAAATGTCGTCCGATATTGTCCGATATTGGACATCACTGACTCTTACTTTCAAACTATTTTGTAACGCATTAAAAAGATGGTCCACAAATTGTTGTAAGCTGCACGCGCACAGGTTGCGTTAAACGACCAGGTACTGGAATTCAAGAACCTTTGCATCTGAATGGCTGAAGATCCATTACCCCGTGAAATGTTATCCCTTCCAGCTTGCTCACCACGTATTTTTCCACAAAATATTGGACTGGATAATGTTTTCTTATGGCCACCGAATGAACCCACTGCCGAGACCAAATAAACTCCATATAATGCTGAACAATTATATCTCTCACAGATATATCTCCGGAACCTTTCTAAATTATTTTGTTTGTGTGCCTTATTTTCTCCGATCTGAAAACATGGAATGCAACACCAACGCCCACGCAGTTCACGTGAGGATCAACGGCGATAGTTGGGTTACTCAAATTAAAGAATGCCTCAATGTACTAGAAGAACAAGAGGAGGAGGAGAAAGAATTGTGTGCGTCGGTGTTTAATGTGTCAAGAGAGTTATTGTCAGAGAAGCGGGAAGCTTACATTCCGCAGTCGGTTTCCATAGGCCCCTATCACCACTGGAGATCTGAGATGTATGACATGGATCGCCACAAATTGGCAGCTGCTTATAGATTTCACAAAACAATTAATGGAGTAGGGAAGTTTCAGTCAGTAGTTGTAGATGAGTTTAAAAGATACGACTGGCAAATCCGGAGCTGCTATCACAAGTTCGTGGACTATAAGGAAGAAAACTTGGCGTGGATCATGGCACTGGATGCCGTCTTCCTTCTCGAGTGTCTGCAGTTTTATGTCAGACACGCTGACCAAAGCCTCCACGCGGACGTCAGGCCTCTGGGTGGCACCCGTGCGGCGGACAACTCCATTTTGAGAGATTTGATGATGCTTGAAAATCAACTGCCGCTCTTTCCAATGAAAATGCTTTTGGAGTTGCAGTTGGGTTCTAAAGCCAAGGCGGAGGAGAGGCTCTCAGTCCTGCTAAAGCTGTTTTGCCAAGAATTATCGCCTTTCGGCTTCGAGGTACCCCAGAATTTAAATCTCCGTATAAACGAGAGAGGTCACCTGCTGGAGGTTCTGTACAATGCTTTCGTCCCTCTTTCCAACAATCGAAAGCCAATTCGATTTGAGGAAGAAAATGATGCTCCTTATCTAGTGGACATGTCAACTGTTACTCCAATTCCAATTGAGGAAGCTAACGATGTGACTGATCGAGCGGACATGTCAACCGTTACAAAAGTCTTCAATTTGCTATGGAAAGCTCTTTCCTCGATTCTTACGCATTTGGGTCGGCGAGTGCTGAACTTGAGGCCTGCGCAATTTCTGACGAAGTCACCCTTGCTTCCTGATCTGAGTATGTTTAAGAAACTCTTTGATCTTCTACTCCAAAAAAGTGGAAGCAGAATTGCGGAAGAATCATCCTCTGACTTCATACCGCCCTCGTGTGACGAATTGGCTATTCCATCTGTGGCGGATTTGGATTTTGCGGGAGTCAAATTCTCCCCTACTGATGGGGATCTCACCACAATACAATTTGATAAGAAAACTGCCACGCTTTATCTCCCCAAATTAAAGTTCGACACCAACACAGAGGTGATCCTGAGAAATCTCGTTGCATTCGAAGCTTCTGTAGCCCCTGGTGCGCTTGTTTTCAGGCGATATATAGATTTCATGAACGGTATTATCGACGGAATAGAAGATGTGAAATTGTTGAGAGAGAGCGGAATTATTTGTAACCATCTACTGAGTGACAGAGAGGTTGCGAGCCTATGGAACAGCTTGGGTAAGTCCGTTATTGTCACAAATGTTGTATATTTAGACAAAGTTATAGAGGATTTAAATAAATATCATAGTAGAAAATGGAAAGTTGTGGTGGTGGAGTTTGTGAATCACTATATATTTGGCTCGTGGAAATTCCTGTCGCTGGTAATTGCGGCCATACTTTTGATCGTCACTTGCGTGCAGGCGTACTGCTCTGTCTATAATTACAGAAACTGGGTAAAGTAGTAGAGTTACGCACGGGAATCTTGCCTGCGGTGTGTGTTAAAAGTTAGAGAGTACCCATGTGGACTTATTTGGGCGCCACCCTAAATCCTGCCCTATTAGGATTGAGCATCTGCTGTATATGAATATATCTATGGTTGTCCACATAGATATATAAATAATATATGTATGGTTGAATATAGGGTGAAACAAGTGCAGTATAGCAGCAGCAGCCTAATATTATATTTTATGAAAATTGTAAATTGATATGTAAACTGGAACAATTGTATATTTTCATTTAAAATGTTTTATTGAAATTTTGTATATTTTGATTTAAAATGTTTTACTGAAATTATATTTATGTATGGAAAAATTAAGAAAAAGCGGAAAGGTTCATTCTACAATCCAGTATGATGGCTATGTTTAAGTATGTCCATGCTCACTGTGGAGTTGACAAATGTCCTCTTAAAAGAAAAATAAAATATTCTCTAAATGAAAAATCAATATAGGCTATAATAAAAAACAAAAATGAATATGTTATGCATGTTTAGTTAGTTTTCCATATGACATAATATAATTTCATGCCAAAGTAATTAGAAGTAAAAGAAATGTGCAAGTAAGATGTTTAACCTTGTGTAATCTATATAGCATTCAAAAATACAATTTAAACAATGAAAAATTACACCTTATATTTTGCACTCAGAAATTTAATCCTTTTAGACTCATGTTAGATCCAGAATCAGAATTAGATGGATGTAGACTGGTGCATAAAATTGTTCTTCACAACTATTAATTGTGTAAACTATATGCCACGATTTCTATATTTACCACTAAACAAAAAAATAATAAAATATTAAACAACACCAACTCCAAAAATCAAACATTTATTAATTTTTGCAAACATGAAACTTCCCACCCATTACAAATATATTTTACTTAAACATCCATGTCCAAAAAACTCTTTCCTTGAATGTGCACCTAATGTTAGTCAGATATTGAGGAAGCATAAATACTGGTATATAGAAACTCAGAATTGAGGATTATCGAGATCATCAAAATAAGGGTGACTGAATGCCTCCTTTGCCGAAATCCTGTTTGCGGGATTGTACTGCAGCATTTTCTGCCAACCATGACTAAATTTGTCATTATCTTGATGATATGAAATCCGGTTTGAGGGATTGTACGGTAGCATTTTCTGCAAACCATGATTAAAATTGTCATTGCAGATTAAAATTGTCATTTTCTTAATATCTTCCAGGGTAATAAGGTTTTAAAAATATGTCAAATCTCATAGGTTTGGCAACAAACCAAGAACATACACTACGAAGATCGAGACTACTAAGAGAAAGATTTGGAACTTCGTAAGCGAACTCCATATGCTTCCATTTAGGATATTCATACCAGTGATGTAGACTTAGACTTTTACACCACGCCACAGTACAACTTACTACAGTTGTGATTGAATGAGTCATAACTTTAATCATACATGTGAAGGATTTGTGTCATTTCCGTATTTCTCCCTGATATCTAGTTATCTTAGATAAAACTTATTTTAGATAAAGACATAAATGCAGTTCAACTTAGTAGAGTTGTGATTGAATGATTCATAACTTTAAAAGATATTCCAAACTACTGTGTAAGGATACATGTGAAGGATTTGTGTCATTTCCGAATTATTCCAAACTACTTTGTAAGGATACATGTGAAGGATTTGTGTCGATATTCCAAACTACTTTGTAAAAATACATGTGAAGGATCTGTGTCATTTCCGAATTATTCTTGAAACGTGGTTGTCTCAACTAAAAATATCGACGAGAAATTGGATATCAATTTTGTGATTTATAAGTATATATTCTCAAACATCCGAGTAAAAAAAATATGCTTCATAATCATGAACAAACTAATAGTTCAATTAATTAACCAAAATTGTTAAATATTAAAATACCAAAATTGTTAAATATTAAAATACTTTTATTGTATCAGATTTTTCTTCCTTTAAAAAAACATGGAACCAAAATTACTAAATAATAAATTACCTTTTTTATCAAATTCCTCTTCCTTTATAAAAACAAAGCACATGGTAAAGAAATGAATTTCCAAATTTGTGGAAGAAACTTTCATTTTGATTAGTTTACCAGATATATGTTGTTACTTTTATATTTATATATAGATATAGATATATATTTTTATTTGAATAACAAACAATTATTTATTATATAAATATATATTTTTATTTGAATAACAAATAATTATTTATTATATAAATATATATTTTTATTTGAATAACAAACAATTATTTATTATTATTGTTTAAATGATTATTTATAAATAATTATTTATGTGTTGGTTTAGTTAATTTTTATATTTTTTATTTAATGGAATAAAATTGGAATATTATTTTTATTAAGATTTAAAAATCTTTTTTTTAAAAAAAGTTGAAATTGCAAATTTGTGAACGAAATTATCATTTTGGTTAATTTACAAGAAATATGTTATTAATTAAAAAAAACATGCTATATAAATTTTAGTTGAATTATAGACTATTATTTATTATTATTGTTTATATGATTATTTATAAATAATTATTTGATATTGTTGTTTATTCCTATTAAATTTGAATTATAAAAATAAGATATAGAGAAAACATTAAGTCTTTTTTCTCAACCTTGGTTATAGAAAAAAAGAATTTAAATACTAATATATTAATATTCTTTATTTTTAGCTAATAATTTAGTACAAAATATAATATTTACAAAGTAAATATTAAAAAGTCATATTTAATATATAATTTTCTTTTAATCAATATATTTAATATTAATTCAGTTATTTAAATTAAATAACTTTTACTCAATCAAGAAATACAATTCTAAATATAAAAAATAATTATGATAATCCAATTCCAAATATAAAAAATAATTGTGACAAATAATTTAAAAAAAATTCAAATTTTGTTTTAAAAATACAAATAATAAAAAATCTTTATTTATTAAATTTAATAATTGAAAATAATTTTATCATTATTACAATGTAATATTTGAAAATAATTTTATTATTATTACACTGTAATATTTGTAAAGTAACTCTAAAATATTATAATTTTTTAATAAAATAAAATTAATCATATTTGACCATGTCTTCCTTCTTACTTTCTATACACATTTAATATAAAATACAAAATAAATTTGTTAGGAACATTTATTTCATACATATACATTTGGAATGGTCATATATTAAATGTGAGTGGTCATATATTTTTTAACGCACATATATATGGAAGGGCATTTATGTCTGTTAATAAATTTGTGGAATGGTCATATATTAAATGTGAATGGTCGTATAATTTTTAACGCACATATATATGGAAGGGCATTTATGTCCGTTAATAAGTGCGTATGATTTCATTGATTTCACGAAAGAATTTTAATATATAACCCCTTTGCAAATTGTCAATTAGAGTTCAAATTGTCCATTAACGCACATTGAAAGGTCCATCTCAATGCAACCTTTAAAATGACTACGAGCCTTTCTTCTAATGAGTGACTGCAATCAACTTTTACTTTATGATGGGTTGGGTTTGACAGTCACCTATCTTTGTCTTTAATTTGATTTAAAATTTTAAAAATATTTTAAAATTTGATCAGCAAAAATGAAATTTATTAATTATTTTACTTGGTTTATCTAATATTTTAAAATATTTTTAAAATCTATAATTAAAATAAAAATAATTATATAAGGAGAACATCTCACATATATATTTATATATTTATATCATTCTAATTCTATCAACGAGAACTACTTATCTATTAGAATTGAGTTATTAAGATATATTAGCCAGGAAAATCAGATTTTTGTTTGTAGCAAATGGTTTATGAGACTCAATTTATTCAAGCATATCAATTAGTACAAAATTATCATTTTTATGTGAAGGGGATGGCCTAAATAGTAAAGAATATGTTTCCTAACAAAATTAAGGATGATTTATTTGATGAATTCTAAATAAGATGCCACCTTTACTAAATTGGAAATGAAAACAATCACCTTACCCCACATTATAACCATCAATATCTCACTTTCCCAGCAAACATGATTAATTAATAGAAGTCTTCTAACTCTCTGCATTTATAACAACTATTTTGTATTCGTATATAAAGGTCCATTTATAAGATAATATAACCTTGTATAGTTCATACTTATAGGGAACAACCATTAGTCTATAGAAACCTAGTAGAGTTCATACTTCTAGGAAACAACCATTAATCTACAATAGTCTGTAGATACACCTAAATGGGGGTATGTTACATCCCTAACATAATACTTAATATAATAAGGTGAAAGTAAATAAATATTTTTACGATTTTAATATGTTTATACTATGTCAAAATATATACATATCACAATACATTCATTTAATACACCTGTCACAATTGCAGTGCAGGCTTCTGCTCCAAGTTTATAAGTTAAATCTATTGATATACATAAACTTCAATATACATTGATGAAAATAGTCCTGACATAGCACAAAGCTAATGAATTGGAGTCCTAATTTGGCAGACCAGGTTACCCATGAGTTGGTAGGAGCAGGGTTCTGGGCTCTTTGCCTTGCATTACAACTGTTGTTGCCATCTCGGGAGTATCCCTCCATCGATGGTCCTCAGAAACAATACATGATCCAACGTTGATGGGCCCATCCTTATCCTTTTGGTTTGCTGCTTGAGGGGTGTTTTTCGACGTTTGCGTTCATTCTAGCAGAGTCTCCTAGCTCCGACCCATAACTCCATTTCTCTCACAGGTTCATCTTCCTTACTCTGAAATTCATTTTCGAATACACAATTTTCCCCCTTATTTGTTCCTACCATGGTTATGTTCACAACTGCGAGGCATGCAGAGAAGGTTGTTCATGTTTTAGATTTAAGTATCATATGTTACAGTGCTTGTTTGCTACCACATTGCTAATAATGTTGTTGTGTTTTACTAGGTTATGCCAGGGTTCTCATTGTGCTCGAATATGAATGCTCGAGAGAAAAGCTCCCCTCTGAAGTTTGGTACTGGGGTCACGGTTCTGTTCCTTTCCCGGCCTCCGGGTAATGTGGATTACCATGTTCTGAAGTCTTTTGGTTTATGGTAATTGTGCCATTACGGTATTGTACTCATAATGGATGTAAGTTCATAACTGAAGTAAATCTTCCTTTCTTTTGAACTGTATTAGGTTTTTAGGGTTAAACCCTCTTAGCTTCGAGTCATGGGTTTCCATGCTCATCGTTTCGGATTCTAGGTGTGTAATTTAATTTTAAGTTGTAATTTTTCTTTGATACAAGCATAAACAAACCACTCTATTATCATTTATGAGTTGTGAATATTTCTTTATATTGAAATTCCTTCCTATTTAAAGACTTTGTCTTAAGGGTTTAAGAAAGAATGTTTGATATATATAACGGATTTTGTACAGACGGTTTTACACAGTTCCACATAATCATTCAGAGATATATTTCTTAGACTTACATTTTCCATTATATATATATATATATATATATATATATATATATATATATATATATATATATATATATATATATCACATAATTGTTCAGAGTATATCGCTCAGATTTACAGTTTCTCTTCTTGCGCTTTTCTTCTCGGAAAGTGAAATTCATCTCTTTCTTGTTCATTTTATTTAACATATGTTCTAGTCTATTCAAAATAAGGGAGGGTAAGGGAATTTGACCCTTGTCCCTGAGCTGTGTAATTTTTGTTTTACGGCAATATCTTGCTTGTTTGGGGTTTAATGTTTATAGGTTCGACATTTCCTAAATTTTTAGTTCGAAGATGTTTGCTTCTGTAACATTTATGCTCTTACTGCATTATTTAACTCCTTTCTATCTAAACATATTAAAGAACTTGTTTGGCCTCTATTTTTCAGTGTTTGATTTCTCTAGCAACGTAGGGCCAAGTATAGAATGATCTAATTCATTCATTCAGAAGTAGATGTCTAACAATATTGTTACCTAATTAATTTTTGTTTTGGATTTGTAATTCCTCAGGCTAGAGAGTCCCTATATAGTTATGAAACAGTTCTTATAAATCCTTTTTTATTTCTCTTATTTCCTGAGGGTTTTCCATCTTGTAACCTTAGAGGAGGAATTTCTTCCTAAGAACTTTGTGTTTACCTAATCATCGAAGCAGACAGGGTTATTATTATGATGTCTAGATTATAAATCTCTTTTAGTAAGCCTATACTTAAATTGGTTCAATTAACCTTTATTAAATAATATTTTCCTGTTTCAAGATAGCAATTATTCAACAACTTAAATACTACTATCTTGCAAAAATACATTTTATCAACAACATACATATTTCCTATTTTCAGTAGATCATTCATCCTTCAGAAAGTGATAAATACATATACGGATTTAGTCATTATCGACTATTTGGAACAAACCAACTACATGCTACCGAATTTACCTCGCATCCTTGAGACCCGATTCCAAGCCTGAGTCTCCCCCAGAGCTGTTGCTCACATGGAGTAAGACTAACAGTTCCTTTGCCACAACTATCTGGTCTTAACTAGACATAGCATATAAACCATGTCTGACATATCAGCACAAAAGCCTTTTTCTTATCATACCCTCTTGATCCCTTCCTTGAGAATAAATATTCAAGGAATAAGTTAGGGATAGGTAACCGCATACCCTAACTACCTGACATGTGATAATTACACGTTTGTCATCAAAACATTTTCCTTAAGCATAATTAATAAAAATAATAAATGTATAAACTTTAATAGTAATATCTAGTTTGTTTAACTGCAGTAATTAAATATTTACAATTACTGGGGACATCACATCTTCCCCCCCAAGATTAAACATCATCCTGATGTTTCTTTGCTACAAATAGACCTGGGCAAGTCTCCCTCATAACGTGTTCATCCTCCCAGGTGGCCTCCTCTAGGCCTAAGTGCTACCATTGCACTTTAACTTGGGTGATAACTCGTTTTCGCAGTGTTACTTTTGTCCGATCAAGTATAACCAGGGGTTCGACTGAGAACTGGTCTTCCGGTTCGACCTAAACAAACAATAACATTTAGTTAGTTCTTTTCCCTTGAAAATTTTTCTTGGCAAAATTTATTTAATAAGTAATTACATATATATCTTGCCAATTGATTATGTTTTTGGGTCATATATATATTTTTCAACACAGAAACATGGAAAATATTGTGCACTCATATGTGGCTAGGTAAAGCAAGCTGGTAGGCCACTGGTCCAGTTCGAGCCAAAATTTGGGAAGGATCGCAGAATGAGGGTGTTAATTTAGCACATTTGCTCCATTGCAATGTACTCTTCTTAGCTAGGACACAAACATAGAAATGATCTCCAACTTGAAATTCCCGAAAACTTCTCTTTCGATCAACAAAATTATTTTGTCAGTCCTGAGCGGCCTTTAGATTGAAACGTACTTATTTAACCATATCCTCCATTTCCTTTAACATGTGTGGTCCTAACATTGATTTATCCTCTGGGCTGCCACAACTCAAGAGTGTCTTGCACTTGTGTCCATATAATAATTCAAATGGACTCATTTATAGAGATGTATGGTAACCATTGTTGTAAGCAAATTCTACCAAATGTATGTAATCCTCCCATTTATAAGGCTGCTGCATTACGTAAGTTCAAAACATATCTTCTACTATTTGATTTACTCACTCCGTCTGCCAATATGTTTGAGGGTGGTAAGTAGTACTGAAATGTAGCTATGTGCCTAAACCTTCAAATAAGGCCTTCTAGAAAGCTGATCTAAATTTTACATCGCGGTCGAAAATTATAATCTTTGGTAATCCATGTAATCTAAAAATGGTTTGCATGAATATGTTAGCAATTTTTACAACTTTGTAAGTCGACTGTACTGGTATAAAATGAGAAGATTTTCTCAAATTATCTACTACGACCATTATTGAATCATTCTTCTTTTTAGACTTAGGTAATCTTGATATAAAATAGATGGAAATCGTTTCCAACTTCCATTTCGAAATAGGTAACGGGTGGAGTAATCACGTTGGATGACGATGTTCCGCTTTCACTTGTTGAAATTCCAGATAGAAAGAAAAATACTTAGGTACCTCCTTCTTCATACTGAGCCAAAAATATTCCTTTCTAAGTGCAATAATTAAATTTTGGTATCCGGGGTGGTCTGCATACAGAATTTTATGATATTCATCTAAAATTATTTTTTTAACATTTTTCTGGTTAGGTACATACATTCTCCCTCTATAAATCAGTATACTTTCTTGATTTATATCATATCCCAACTGTTGTTCATTGCTGCTTAAAATTTTTGCTTGCTGCCATAAAAATTTATATTCTGGATCCTGCATTGCTGCCTCTTTAATTTTCTCATTAAATGTAGTTCACACTTCACTGAAAGAGACTCATATATATAGTTTACTTTCCGACTTAAGACATTCGTGACTTGGTTCTCCTTTCCTTTGAAGTGTTTGATTTCAAAATCAAATTCACTTAGGAAGTCCACCCAACGAGATTGCATAACATTCAGAGTGGGTTGATTAAAATAGTTAGAAATTTCTTACCCATCAAGAAATGTTGCCACATTTTTAATGCATGAATGATTGTTGTTAGCTCTAAGTCATAGGCTGAATATTTTTTCTCATGCTTCTTAAGATTCCTAGACTCATGGGAAATAATTCTTCCCTCCTGCATTATTACGCCACGTACTCCTTCCTTGCTAGCATCTAAACATTCTACATAATGTTTATTCAAATATGCAATTATCAAAATGGGCGCGGTGGTGAGTAAATGTTTAAGCTGATCAAAACTCCTTTGACAATCCATGGTCCACATAAAAGCTTTTCCTTTCTTCTGCAGAGAGGTAATAGGATAGGCCACCCTAGAAAATCCTTTGACAAATCTCCTATAGTATCCGGCTAGGCCCATAGATGACCTTATATCAACCACATCCTTTGGTAGCAGCCACTCCATTATAGTTGTTATTTTCTCTGGGTACACAACAATTCCTTCCCTAGAAATGACATGTCCTAGGTATTAAGTTTGTTCTTTAAAGAAATCACATTTGTTGTACTTGGTGTACAATTGATTTTCTCTTAAAACTTCTAGAACAATTATGATATGTTCTTTATGTTATTCTATATTCCGAGGGTAAATCGATATATCATCGATAAAAGTCAACACAAATTTATCCAAATACTGATGGAATATACTATTCATGAGGCACATGAAGGTCGCGAGAGCATTAGTTAGCCCGAAGGGAAACACTATGAACGCATAATGCCCATAACGAGTTCTAAAGACTGTCTTTGCTATATCTTTTTCCATTATTCTAATCTGATGGTAACCAGAATGAAGGTCGAGCTTTGAAAACACTTTCGCACATTTCACGTCATCAAACAACTCATCTATACGAGGTAAATGGTATTTATTCTTGATGGTCAATTTATTTAACTAACAGTAATCCATGAACATTCGCAAGGTTCCATCCTTCTTCTCAACGAAAAGCATTGAAGCTCCCCAAGCTGATACATTTGGGTGGATATATTTTTTATCAAGCAGTTCTTGTAGCTATATTTTTAATTCTGTTAGGTCTGGAATACTCATGCGCATGGTAAATTTTCGGGGCGAAATTTAGCCCAAGGGTGAAATTTAAGGGTTTTTTCATTTTAGAGGGGTGAAATTTTTATAAAACACCCATTTAATATAGTTAGCCCAACTTTTATTTAAGAAATAATTATTTATTTCATTTTAGCCCAAAAAAAGGGGCAGATAAACTATGAAAAGACTCATTTGACACCAATTCGCCTGGTTTGTGAGGTTATATTCCATTACAATCACCCGATTTTCTGCTTTGCAATGTTAAATTTGTTTGCAATAGCCCATTTTCTCATTTGGGAGGTGGTTTGGGAGGTTGTATTTGGTCCCAATAAATAAAAATAAAGAGGAGGTATGGTAAATAAATAAAACCTCTTTTTATACTTACTCCAAAGGTATGGTAAGTAAATAAAAATATAAATAAACTAGAGATATGGTAAATAAATAAAACCTCTTTTTATATTTAGTCCATAACCTTATTTCTATTTAAGAAGGCTAAAAAAATAGGTTTTATTTAAGTGAATCATATGGGTCAAATACCGTATTTATAAAAGAAGTATGATAAATTAATAAAAATATAAAGAAATGAGAGGCATGATAAATAAATAAAACATTTTTTTATATTTACTCCATAAGTCAACTTATATTTACGAGCAAGGGTGTAAATAAATAAAAATATAAATAAGTGGAGGCATGGTAAATAAATAAAACCTTTTTTTATACTTACTCCAAAGGTATGGTAAATAAATAAAAATATAAATAAACTAAAAGTATGGTAAATAAATAAAACCTCTTTTTTATTTAGTAAGGCTCAGAAAAGAGGTTTCATTTAAGTGAATCTTATGGGCCAAATACCATATTTATAAAAGAGGTATGGTAAATTAATAAAAATATAAATAAAAGACAGGTATGGTAAATAAACAAAACAATTTTTTTATATTTACTCCATAAGCCACCTTATATTTACGAACACTCAAAAAATGCGTTATATTTAGGTGAAGCCTATGGGCCAAATACTATGGGCCAAATACCATGGGCCAAATTATTATTAATACCATGCAAAAAAACGTTATTAACCCGAATATTAGTATTAATAAAAATAAATATGGCACATGGTATTGACCCATGGTATTCATGTGGAATGGAGACTATTTAAAGGGGGGAATTAAACCAGAATAGATCCATCTTTACTCTAGATCTACTAACTCTTGAGAGGGATCAAATATCGTGATATGCAAACTAGCATAGAGTGAAAAATATTTGATTCCTCTCGGGGTTTGGTAGATCAAGAGTAAAAATGGATCTTGTAATTTAATGTCACTTAAACATTTTAAGTTGGTTAAAAAAAAATACAAATAAAAAATTAATTATTAATTTTTATAAATTACTAATAGTAGTTTTAAGCTCCAGGTTTATGATAACCCATGGTAATACCGTGGTGTTCATGTACGCATAGAATATTTAAAGGGGGAGTTCTATCAGCTTAGATCCATCTTAATTCTGGGTCTACCAAGTGCTGAGAGGGATAAATAGGTTTCATCCCTCTAAGAGTGGTAGATGTGGATTTAAGATGGAATATAGGTTGGTTTTTATGATAATGAAGATATTAAATAGACTTAGGAAATTATATTGTAACAAACATCTTAAGGTGAACGGTTAAAGCTACATTTAGTCACTTCACAAAATTTAGTAAAAAATACCAATATCTCCATTAATATTAGTTTTTCTGACTTAACAAAAAAAATTCAAAACAGTGAAATATTATCACTCTTTCCGCATCACCCTCGTAGAAGAGAGATAGTCGCTGCCCAGATTTCCCACCATTTTTCAAATGTTCTCGATATGATATCTTCATGAAAAATTTAAGGTACTGATGTTGGATTAGTTGTTTGAAAAATATGCTGGTTTGTACAACCTTTCGTCTTCTCTGTTATTCTTAGTTTGTCATAATGATATATAGGGGTTGGGCCACTGCACCATATTGTCCTAAAAGGCAGAGATTGTGCACCAAAAAGGAAATTAGTCCACATGTTACAACGCTGTTAAAAAATTCAAGATGTATGAAGGTAGTGAATTATACTAATAAGGAATTTAGATTGGGAGAGACATAATTAAATTTTATTATTTAATTGAAGATTTCCAATTAAAATAATAATAAATCTACATTTATATATTTATATATTGACTAGAAGGCTTCTGACAATGGTCACTTCTTTCAATTATATCCCCTTCAAGCCTATGGGATATCTACTACTTTCTTATACTATATATTTGGGGCTTGCTACTTGATTGTGTGTTGGGGTAAACAAACTTGATGTGTTTTTTATCTCGCAGTTGGAGTCTATGGAATAAGAAAGAAATTTGATAGCTTGACAAAAGTGGTAGCTTGAAAAAAGTGGTAGAGAAAAGATTAATCTCTCCTACCTTGACAGAACTAGTGGTTAATATTAACACCTACAAGAATTTTGTTGTGGAATATTATCAAAATTAATAGAAGGACATGAAAGAGTTTATAGTAAGAACCTTGATGAACACGACCACTGAAACTTCTAACATTGTTTGTAGAAAGATAAAATTATGTTTCTTTTTTCCAAACATGTATGTTAGTATATTATAGTTTAATGAATATGTTTTCCTATTATCATATATGGTTTCATACTTTAACAAAACATTCGCCAAGACTTCACAATGTTTTATTATTCAGTGAAAGAATTACCAAGATCTTATAAGATTTTATAATTCAGTGAAAGATTTGCCATGACATTACAAGATAATATAATCTGGTTAGAAATTCGCCAAAAAAATTATATATACACAATATATTATTGATAAAATCACCTCCCATTTTTCCTATGTATCATGGGGATTTTCCCATTTATTATACATATAAATTTAGGGTGGTTCTTAAAATTTTCCATGCTCATGCGATAAGGTGCTTGGGATATTGGGGAAACTCCAAGGATTAACTCAATGGTGAAATCTATATCCCTATTTGGAGGAAGTCTCAGGATTTCTTCAGGAAACACGTCTGAAAAATTCTGCACCACAAGTATATTTTATAAACAAACAAATTTTTCCTTTGAATTAGCATATCCTACGTATATTGCATAAATTTGACATCCTTTTTTGATACATTTTTCTAATTGAGAGGCTTTTACTGGTCTTAGTATGCCCTTTATTTCCTGCCTCTTTCCTTCTTCATCCATATATTAATAGTTTTGGTTTTATAGTTAATGAGGGACCAATGCTTTTCCAAAAAATCCATGCCTATTAGGAGATCATATGATCCTAGGGGCAACACATTCAAGTCTGCCATAAGAGACTAACCTACTAACTTTAAGGGATAGTTGCTGACCTTGGCCAACACCCTTCTCTTTGTTCCCATGGTGAGCTGCACTAGCCAAGGATTCTTAAACTTAACAACTTGAAAATAAATTTTTCCTACTACTTTGGGACTAATATAACTCAAACTAGTTCCTGATCAATTAAAATAGATATAGTTCGATCGAAGATTTTACCTTCAAATTCTACTATGGTTGGTTGGTATTTCGCATGATGGTCTTCAAGGGTGGCATTGATTTTAGGAACACTTCTTGCCACTTCTCCCACAATTGATGCTTCTTGAATCTATGGAACATGATCAGTTCCCTTACGCTATGGACAATTTTTGACATAATGAGGTAGTCCACATCCACAACCCTGTACTGGAGGTCTAGCTGCTACTTCCACTTCAGTTCTACTCGACTTCTCATTAGTCTTGGACTCACTTGGAAGTTTGAATTTGGGTTGATTTCTGTTCATATTTCTATTTTCTTGCCCTCTATGGGGTCCCTTTTTTATTATGGACTTATTTCCTTTGTTGTTAGAGGGAAACTTGATCCCCTTTTTGTCAGCCCATCTCTTTTCCACATCTCCCTTTTGCCTATTTTGTTGATAGCATAATCAATATTTTCTTATAACTTCATCCATGGACTTCAGGTTATCGAACTTGAGATGCTCTTTCATGAACAACGATAGACTGCTGATAAATTGCTGCACTTTCGCTTTTTCTTCCCATATGTAAGGAAAGTATCTAAGCAAGAATGTAGATTTCACTATGAACTCATCCATAGACAACTGTCCCAGTAGAAGATCATGAAAATCCTTTTCCTTTTCGTCATAAAATATTTCAGTTAAATATTTCTCCTTAAAATACTTTTGAAAATTTTCCCAAGTTATGCTCTTCTCATTTACTCCATGCACAAGTTTTTCTTCTTCCCACCATAGGGTGGCTTTTCCTTACAGCTGAAAGATGGCCAAGTGAGCCTTTAAATTATGATCGTATTCATACAGATAAAGTTACTTACTCATATTGATAAGCCAGGCTTCAGCTTCCTCTTCTTGTTCACCATCAAAGAGGAGCACTTTCATTTTTTGAAATTCTCCTTGTAGTTCTATTTTCTGTCTTTTCTGCATTTTTTGATTTGATACATTATCAGATTCTTCCTCTTGATTTTCTTCACCGCCTTCTATTTCTAAATTCTCGGTTCGAAATTCTTGCTCACTATTCATGTTCTTGTGTTCAGTACTGGGAATTGGTTGTCACTAATTCTGTCTATTGGACATACTTTTCATAATCTTTTCCTACTCCAGCATTAGCCTTTTATTATCTTCCCATAACCGAGCCATCGCATGCTTCAGTTCATGCATAGTTTCCAAGATTTTAGTGTTGGTATTGCGCGGCTCTTCCCCCAAATGTACTCATACCTCAGGATTGGCTTCTTAAAAATATGTTGGTCCTATTTCTGTCACGAGTCTATGGGGTGTAATTCCAGTCCTCCTCATGTTGGTTGCTTTTCGTTCTTTCTCTATGGACATCATAAATGTTGTTATTTATTTAGTTTCTAGAGGTCTCAAATTTGTAACATGAGTGCTCTGATACTACTTGTCACATCCCTAACATAATACTTAATATAATAAGGTGAAAGTAAAAAAAAAAAAATTGCGATTGTAATCTATTTATACTATGTCAAAATATGTACATATCGCATTAACTTAATTTAATACACCTGTCACAATTGCAATGAAGGCTTCTGCTCTGAGTTTATAAGTTAAATCTATTGATATACATAAACTTCAATATACATTAATGCAAATAGTCCTGACATAATACAAGGCTAATGAATTGGAGTCCTAATTTGGCAGACCTAGCTACCTGTGAGTTGGCGGGAGCAGGTTTTTGGGCTCTTTGCCTTGCATTACAGCTATTGTTAGCACCTCAGGAGTATCCCTCCATCAATGATCCTTGGAAACAATACATGTTCCAACGACGATGGGCACATCCTTATCCTTTTGGTCCTCTATTTGAGGGGTGTTTTCTGACATTTGCATTCATTCTGACAGAGTCTCATAGCTTCGACCCATAACTCTAGTTCTCTCATAGGCTCATCTTCCTTACTTTGAAATTCATTTTCCAATACACTAGTTTCCCCTTTATTTGTTCCTACCATGATTATGTTCATAACTACCAGGTATACAGAGATGGTTGCAATAAATTCTGCTTCAAGGAGCAGTCTTATGGTCACAAACCTAACGAGGTATAGGGTTTCATGGTTTAGTCTTAAGTATCATACATTACAATTCTTGTTTTCTACCACATTGTTAATATTGTGGTTGCATTTTCTTAGGTTAGGTCGTGGTTCTCATTCTACTCAAATATGAATTCTCGAGAGCGAAGCTCCACTCCAAAGTTTGGCCTTGGGTTCATGGTTCTATTCCTTTCCCAGCCTTTGGGTAATGTGGATTACCGTGTTTTTAATTCTTTGGGGTTATGGGTCTTTGTACCATTACGCTACTATACTCATAATAGGTCTAAGTTCATAACTGAAGTAAATCTTCCTTTCTTTTGAACTGTATTAGTTTTTTGGGCTTAAATCCTCTTAGCTTCAAGTCATGGGTTTCCATGCCCATCGTTTCGAATTCTGGACATGTAATTTAATTTTGAGTTGTAATTTTTCTTTGATACAAGCATAATCGAACCACTCTATTATCACTTATGAGTTGTGAATATTTTTTATATGGAAATTCCTTCCTATTTAAAGACTCTATCTTAAGGGTTTAAGAAAGAATGTTTGATATATACATATAATTGGATTTTGTACATATGGTTTTACACAGTTCCACATAATCATTCAGAGATATTTTTCTCAAATTTACAGTTTCCATTTCATATATATATATATATATATATCACATAATTGTTCAGAGTATATCGCTAAGATTTACAATTTCTCTTCCTAGGTTTTATTCTCTTCCTAGGTTCATCTCTTTCCTGTTCATTTGCTTTAATGCATGTTCTAGTTTATTCACAACAAGAGAGGGTAAGGGAATTTGACCCTTGTCCCTGAGATGGCTAATTTCCGTTTTATGGTAATATCTTTCTTGTTGGGGGTTTAATGTTTTTGGGTTCAAAATTTCCTAAATTTTTAGTTCGAAGATGTTTTCTTATGTAATATTTATGCTCTTAATGCATTCTTTAACTCCTTTCTATCTCAAATATCCTAAAGAATATGTTTGGCCTCTACTTTTCAGTGCTTGATTTCTCTAGCAACGTAGGGACAAGTATAAAATGATCTAATTCCTTAGTTCAGAAGTAGATGTCTGAAAACATTGTTACATAATTAATTTTTGTTCTGGATTTGTAATTCCTTGGGCTGGAGAGTCCCTATATAGTTTTGAAATAGTTCTTATAACCCATTTCTTATTTCTTTGCTTTCCTGAGGATTTTCCCTCTTGTAACCCTAGAGGAGGAATTTCTTCCTGAGAACTTTGTGTTTACCTAATCATCGAAGCATACAGGTTTATTCTTATGATTTCTAGATTTTAAATCTCTTTTAGTAAGCCTATACTTAAATTGGTTCAGTTAACCTTTATTAAACAATATTTTCCTATTGTAAGATAGTAATTATTCAACAGCTTGAATACTACTATCTTGCAAGAATACATTTAATTAAGAGCATAAATATTTCCTATTTTCAAAAAATCACTCATCCTTTAGAAAGTGATAAATACTTATATCGATTTAGTCATTGTCGACTATTCAAAACAAACCAACTATATTCTTCCGAATTTACCTCCCAAACTTGAGACCCGCTTCCTAGCCTGAGTCTCCCCCCGTGCTGTTTCTCACATGTAATAAGACTAGTAGTTACTTTACCACAACTATCTGGTCTTAAGGAGAGATAGCTTATAAACCCCGTCTAACATATCAACACATAAGCCTATTGCTTGTGTTACTTTTTTTTTCGTCTCAGGTACTCATACCCTCTTGATCCCTTCCTTGAGAATAAATCTTCAAGAAAGTAGTTAGGGATAGGTAACCGCCTACCCTAACTACCTGACATGTGAAAATTAAACATTTGTCATCAAAACATTTGCCTTAAGCATATTTAATCATAATAATAAATGTATCAACTTTAATAGTAATATCTAGTTTGTTTAATTGTAATAATTAAATATTTACAATTGTTGGGAACATCACACGGTAGCCATTATCTACCCCTAAATGGGGGTAGCCATTAGCAAATCCCAAAATTTATCGTAGAGAACATCAACGTCAAAATGGTTGAGATGAGACGTAATAGTTTTCAATTCCTTTAACCTAGTGTTGTCAATTCACGTCAAATCCAATGATGTCCTAATTGTGTTACAGTTGAAGTGGGGAGAGTGGGATTAAAGTTATTATTTAATTTGTATTTAGGAAAGTAGTGGTTTAATTTTTATTTTTCAAGGGAATTTTCTATACACGTTTTTGGTAAAATGGTGAACATAATTTGCTTAAAATATATTTTTGAGTATACAAATAGATTCAATGTTTTGAAAAACCTTGGAGCATTATATTTTTGCAAATTACATCATTATGAATTAAGATTCGAAAAATTTTCTATCAGATTTCATCCAACTAAAATTAACTAAAGTAATTTCTTTGAAGAGGGAAAAAACATATAAGGTTTAGACTACATATTTATGAAAAGAATTAATGACTAAAAAATTATCTAAACTTATGATTACAGCAAGAAGACAGGTGAATAGTAACATGAAATCATACAAAGTGTAGTGAATGGCCTTTCATAAGAAATTATTGCTTAAATATTTATATTTTATTATTATTACAATGGACGTTGTCTATCCGTTATAATTTATATTTTTTAAAACTAATATGAGAAGTTACCGTTGTGAAAGAAAATGGAATCTTTAATTATTTCAAATAATTTTTTTATTGTAGATTTTTAGCTTCCAATAACATGAAATATGAAGTATTGGAGGGCAATGTTCTATAACTTGATCATATTAGATTGCAACATATCTTCTTTACAATCATCCAAAGTGATGTCGGAAACAAGAAAAAAAAACCCAACGTTTAGAACACTTAAGGAAAATAGAATTTATATGACTGTGCCTGACTTCAATGGATTACAACTTAATACCAAATGTTGGATCTATATTATTTTATACTGTACCGTGCCTTTCAATATGAAACTCACACGCGGAAGTCAAACTTATCAATGTCCTGTATAATTCTGCAATGTTCTTGTGATCATATGCTCAATCATTCCACTATGTCTTAGACCATATAATCGCACCTCATTCTGAATCAGGAAAGGTTGTTATGAACTTGTTATGTTGACATAATCATTGTGATATTTATTCAACACGTCATGCAAGAAATCACCTGCAACAATTAGCAATTTGTCTTTAACATATTTTTTGTGCTAATGGAAGAATCTCCTTAGCACGATATTATTACTATGATTGAGTGTTCACCGCAGACTGTATCAACGACACTGTAATCAAGTTTACGTCAATCCCACCTTATCCCCTAGTTAATTGGTAGTCATACACACCTCTAGATAACCACAGCTTTCTTTGACCACTGTTCCACGAACTAGATTGAGGTGAGACTTCCCAATGGCGTCCATGGTTTATTTCCTTATATTTATATTACTATACACACTGTTAAATTATAAAACAATTCAAAAACATAACAAATGTGTTTGGGTTCCATATAACGGCAACAAAAAATGAAAGGCGGGAAAATTCACAAGTTCAGTCCCCTTGCACCTCCTCTGATTTCTAATTTATTTATGTGGCCTCAATTATGTCACAATGATATTTGTTTAGATCCATAATAATAGGATTTATCATAAAAAAAAAAAAGAAAATGAATCCTAACAATAGTTAGCTTCCAAACTTCAAATTGTTCACGGGCTCCTTCTACTATTTTTCTGTATTAATGCAGTAGATACCCAAGGTTTCTTCTTTGGGTGTTTCCCCATTTAAACAATCTTCTCATCTATTCTTTCCATCATATTCACTGAATGTAGTTGAATTTTCCATCATTGACATGGAACATGATTTTCTTGCAATTGTTTCTCCTTGATTTGGCAGATCCATCCTTTCATTATCTATGCAAATAAAATCCAGAGAATTAAAAGGATCAATTGAGACCATGCATACTGGTTTTTCTCTTTCGCATTTGCAAGGATCAATTGATACCATACATGTTGGTTTTCTTTTTCTCATTGTCTTTCTATTCTAGTCTCCCTCCTCCTTTGTCATTTGTGGTATCTTGTCCACAATTCAGTTGTTTATTAAGTTGAAACTCCCATGTCATTACCATTTCTCGCATGGAATGCACTATTGATTTTACATTTTCTAGTTCAAGAAACATTTCATCTTTGAAATTAGATGAATTTTTATTTGTTGAAGGAAAATTGGCCACCTCTAATTGAGTTTATTCCTCCTCCTTTCTATTTTTTTTCATTTCTGGTAACCAATTATTTCTCGCTCATTAATAATATGTTTGGATCTACTACGTCTTTGGTACCTTTAGTTTTTATACATAGTAAGACATGTCTTTTTCCATCCTTCTCAAAGCTATAAGTATTCATCCTCCCATCATACTGCCAGTGTCATCCACGCAAAACATGGGAAGTATTCATCTGCACAATATCACAGAGAACTCGTTCTTTATATTTCCAATTTTGGAAATCCTCCTGACATTATTCATTCACTGAAATCTGTTGTCCCTTTTGTAACCATGAAACTTTATATGGTGCAGAATGTGGCATTCTATCTAGCTGCAACTTCTCCACCATTTCTGTAGAAACCAAATTATCAGTACTTCCATTATCAATAATTAATTTGCAACTTTTAACTTTTGCCTTGCATGTCATCCTGAATAAGCTTCTTCTTTGCACAAGTTCATCTGCATCTAGCACTTGTTTCAACAACAAATCTTCTACTTCTTCTGGTGGATTGACACATTCTTCCAATGCCTTTGGAGGTTCAGGTTCTGGTTTGGTTTGTGCTAATTGTATCCCTTTTAGTTTTCCAACTTTTTTCTCGACATTCAGATGAATAATGTCCCAACTGGACACAAGTAAAACATCTCACCTTATCTCTACTTCTTCCTCCGCCTCTCGAATGAGTCCTTCTTCCTATAGCATCACTATTTTTCTCAGGTTGTGACTATTGGTTTAAGTTGCTTGCTTCTCCCTTTTGTTTCTGCTCTTTTGTTCTGACACTTTGTATTCTCATTTACTGACCTTTCTTTCACATTAACTATTCCTCAACTTTCAATGCAATCTTGTATGCTTTATCAACAAATCTCAAGTACATTAAACTTAATTCATATTGAATATCAAACCTTAATCTTTTGATATACATGGAAACACTCAGGTGTTTGTTCTATTTATCCTCATCTAATATTTACTTTGTAAAATTCCTCCATATACACTCTGACATTCATCGTCTTTTGATCAATATTTTGCATATTGCTAAATAAAATTAGTTGATAATATTTGGGAAGAAACTTACTTTTTAATTTAACAATCATCCTACTCCAGCTTTTGATCTTGGCTTTGTTCTTCAAGGCCCTTTCTTCTTGCACTCCATCCCACCATAAAGCAGTTGTCCTCTCAACTTTGTAATAAAAAATATGACTTTATTTTCTTCCGACATCTCTGCATACTCAAAATTCTTATTCATGGAATTGATCCAATCTGTCAATTCTTCTGAATATAAACTGCCACTATATGTAGGTACTTCTTCCTTTGACTCGAAACCTGGACAAAAAAATGACTTTAGAAATCTAACCTTTGGGGGCTCTTCAACTCTCTCTTCTTCTGATTGACGTTCTTCTTTGTCATTGGTATCCCCTGTGTGATCATGATGTCTGGTAGCCTCCATGGCCTCTAGAATTCATCAAAAAGTTCTTAGTTCATCTCTCTATTCTTCATTTGCAGTTGGCCGATCCCTTCCTTGGCCTCTACCTCATCCAATTTTGAATGCCATTTCCAAATAAACAAAAAAAAATAGAATTTAACAAAATCAATTTCCTTCTTCCCTTTCCAGAGAGGAACTTACTGCTCAAATACCAAAAATGATGTCAGAAACAAAAAAACAACAACCAACGTTTAGAACACTTAAGGAAAATAGAATTTATATGATTACGCCAAACTTCAATGGACTATAACTTAATACCAAACGCTAGATCTATATTATTTTATACTATACTGTGCCTTTCAATATGAAACTCATGTGCACAAGTCAAACTTATCAATGCCCTATATAATTCCACAACCTTGCTATGCATTAGGAGAATTTTGAGGTCTAAAATGGGCCTCCTAAGGAAATTATGAAATAATAGTGGAAATAATAAAATAAGATTAGATTACATCATCAAATTCTAGAGGGAAAAAAGGAAAAACTAATTTTTGAACTTGTATTTTCAGATTATCTCCCTATGGGTTTACTCAAATTTCGAGGAGAAACACTCGTTGGATGCAAAATATGATTCTTCATCCAAGGAGTATCCATGTTGCATACTCTCGATGGACACTACTACACAAAAAATTAGAAATACATGAAAAACGTTATTGCAATCACACTTTTTCATATATTTCTCATTTTTTGTATAGCAATAGTCTATTAAAAGTATGCAACATGGGTACTCCTTGGATGAGGAATTAAATTTTGTATCCAATGAGTACTCCCCCTCAAAATTTGAGTTAAACCTTAGGGAGATAAGTTGAAAATACAAGTTGAAAAAGTAGTCTTTTTATTTTTTATTTTTTAATATTTTTACCTTTTTACTCCAAAGATGGTAAATCATCCCCCATGGTTGACATCATCATCTTGAATCCTATTGGTTCTTATAAAGTTTATTTTGGTTATACATTTTTCTTAGGAGGACCATTTTAGACCTCAAAATTCCCCTAATGGATAATATGCTCAATCGTTCCAATATGGCTTTGATCATATACTCACACTCTATTTTAAATCAAAAAGGTTGTTATGAACTTTTTATGTTGACATAATCTTTGTGAGATTTATTCAAAGAGTCACAAGAAATCACCTTAACATATAATATTGCTAATGGAAGAATCTCCTTAACATGGTATTATTGTTATGATTGATTTTTCATTCCAGACTATATGAAGAAGACTGCAATCACAAGAAATACCAAGTTTTCTTAACATATAATATTGCTAATGGAAGAATCTCCTTAACATGGTATTATTGTTATGATTGATTTTTCATTCCAGACTATATGAAGAAGACTGCAATCACGATTACACCAAACCCATCTTATCCCCTAGTTAACTGGCACTCTGTTGAAAGCACTGGACCTACCAACATTCAGGGGATCTCCTGCGTATGAAGTCCCAACTAGACCTCACATCGTTTGGTGTAGGAGTCCCATCTAGGCGATGGATCGATTGCCATTATCTTAAAGATATGGCTTAGCTCTTGCTTGTCAGCACATGAGAGTGATATACTTAGTCTTCAAACAATGAGATTTGTGTGCTTGGTGAGTGCTTAATTTAACTTGTGTCTAAGTTCTTCCACTGCAGAGGGAGAGGGTGAGAGTGAGTATCAAGTTGAAAGGTAATAGTCCCAACTCTGTTAGAGACATTCAACACAGCAAGATCTGCACAACTTTCGATGAAGTAGTCCACACGGATGTGGAAGTCACAAATACAAAGTCAACAGATAGCACGTACAACACCCAGTGGAGTAGTCCACACTGGTGTGATGGTTTGTTGTAGTGTTTTCTTCTCAATGATGTATGAAAAGAACCCACTTAAGTTTGTGGATGAAAAACAATCTCAATAATAGAAATGGCTACTAAACATTGTAGATCTGCAGCAATTGATAGAAACAAAACTTGCCAAAGTCCAGATCTATGTCACAATCGTAGTTAAACAACAAAAAGAAAGAGTAATAACTCCAATCATCTAATGGAAACCAGATATGTAAAGAATAATTTTATTATAACACCTGTGAAGAGAACAGATAAATGTTACCAGTCCCTCTCTATGGATGGGTTGTTGGCTATCCTCAAACGTGTTCAGCGTATGTAGAGTCTCTCTCCTCTATATGCATAAACCCAACAAAAATATGGTGTGTGACAATGAAAATAATTAGAGTTACAACAGTGAGTGCAACAATGAAAATATTCAAAAGTGATTGATGAATGGATAGTACATAGAGCTATGGCTCTAAATAATTTTATGATACATAATATAGAGCTATATAATAATAATAATAATAATATGATACATAGATTATTTATGATACATAATAATAATAATATGATAATATAGAGCTATATGTACGTAGAGCTATGGCTCTAAATACTTTTATGATACATAATATGATTATGCATTTTATATGATGATGATGGTTCACCATTTGTTTTGTTATCTTTTGTGGTATACATGTTATAAATTCCAATCTAGAATGTTATTTTCAATGGTATCTATAGAGTGATTTTGTACTCTAGGCACATGACTGAAGGTAATGGTTTCAAATTCACGTACCAATAGCTTCACTCATAGATATTTTCTAAATAGGACTTCGTTATGCTCATGATACACACCATTCAATTGGATGACAAGTAGTAAGGAATCTAAACTAACATGAAGATGAAGGATGCGATGATCGAGGGAATCGACTAAAAAGCCTATTATTGCATCATATTTAGCCTGATTATTGGTGGCAGATCCAATGCACACATTGTTTGAAAGGACTAACGTATGCAAGGGGGTAAAAATGGCCAAAACTGCTGAGGCTAGATGATGGGAGAAGTGACATGAACCACGACATGATCGATATATGATGTCGATGTGTTGAAGCCCCGAAAATTGGGTCTACAATAAGGGGGATATTGACCCAGTCTGGACCTTGGTTAGCAGCTCCTTTTCCGTTTGGTATTGTGGGTCCGACTAGGGATATGGTACCAGTTTCACCAATTTATGTGTGTGTGTGTTGAGATTTGATATTTCCTTTCTAAAAGCTCCTAAGTGAAATGCTTTTACTTTAAATCTAATCTAATAACATGCAATTGTATTCTAATAAACAGAAATATCTAATTCTACACTAACCTAGGGTGTAATATTTCCATTATGTGATCTAATATGATTTCAAATAACAATTGGTAATAAAGATCATTCAACTGTTATGAGAAAAGAATTCAATAGAGATAAACCACTTCGTATAAAAAGTTAGACAAAACAGTTGTGAAAAACATATCGCATGATAAGCTACTCATACATTAAGCATAAATAAATAGCTCACCATATAGAAGTGCCAAATGATAACTCAAGCATTCACACATCAATATATAAATAACTGAACTTAAATACCACTTTAACACAAAGGCATAAATAGTAAAGAGATAGAAGTACCATTTATAACTAGTTCTACTCATGAGCTTCAAGTGATAATGATTTATCTCTTCTTAATCCAACATCCACTAATAGTACAGAAGTGCAACATCAGTAGTAGATATTGAATGCAGATATCAATAAATCATATTCCATTCATTCATCAAAACTTCCTCGGAGGGTGCAAAAGTGCATGTCCTGAGGACAAGTTTTTGACAAATTTCAGGACCCTTCTCTAAATGCATGAGAAGGGTTTAAATACTACTAACTAAATCTAAAAATAACTTATTACAAAAATTTAGGATACGGTTTAAATGACCCTCATTTTAGGCAAAAATAAAGCAAAATTAATACTGACATTGAATCTAAAATTAAAACTAACAACTAACTATTTCTGTATCTGTTCCTTGAAATTGCAAGCATTCAACATTTGTTTGAGAAGAGTCGGATGGACGACTTCCGACTTTAACTGTCCTGCAAAAACGACATCGGCAAGAGTTGGTGCCATCTTCTCGGCAAAATTGATGATACATTTGAGAGTCATGCATTGGCTGTGTGGTTTTACCAAATATACCTAGTAAGAATCCCAATTCAACTTAGTCAATCTTTTGATTGATTCTGCCTTTGCTTGAGCCTTCTATCTCTAGCCTATCTGCAGTTGCTGAGCATATATACATACCATTTTGAAGATATTTCTGACAAATACCACTGGTTTTAGGATTCAAGTTTTACTCTTTTTATTTTTATTTTTATTTTTCTACCTCTAGCGTTGCTTTCTTATAAATTTTTGGGCTTACAAGTGACTGAGAAATTAGAGGTTTTCCCTTTCAAGAGGTTTTGGTCAGTGATGTGTGATTAGCGCTAGGTGCTAATTGCGCATCGGAAACTACCTCCATTTCTTGATCCGGGCTTCCTTGGTGCGATTTTTTGCCTCTTGCGCGCTTTTTGTTAGTGGATATAAAGCTTAAATTTTATGAAAATAATGATTCCATAAGTTGTTGACAATGAGTCTTAAATTGTCTGTTTGTGATGTCAGTGCTGCCCAGTACCCATTTAACCATGTCCATGTATGGAAGAATTTTGGGCCTCATCGTTATTCGGTGTAAGAATGAGCAAGCTAGCTCTGTAATAGATGCCTCAGAAGACCCGTGTGAGCCTGCAGTAGCTATAACCTCCATCATTTTAGGATTCTCTTCTTTGAGTAGACTATACATGCCTTCCCAAGTAGTAATACCAACGTCTCAGTTACAGGCGGTGTCTGTATACAAGGGCGTCCTTTCTTGATCCTCAGAACTCAGAGCTTTGCCTTTCTTTCCCATAGTATCCTGAATACTGCTTTGTATAATTCTTTGTTCTTTGTTCCTGTAGTTTAGAAATGAGGTGAGAATCATGATAAGGAAAAGGTGACAGGAAAGCTTTAAATGCCGAAGACATATAAAATATACCATCTTACGTGAAATGGCTCTTCGATAAGCACGAAACCGTATTTCATTAATGATTGGCAACTAAATCATTAATTAGCATTAAAGTGCATAACCAGGTCTCGATTTATGGAAAATACTTTTTTGAACAAGGAGCCCGAAAGATTTGCGATGAAGTGATTTTGCGATTTGCTTCGCAATATCACAGATCGCAACATCGCAACATCGCAATATCACTATATCTCAATATCGCAACATCCGAATATCGTTCTATCACAATATTATAATATCGCAACATCGCTGGAGCGTAGCATATGACAATCATCTGTTAATGTGTTTTCCGCGAAATGCGATTTGTGATATGCGCCATCGCATCGGTGGTTTGAGGTTTTTCAGCATAAGTGATATTTGATGCATGCGACGTGATGAAGTTTCGCATCGCAATCTCGCAACCTTATAATTATGTTTGTAAGGAGTTATCCATTATCCTTTTTGCGATGCGATATTTCTTAAGGAGTGATTTTCTTCTACCTTATCATAAAACTTAAGCTTTTTTAGATTTTTCAAGGGTATTCTCCTAAGTTTATGAAGGTAAGTTTTATTGAAAAAGGAAATTCAAGCACTAATTGATTTATAAACTTTTTGACTAAGGGTCCCCACTTATTTAGTATTAGTAACAACACTAAATAAGAAGGGGGGTTGTTGTTGGCCACAACAATTGGTGATTCACTTGGAAGAACCAGTTATCTCTGCTTTTCTTTTGAATTTTCTAAACTTCCAAAACAGAAAATTTTCCAGAAAATCAAACTTTGTTATAGAAAGAAAAATTACATTATGCTTTTTCCTATCAATGATATTTTGTTTCTTCTATTTTTAATTTTGATTATTTACTCCCTCAAGGTAGTCCTTGTATCTACATCAGTCACTACTTGGTTTATAAAGATAAAAATAAAGCCTTCTCTGTAAATTGGTTTTAAATATGCTCATTTATCGTAGGTAGAGCCTCTGCTGCCAGCAGGCGTTTATAGCCTCGATAGGGTTACCTGTTACCCAGCAATGATCCTGTATCCCACTTAGAGAAATATACAATTTTCAAAGAGAAATCCATATTCACACTTATTGCTTTCATTTTTCCTTTTACCCTTAAAGAACAATGTCTTGGTTTGGTAGCCAATTTATGATAGTGCCATTCACTTGATTTCTAACTTTGCTGAACAAGCTGGCTCGTGATGAGACCCTTATCTTTTGATAGCAACAATATTTGAGTCATCGCCCTGCTGTGGTATGTAGTATTGGCAAAGTCAACAAGCTATAATATCTATGACCATGATAAGTCGGCTCGTGATGAGACCTCTTACTCTTTAAGTTAAAGTGTATCATTGGATTATTTCTTGAACGATGTAGTTTCCTAGGTGGGGAGGAAGTCATTGTTTCCTTAAGATAGCTCTGAATGATAATGATAGATTTTTTGGAAAGAGCTTTTCTACAGAAAATCTTCGTTTTGTTATTGATACCTTTCATTAGACTGATATAAAACAATTTCCCACTAAAGGTCACTTTTTATCAAAATTTACAAGGTTGAAACTAGTATCATTTCTAGGCCTAGAGCCTTTGACTGTATCTTTCAGTGATAACGATCAATTTTCTAAAAGAATTCTATTTATACAAGTGAAAAAACAAAATCTAAAAGAGAGTTTGTGTCCTTTTCGTGAATTCCAAATGAAACCATTTACAACTGGTTTTATTATGAAAAAAAAAACTAAAATAAAAAACTAATCTACAAGATAGAAGAATGATCTCCTATGGAAAATATTTTTTGAGGATCTGTCCGTTAACAAGTAAAGATTCTCCTTTTCCTGTTAAATCCTATAACATAAAAGTATAAGGACCTATTACTTCTACGATTTGAAAAAGGGCCAAGCCACATTCGTTGAAATTTCGTATGTTTCCCTTTTTCCTCATGAGCCTTGTCCCATTTTAGAACTACATCTCCCATCTGAAAGTCCTTTCTGGATATTATGTTTGAATCAAAAGAAGCTTTTACTAATGCTTGGTGATGAGCATGCGTTATTTTGGCCTATTCTCGTTTCTCTTCTAACTTAATTATTTCCAATTGCCTTAGTTCTAAGGAATAAGTTGGTGCTTCATCAATATATTGAACTAAGGCCAAAGAGGGAATTGCTAAATGAGTTGGAAGAACCACTTCTTTCCCATAAACTAAATTAAAGGGAGAAGTGCCAATGGAGGCTTTCTACGTTATTCGATCTACCCATAAAGCATATATTAAGGACTTGTGCCAATTTTTGTGATTTTGATCAATGGTTCGTGTAATGATTCTAATTAAGTTTTTATTTGTAGATTCAGCTAACCCATTGCCTTGTGGGTAATAATTGGCAGAGTATTTAAGCTTGAAACCCCTTTTGAGTGCAAATTCAGTCATCACATTACCAGAAAAATATGATGCATTATCAAACATTAAAGCAGAAGGTAACCCAAACCTAGTGATTATGAACTAATCTATGAACTCGATGATGTGTTCGGCATTAGCTGTCTTGAGAGGAACTGCTTATACCCATTTAGTAAAGTAATCTGTTGCTGTAAGGATATATCTATGCTGTTTAGAGGAGTGAGGAACAATCTCACCTATTATGTCCAATCCCCATTGATCAAAAAGCTGCTCAATGTTGACCAGTTGCAGTAGAAATGATGGTTCCTTTTGTCTCCAAGCATCGGTTTGAAAAACTTGACATTTCCTTATGTAGTTATGTGAGTCTTTGAATAATGTGGGCCAGTAATACCTTGCACAAAATATTTTATGTGGAGTAGGGTCTCCAGCATAGTGTCCCCTGAGTGGCCCATTGTGGAGTTCTTGCAAGACCTTTTCAGCTTCAGATTTCTCAAGACATCTAAGGATAACAGAATCATAATTTATTCTAAAAGGAACATTTTTCACAAGCTGATATTGTTTAGCCTTCAACCTTAGAGCTCTTTTCTTGGTATGATCGAGGTTTGAAGGAGCATATCCATTCTTTAGATAAAATATGATATCAGCGTATAATGATTCAACATCGTTTAGGCTTACCTCATACATTTGTATCTCTGTAGATGGTATTTCAGAAATAAGCGATGCTCCAACCAGCATTTTGCAAAAGCCTTGACTTTTTACAATACTTGATGGTTTGATTTCTACATCTATTCCTATAAGGCAGTGACCCAATTGGCTCTTTTCTCACCCACATCATTCTGTACTAAGAGATTTCTTATCGCTGGAAAGGGTACTATGATTTTTGTATGGGTTTTAAGTAGAAAGGGTCTGAAATATTTAATTGCTTTGAAAATATCATAAGCTTGTTTCTCTACATCTGAATAATTTAACTCAGCACCCTCTAAATTTGAACTAAAAAAAACAATTGGAGCTTCTGCCTTGTCTTGATTTGCTTGAGTGAGTATCGCAGCATATGATCTATTAGAGGCAAATGTATATAAAATAAAAGGATTGGAAAAATTTGGAGTTGCTAAAGATGGAGAGTTAACAATTTCTTGTTTGATTAGATTGAATGCCTCATATTCACCTTGGCCCCATTTGAAGTTTGAGTTCCTTTTAATCATTGCTTGTAAAGGAGACAAAATTCTTGAAAAATCTAGAACAAATCTCTTTACAAAATTAATTTGGCCAAGGAAAGATTGCATAGCTTTCTTGTTGTGAGGTAGGGGAATTTCGGAAATCTCCTTGATTCTATCAGGATCAATATGAATTCCAGATTTTGACACTATGAATCCAAGAAGTTTTCCTTCACTTAATGCGAAAAAGGATTTTTTCGGGTTACGTGAAATTCCATACCTTTGACAATGTTGGAAGATTTGCTTTACATCTATAATATGATTGCCTCATTTCTTGGAATATATAGTTATATCATCCAAGTGGATTACCATTGATTTGTTAACTAATCCCTTGAATGCGATGTCCATGACTCGCTGAAATGTGGCACCAGCGTTGATCAGACCAAAAGACATATTTTGATATGTGTAAGTGCCCCATTTGGTTCTGAATGTGGTCTTTAATTTATCATTATGATGAACCAAATGGGGCAAAACCTCTTGAAAGGGAAAACCTATAATTGCTCAGTCACCTGTAAGCCTAGAAATTTGTAAGAAAGAAATGCCAGAGGTAAAAAAAAAAAAGAGAGAGTAAAACTTGAATCCTAAAACTAGTCGTATTTGTCAGAAATATCTTCAAAATGGTATTTATATATGCTCAGTGATGTGTGGTATTTATATAATTTTCCTTTACCTCCCATTTGGTTCTGAATGGGGTCTTTAATTGATCATTGATCCGGAGAATCCATCCAAGAAGGACATTAATTCTGATCCTGCGACCGCCTGCAGTATTTTCTCCATGGGAGGTAAAGGAAAATTATCCTTTTGACAGGCTTTGTTAAGGTTTTGAAAGTCAATGCAAATTCTAATGTCTCCGTTTTTCTTTCTAACGGGAACCATATTGGAAACCCATTTGGAATGTCGAACAGGAAAAATGATTTTGTCTTTCAATAAATTATTGAGTTCAGATTTGATCTGGTTTTTTAGATTGGGATGGATCTTTCTCAGCTTTTGCTGGATAGGTTTTTCATCGTTTAGCATTGGGATAGTATGTTGGATGATAGAAGTGTCATAAGTTTTGAGTTCATCATAGTTCCAAGCAAAGACACTTTTGTATTGTCTCAAGAGACGAATATACACTAATTTTTCTTTAGGAGCTAGGCTAAGGCCTAGGTTGATATTCTATGGTTTGGCATCAGTTCCTAGATTTACTAATTCATAGTTCAAAGTTGAACTTTGCAGTTTTGAATTGGTAGATCTTTTGAATCGATCTTTCAAATCATAAAGGTCTTCTAACTTGACTACTGATTTTGGCATAGCATTATTAGTGCTATCTTGTTGCAATTGTCTGTCATGTTGGTCCTCATCAATTATCTGATTAGTGTAAGATCCTTAAGATGTGAGCAAGCTCACAATATCAGGATCGTTGTTAAAAATCCTCCAATTGGTAATGTTATCAGGAATTGAAGGTCTAAATATTAATTCAATTGAAAATCGATCAGGGCTATAGTCTTCTGAAGGAATGAGCTTGGAAGCTACATTAGCTAGGAGGTCTGCACTAGCATTCTGGAGTCTGGGAATTGATGAAATATTGAATGCTATAAAGTGTTTAGTTAGATCTTGAACTAAAGATTGGTAATGCTTTAAATGACCTGATAAACAATGTATAATATTGCGTACCTATCAGATTACAATTTCAGAATCTCCGAAAACTTGAAGATATTTGATGTCTAATCCGATTGCTTTGTATAATCCTTGGACTAAAGCCTCGTATTCTGTGGTATTATTGGTGCAATCGAATTTGAGTCTACAAGTTAGCATAGTTTTGTTTCCCTCTGGATTGATTAACATGCATCCTGCTCTTGCTCCTTCGTTAAACTTAGAACAATCAAAAAATAACTTCCAAAATAAAGATTTATTTACAGGACTGTCTATAAAATTAATATGTTTAGAACTATCTGTTTGAGAGAAATTTTCTACTTGAGATAAAATAGAACATTCTAAGTAAGGTGAAGTATGAGCATTAAAATTTCCTAAGAAAGAATCTACTAAGTAGTTGCTAATGATGTTATTGTTGTATGCTATTGGTTCATTCTTTCCTTCTAGTTCCATTACTATGAATTTTTGATGTCTTTCTTGCTCAACTTTTATCTGATTTGGTTTACTGTTGTAAGGGAGCCACATGTGCGACCAGTCAGTTGCAAAGTATCCATGAATTTTTTCTTACCAATCTCTGCTAAGAATTAGCCATAAAATTCTGGAATATCAGCAACTAAAATGTCGATAACTTGACATACCTTTGGATTGGATGACATCCTTATGGTAACCTGATTTAATTCGCCGATCACTTCAACTTGAGATTGATCTAGCTGAATTATGCGCACAACAAATTTTTTCGGTTGAACGTTCAACTTTGCACATATTGATTTTGGTAGAATATTAGATGAAGCTCCAGAATCCACTAAGCAATTATGCAATTTTTTATTGAAAACTTCATAAGTAAGAAGAAATAGGGGAGTATTAGATCTCGACCTTCCTCCAATTAAAGCGATGTCATTTGGATCAACTTTATTGATCATGTTAGTTGGAGGTCTTCCCATTTCATGGGAAGCTTGAGAGATTACAACGGTGGGAAAAGGTGCAACTGGTACAACATGTAATTCTTTCAAAAGTACCTTTTGCTAGTGTTTTAACTTGCTCAATTCATAAAAAGTGATGTTAGCCCTAGTCGTTTTCATGTCTTCTATGATATTATACTCCATTTCATCTGAAACAATCAACGTTTTTGATGGAGTTGATGAATCTGTTTGGACTGGGCTGGTTTGAGTCGCTTTAGTTGTCGTTTTCTTAGCTGTGACTTTATCCTTAGTCATTGAGCTTGTGATCTTTGGCTTAGGAGTGGGTTGAGGAGGATCAAGTTGATTTCTACTTCAAGTATCAATCGGGGATGCCTCTTGATCCTCTTCATCTGGGAGGATGAAGTCCCACATACCTTGTACCTCTACAACTTCTTCTTCATCGGTATGTTCTTCAATAGCAATTTCCTCTTCTTCTTCTTCTGATTCATCACTTGTGATAGCATTTGGCGGCTTTGAATCGGTTGAAGGGTTTCTTCTATAAGGCTTGTACGGATTTTTAGAAGAAGTTTCTGCCACTTGTTTCTTGATGTCAACCATTTTGTTAGACACGGTTTTCAAAACTTTTTGTAATCCTTCTAAATTGAACGGATCTTTCGATTGTTTTTCCTTGGGGTCTTCTTTGAAAGTAACCTTCTTGTATTTTCGTTCTTCTATCATGTTTTTCTTTTCTAGAGATATGATACGTTTCTCTATCGCTATTTCTTCTTTAATATTGTTGGATGAAGTTGTTTTATTAGCCCTACCAATGAAGATTTCTATGTGACGGTAAAGCAGAGATGTACCACTCACTTCACACTTCTTCACTAGGCTTGGAAGCAGTAGGAATTTTATTTAACATTTTATTGAAACGTGAATTAAAATCTTTGATAGGTTCTTTTGACTTGGCCCTAAGGTTAGACAGGTCGTTGATCAGTGTTGTCGTAGACCTGTCATCATCGAACCTAGTCAGGAATTGTTGTTGGAAGATATCCCAACTAGTGATAGATCCAGAAAGTAATGAGAAATACAATGATCCAGCTACTCCTTATAGAGTATAAGGAAAAAGTCGGACGACAGCATCTTCGATGCTAACTCCATTGAGATTTATGGATAAGATAAAGTTATTTATATGTTCTTCCACTAGCATGCTTGCTTCAGGATTAAACTTAGGCATCCATTTTTCAAGATGGGCCGGTATCTAACTCAAGGGCGTAGGCATTAAGACTGCCCCTAGGTTATTCCATGGAGATTGGGCCATCGCTGAACTACTAATAGAGGAATGTGCAGAAGGTGATCCATGCGATTGAGAAGATGAGGATATTATGATTCCAGATGATTGAGAAAAAGGTGTGG
This sequence comes from Pinus tabuliformis, assembly GCA_031772625.1. NCBI lineage: Eukaryota > Viridiplantae > Streptophyta > Pinopsida > Pinales > Pinaceae > Pinus > Pinus tabuliformis. The sequence continues at coordinate 550,452,825 of CM062809.1, forward strand.
AAGTTCTTGTGGACTGGTTGAAAATAATCTGAACTGGAGGAGTGGATGGTTGACTTCGCGGTGGAGAGGTGGAGATGGATGATGATAATGAAAGAGTCTCACTATCAGACCCTTTAAGTGATTTCCTTTCTCTCTTTCTTGTAGGCATAGATAACTCGGTTGGCTGAACACCAAACTTTTCGGTCTTTAATCTGGTAAGAGGATGAGCAGGGTTATATTGCGAAGTCACGCTGCCTTGAGATTTATCAGATCTCTGAGTTGATATAGAAAATCGTTGAAGTTTATGGATCAAAGATTCAACTTCAGGAGGTTCAATAGTAGATTTTTTTGAAATGTCAAGGTTTGTAGCAACGGCTATTGTTCTTTCGACTTCTGGCTCTAGATTTAAAGATTCTAAGTGCGATGGAGAAGTTGGGGGAGATGGTGAGGGTGATTTACTCTCAGAATGGTATTTAGATTTAGACTTACTTGACATTCACAGTTCGGGCCCTCCTTCTACCGCCAAATATGTTGAAACCCCAAAAATCGGGTCTACAACAAGGGGGATACCCACCCGGTTCGGACCTTGGTTAACAGCTCCTTTTCCGTTTGGTATAGTGGGTCCAACTGTGGATATGGGACCAGTTTCCCAATTTATGTGTCTGTGTGTTGAGATTTGATATTTCCTTTCTAAAATCTCCTAAGTGAAATACTTTTACTTTAACTCTAATCTAATAACTTGCAATTGTATTGTAATAAACAGAAATATCTAATTCTACACTAACCCTGGGTGTAATCTTTCCGTTATGAGATCTAAAATTATTTCAAATAACAATTGGTAATAAAGATCATTCAACTGTTATGAGAAAAGAATTCAATAGAGATAAAACACTTCGTATAAAATGTTAGATGAAACAGTTGTGAAAAACATATCACATAATAAGCTACTCATACATTAAGCATAAATAAATAGCTATCACCATATAGAAGATCCAAATGATAACTCAAGCATTCACGCATCAATATATAAACAACTGAACATAAATGCCACTTTAACACAAAGGCAAAAATAGTTAAGAGATAGAAGTACCATTTATAACTAGTTCTACTCATGAGCTTCAAGCGATAATGATTTATCTCTTCTTAATCCAACATCCACTAAGAGTACAGAAGTGCAACATCAGTAGTAGATATTGAATGCGGATATCAATAAATCATGTTCCATTCATTCATCAAAACCTCCTCGGAGGGTGAAAAAGTGCATGTTCTAAGGACAAGTTTTTGACAAATTTCAGGACCCTTCTCTAAATGCATGAGAAGGGTTTAAATACTACTAACTAAATCTAAAAATAACTTATTACAAAAATGTAGGATACAGTTTAAATGATCGTCCTCATTTCAGGCAAAAATAAATAAAAATTAATACTAACATTGAATCTAAAATTAAAACTAACAACTAACTATTTCTGTATCTATTCCTTGAAATCGCAAGCGTTCAGCATTTGTTTGAGAAGAGTTGGCTGGCCGACTTCTAACTTTAACTGTATTTCAAAAATGACGTCGGCAAGAGCTGGTGCCATCTTCTCGACAGAATTGATGATACATTTGGGAGTCATGAACTGGCTGTCTGGTTTTACCAAATATGCCGAGTAAGAATCCAAATTCAACTTAGTCAATCTTTTGATTGATTCTACCTTTTCTTGAGCCTTCTGTCTCCAGTCGTCTGTAGTTGCTGAGCATATATAAATACCATTTTGAAGATATTTCTGACAAATACGACTAGTTTCAGGATTTAAGTTTTACTCTTTTTTTTTTTTTTTTAACCTCTAGCGTTGCTTTCTTACAAATTTCTGGGCTTACAGGTGACTGAACAATTATAGGTTTTCCCTTTCAAGAGGTTTTGCTCAGCGATGCACGATTAGCGCTAGGCACTAACCGCGCACCGGAAACTATCTCTGTTTCTTGATCCAGGCTTCCCTGGTGCGATTTTTTGCCTCTTGTGCGCTTTTTGTTAGTGAATATAAAGCTTAAATTTTGTGAAAATAATGATTCCGTAAATTGCTGACACTCAGTCTTAAATTGTCTATTTCTGATGTCAGCACTGTCCAATACCCATTTAACCATCTTTGCGTATTGAATAACTTTGGGCCTCGCTGCTATTCGGTGTAAGAATGAGCAAGCTAGCTCTGTAATAGATGCCTCATAAGACTCGTGTGAGCCTTCAGTAGCTATAACCTCCATCATTTTGGGATCCTCTTCCTTGAGTAGACTATACATGCCTTCCCAAGTAGTAATACCAGTGTCTCTGTTACAGGCGGTGTCTGTATACTAGGGCGTCATTTCTTGATCCTCAGAACTCGGAGCTTTGCCTTTGTTTCCCATAGTATCCTGAATACTGCTTTGTATAGTTCTTTGTTCCTGCAGAATACAAATGAGGTGAGAATCATGATAAGGAAAAGGTGACGGGAAAGCTTTAAATGCTGAAGGCATATAAAATATACCACCTTACGTGAAATGGCTCTTTGATAAGCACGAAACCCTATTTCATTAATGATTTGCAACTAACTCATTAATTAGCATTGAGGCACATAACCAGGTCTCGGTTTATGGAAAATACTTTTTAGAACAATGAGCTTGAAAGATTTGCGATGAAGTGATTTTGTGATTTGCTTCACAATATCACAACATCACAATATCGTTCTATCGCAATATCGAAATATCGAAACGTCGCTGGAGCGTAGCATATGACAATCATCCGTTAATTTGTTTTCCACGAAATGTGATTTGCGATATGCGCCATCGCATATCGGCGGTTTGAGGTTTTTTAGTGTAAGTGATATTTTATGCATGGAATTGTGTTTGTAAGGAGGTATCCATTATCCTTTTTGCGATGAGATATTTCTTAAGGAGTGATTTTATTCTACCTTATCATAAAAATTAAGCCTTTTTAGATTTTTCAAGGGTATTCTCCTAAGTTTATGAAGGTAAGTTTGATTGAAAAAGGAAATTCAAGCACTAATTGAGTTTTAAATTTTTTGACTAAGGGTCCCCACTTATTTAGTATTAGTAACAACACTAAATAAGAAGGGGGGTTGTTGCTGGCCACAACAAGATGATGGATCCATCTGAAAGTTGAAAAAGAAAACTGATGAGATGATTCAATCTAGCTAAATTTTTGGCAGAAATAAAGACGTGCAAATCAAAGGGATGTGTTATGATCAAAATTTCTTAAGGTAGAGTGAATTTTAAGAATTAAGAAGGAAATGGCCTTCAAAAATCCTCTGAAGAAATTCCCCCTTACTTCAATGTAGGGGTAATCAAGGGTAGAATCAGCTTCCATGGTGTCCTCATCAGGCTGGGAGGTGGGAAAATAGGAGGAAGACTGACTGCATGATGCAGCAGGATTACCTCATGCATCAACCTGAGAAATAAGGTTCACATACGCATCGTCTTGAATGGTAGACGATGGATTGGTAGATGGAGGATCTACTGATGTTGCAACCTAGGATTATTTCAAAGGAGATTTGATAGAAACGCTCGCAGAAACCTCATAAAGGTTTTCCTGTGAGGAACTCAAGGATGACGACACGTAAAGAATGGGGCCTGTGGTGTGCGTCATCTTGACATCGAGGGGAGGGATCACAATAGTAAGTCCAGAGTTTCCCTGTTCTGGTTGACTGGTGGTACCAGAATCCATAGGTAGAGGAGTAGAGGCTCCACTACGAGTGGCCTCATATTCACAAATTTCCCCAAGGAAATAGCGAAATCCATCGTGACAAGGGAAGCAATGGGAATAGTGACCATGAGTATCACACAGGGCACAAAGGTGGTTTGTATGAAGCGTTTTAAGTTTTTTGGGACTAGTAAGTTAACATGGACTTTCAGAATGTTCGACTCAGGGAACGCCTCATGAACCAAAGGTTTAAGTTGAGGAACTTCAGGACAATTTTTGGTGGAATGCCCAACAACTTGAAATAGAGCGCACGAGGGTTATGAGTTTGGGGCCTTAGGGGCTAGAGGATCTTAGGGAGCCTGTCCTTTGAATCTTTCCTTTTGTCTTTCGCCCCCTCACCAGATGCTTTCACAATAGGAGTTGGTTCCTTTTGAGGTTGTAATGGAACTGAAGCAGCGGCAAGGGTCATGGGGACTGGTTGAACTGGGGTCAAAGCATGATATGTTCTTGGATGACCATGCAGAATGTTTGCAGGGGGATCGATGTACCATATTGGGATCCCTAGAGTCATGTTAGGAAGGACCAGTGAAGCAAGGACAGGTACAGAAAAAACTCTTAGAGTGGGGAATAAGAAAGGTATTTGGTCGACATGATAATGTGTCAGTGGAATAGCTCCTTGATGGTTGAAACTTGGAGGAACAGTTCCTGGTGGGAACATAGGAGAGGCACCCACAAATGGAGGAGGTCCTGGGGGAGTGGGTCCATAGGTTTTGGCTGGAAGAGCAACAACAAGATGTTGAGGATCTGTTTGTTGATCAGGTGTACCAGACTATTTAAGAGCATCCCGTGACGCTTATAACATGCAAACACTCATGGAAGTAGGTTCAGAAATGGGAGGGGGAGGACCAAGGAAAGCACCCAAAAATGATGAATCTTTCTAGACTTCAGGTGAAACACTAGTGTAAGGAGTTGAAGATTATTTATTGGAAATTAACGAGATAATGGACTCAGGGGAGGTCACGTATGCCAGCTCGTAGTGAGTCAACTGATCAATGGTAATGATATTCCCTTAATGGGGGGAGAAAATCTTGCGATAGACCACAGATGCGATAGTGGAAATTGCATATGTGTAACTATGATCTAAGAGAATATTGTAATCCAATAGGGCATCAATGACTTCAATGTCGACATGCACCATCTTGCCCGTAAGGGTCATTGGACAGTTGCGTACATGTTGAGTGGTTGGGAGGAGTGTCCATCCCAAGCACGCAAAGTGATGGTGGAGGGGGACAACTCATGTGACTTTAGCTGTTTCAAAATAGTAGCATACATCACACAGGTGGATGTGCATTTGTCAATAATGCATTGGGAGATGATGGCGTTACAGATTCTAACTGGTATCTGGAAAGCAACCGATGAAGGTAATCGGGGGTGCTATGATGTATCAATTGGGAAGACAATCAAATGATCGTCAGAAGGATCCATTGCACCCAAGGCAGTTAGTAGAGATTTCTTTTGAACAGGGCACAACTAGAGGACTTCCAGTGTTGACATGGTAGTAGGTTATTGCATGAAGTCATCTACTATATTGTATGTATGGGAAGCTTTGTTAGAAGCTGCATTATAGCGTAAAGGTCCCTTTGGGATCTTAGGAATCGCCTCAACTTTGGGTTGAGGGATCTGGAAAGGACCATTTGGTGTCGGAGTTCATCATAAGGATCTGGTAATCACCAGGACCAGAAAGTTGGGGGAGGTGGGCTGCTTGACTTGGTTGAGGTTGAGCAACAAAAAATCCTTGTTGAGGGATAGGATTTGTGAGCATGGCCGGTTGTGGTGCCGCAGGATTCTGAGGCAATTGTTGACCTCAAGAAGTTGCTTGAGCTTCCCACATTTGGCACATCTAGGGTGAAAGAGGACAATCATGTGTATAGTGGCCATGTACACCACAACATACACAAGGATTATTTGTACGAATAGCCTTGTTCTAGCTAGGCTGGCCGCCCTGTTGCTGGTTGTTTGTGTTAGGGCCCCTGGGGTTCACTAGGTTGGTTACCTTGGTTACCCTTGTTACCCTTCCCCTTATTCTTTTCCTTTGAATTTTGGGGATTGGTATCACTCTGTTGCACAAATAGCTGGTCCTGGGGGGCGGTGGCTGTTGGGGCTAAGGATACATGGGATGTTGCGGTGCTAATTGTTGAGGAGATGGAGCGCTAGGCTGTGCATAAGAAGGAGCAACAATTTGGTAGATGGGTTGGGGACCTTGAAATATGTTTCTAGAAGGAGGGGCATAGATGTTGGAGGAACTCGTACCCCCATGCGAGTAGCCATAACTCTACTGAGTGTATGGCGAAGAGTGTGAAAGGGATCCAACGATATCGTCGGCAGCGTGAGATGCTGCTGGTGCATCGACACTTCCAGGATGAGGGAGGTCTAGAATGACGGTATAGACATAACTGAATTGTGCATAAATCAGATCATATCTGAAAGTGGTATGGCGAGCTTCTTCCTCAGTCTAAGGAAAATGGGATGGGACATCTTTTCCAATGGTGGATAAAAGGCTCTTAAGAAACTAATCTAGATAGACCCGATCATCAAAAGGCGAGGCATGACATGTGCTCCTCCTTCAACGCCACTCTTGAACATGGTCAGAAAGGCAAGTGGCAAAGGATTGATGAAATGTGGTTAGTAACTCAGTACGAGTGTCGTATCGAAAAGGTAACTGGAAATATAAAAGGAACACTTTAGCAAGTGTCGCGAAAAAGGAATGAGAGGTGGAGGGTTGGTCTACATACCATTTTGCAGCATCTCCAGTGAGTGTGCATTGGAAGAACCAAAGATAAATGGATTCATAGGTTATGGAGTTAGATAAAATCACATGTGGAAGGTTCTAACATGGTTGGTAGGATCCTCTCCATAAATACCCTCAAACTTTGGGATGACTGAGGGAAGCTTAGTCGACATAGAGGGCCAACCAGTATCCTAGTGTATGGGGCCGTTTATCAACTGGTTAAGATCTGGTAGACTTAAACCAGCCATAAAGGGAAGCATGGGGGCTACCAGAATAGTTCCTGAGACTGTTCCACCTGATGTGAACAATGATATAGAACCGAGGCCATCACCAAGTTGGATTCCTGCACCAACTATGGGTTCAGAAATGGTGACAATATGCGGTGAAGAAGGCTCAGAATTAGATGAGGAATCAGAAGGACTAGGAGAAGAGTTGGTATGGGGACTCGGAGGGCTATGAACTCAAACCCGACAGGGTGGGGTAATACACCCAAGAATAAACTAGGGCTGAAGGCCTAATAGTCTCTGTGACACATGCCTTGGTGGCACAATGATGGAAGGACACACAAAATATGAAAATGGTGAAAGGAGATCAAGAATATCTCTTTTGTCTCTGATGCGGTGAGATAAATTTATTATGTTAAGTCCTGGCTTGGAGTTGTAAACCAAGCATCTTTTTCTTAAGGTGTTCTTGTGTGTCCAAGTGTATTAGTTGATTAAGCCCAGATCATGTTTCTAGAAAAAAAAAAATCTTGCTACAAATACACTGAAATAAATAACAAAAAATGAACAACAAAACAATCAACTAAACTCCACCCAAACTGGGTTTGCAAACATTGTATTGTTTGGTGTCTAAACCGGTGGAAAATACGCTGAAACAATCAAAAGATCTGAATGTTAGTGTGACTGGGATCAAATGACACTAACCTACTGGAAAGTGGTGTAGCAACAACAAAAAACCAGAGAGAAAGATCGATGCAAAAAGATAGGGAGATGGGTGAAACACCTAGGGAAACCAATGGGACCCTAAGGGAATGACCAAACAAGTTTAAAAGTGAAACTATGGATGGTAGCAACCTATCTTAATAGATTTGAAACAAAATATTACAGATCTAAAAAATGTGGTTGAAAGTGCTACAGAAACTTAGACTTCTCACACAACTAAACTCCTCTTAGAAAGGTTGAAGTGTACTAGAAGCCCTATGGGAGGCTAAATTCAACTTCGATGAGTAAATAAAGTGGATCAAGGCCTAAGAGGGATGAGATAGAGGTTAGAAACCTAGTAGACAACGCTCAACAAAACCCAGAAACAGATATGAGAAAAACCCTAAAACCTAGAAATCGTAGGTACTAACCTGTTTTTTGCTGAAATCACACTTTTTGGGCTAAAAGGTGCATTCTGAAGCCCAGATCGCACCTTTTGGGCTGAAAGGTGTGTTATAAATCCTAGATCGCATTTTTTGGGCTGAAAATTGTGATTTCTATTACGATGATCCGGGTCTACAAATTTTGGTAAAAAGTGTTTCCTTTGTCGCGCTAGTTCCTGTGACATGCGGAAATGACCAGAAAGCTTGTGGAAGTCAGAAATTTATCAGATGTAGGGTTAAAAAACCTGGAAACATTAAGAGAATTGAAAAAAATAAATCCTAAGTTGAAAACCAAAGGTCACCAAGCTTTCTGGATCTGAAGTATAAAACACAGTGGAGTCGCCAATTCTGTTGTAGTGTTTTCTTCTCATTGATGTACGAAAAGAACCCACTTAAGATTGTGGATGACAAACAATCTCAACAATAGAAATGGTTGCTAAACATTGTAGCTCTGTAGCAGCCGATAGAAAAAAACCTGCCAAAGTCTGGATCTATGCCACAATCATAGTTAAACATCCAAAACAAAGAGTAATAACTCCAATCATCCAATGGAAACCAAATATGTAAAGAATAATTTTGTTATAACACCTTTGAAGAGAACATATAAATGTTACTAGTCCCCCTCTATGGGATGGGTTCTTGGCTATCCTCAAATGTCTTCAGCTTATGTAGAGTCTCTCTCCTCTATAATGCATAAACCCAACAAAAATGTGGTGTGCAAAAATGAAAATAATCAAAGTTACAATATTGAGTGCAACAATGAAAATGATCAAAAGTGAGTAATGAATGGAAATCCCTTCTTTTTATAACAAAATATTAAGTTATCATCAAATAGTGAGCAATAATAAAATATTATTGATCCCTTTCTTGGAATAACCAGTAGGCATATTTTATTATATTTGTTTAGGAGGGAAAAAATATTTAAACTTTTATTTAGAAATAATAAATAAATAAATGATTTCTTTACCATCTCAAGGAATTAGTTAAGGAATAATAAACAAATGAGGATTTATTTAATTATTCCTAAGGGATTTAGTCAAAATTTAACAAAGAATAATAATTAATTAGTGATTAATTAATCATTATTAGAGAAAAATAAGCTAAATAATGATTTATTTGTTTATTTTTCATGGTTGGGTCAAATTTGACAAGGAATAATAATAAAACAATGGTTAAATTAATTACTCCTAGAAGAAAAGCAAATAAATAATGATTTATTTAATTATTCTTCATGGTTTTAACTATAATTACTTAATAAAGGTGGTTTATTATGTAATTTGTCACAGTGAAATCAATTTTACTAGGGTAAAATTGGCTTTACATGGTATACTTCGATCCATCTAGTAAACTAGGCTAGATTACCAATTTTTTGGTGATAACACAATTATTATAACACATTTACAAGAATAAATTTGTCTAGTGTCCGACGGAATAGTCCACACAGGCGAGACAACTTTAACAACTAATAAAACACATTTCCAAAAACATATGCACTAAAACAATCTTAATAGTTCAACTATATTAGTACAGGTTAAAATTACATGCATTACAAGCACCCAAAGAATAAAATTACAAAGCAATACAATGCATGTGTGAAAATATGTTGGCCTGTTAACAAGCTTATGAATTAAGTGATAATTCCAAGACATATCCATACACCATACATCACTAACCCCGATAGCAGGGTGTTTGAGCCACTCCTCACTCCTCAAAGAAAAGACTACAAACTCTCAAGGCTATTTGGAAGGAGCCAAGGTGAAAATTCCCTTTCATGTACAAATGAGAGGTATATATAGCTAAGGGTGAAACTAACCTTTGTGACTGTTCGACTTCCCTCATGACTATTCGACTTACATGACTCTTTAACTTAATTCATGGGTCTCTTGGAATTCCATGTTACATTACATTGATTACACAAGTATTACCCAAAGTAGTGATGTGGACGAGGCGACTCATGACACAACTCGACATGAAACTACTAGTATGCACATGCTGGCTCTGTTGTTCATATTGAGGTGCTGTGTTGCTGAGTGATGAGTGTTCTCGTGGTGTACCATAGCTTCACCTCCACATGGCAGAGTGCATAGAGTCCTCAATGGTATTGGTGTTCGCTTGATGGTTCATGCATGTGCATGTGTCTCCTTTGCTTGCTACTAGGTATGCTTTGTGTGTTTATCCAACCACGAGAAAGCCTTCTAACATGCTGTCCTTGTTAATCTCGTTTGTCGTCACCCCATGTCTTATCCATGTACCTATTCCTCAAATCACTCATGATGAGACGACATCCAATCCAGAAATCCCCTAGTCTACCATGATGCATTTCCTTTCATTTCTAGGTGCAGGTGACTGGGAGATAGAAAAAGGCTCTGAAACAACACAAAAAAAATGTCATGCTCAGATGCGAGACTTCAGGGCATTGTTGATCAGATACTGAGATATAAGACAATTAATAAGGTATTACAGACTCATGTGCATGGATTTGTCTATGTTATTTTATGCAATGGATCGATAATATTGTGAAATACATAGACAATGAAGCAGTAAAAAAAAAAATAGACAACACATAACACAACAAATTTAATGATTAGTTCACCAAATTCTCCTGAGCTACATCTCTTGGTCCAGCCTTCAGTGGTGGCCTCTCTATTATGTCTTCAAGCAGAGTTTTACAACAGTATGAGCTCAATTTGAGACTCAATATAGAATAGATATAAAAGTAAGATTTTGATTGAACCTCTCAAGCCTTCTCTGAGTACATAGACTCTCTGAATCACTCTTTGTCTTTGTCTTAGCTCTGTCTCGGCACTGTCTATTCTATCTTCTGTTTTCTATGGCTTTAAAGCCAAAACTAAGCTACCTGTTCGTTTTAGCTTCTCGGCTTTCTGTCTCCCCGACCTCTGTCCACTCAGATCCCTTTCCAAGCATTAGAAATCATTGCTAAACACTTCCAGGGATGGTGGCCACCTGTACTGTAATGGAATGGGTCATCGGGCCCTTGAAATCCTTCAGAATCCCAAACGCAGTCATTTTCTGCTAACACAGGAAAATGCATTCACGACTATGAAATTCCACCAAAACATAGTTCATTTTGGACTTCAAAAGTCCTTAGATATAGTCTATTCCTCTATCGGGTCCATCCTTAATCACTATCACAAGTCACTTCAGCCCTGCTCCAAGGTTCCCCTTTGTATTTTAGAAATACGTTAAAACTGTGAAAATAACGTAAAAATGACTGATGGCGGATCTAAAATAATATACAATAGCTTTAAGGAACCCTTTCGAGTCTGGCTTATCACATCAATGCTTCATCTTTCGTATTTTGTTTAATAAATGAAGACTACAAAAATGCATTAAAAATGGTTTTTCTGCGGATCTCAAATCTTATGAAATAATATTGATAAAACCGTCGGGTTCGGTTCATCGGATCACACATATACATGTGTATGGTCTCGCTTCATAATGTTTCTCCGATTGTGATATCGTGATGCGATTAATCACAATCGCATATCACTCATGCCCCGGGCTGTCACAAGCGCTCCTTGTAATTTCCGATAGCTATCTCATGATGCAACGTGGGCCATCGATCTACACGCTTGATCGATGGTCCTAGTTGACTCTACCGGTCGCCCTCGCAAGTTTTATATGGTTTGTGCCAATATCTACTGTTTGCCTATGCCGGTTGCGATTTGCCGATTAGATCTGGATTGTTGATTGGCCAAATCATGCATTCATTGTTCAGACCTCTGATACTATATTTTTCACTGTTTTCATGTGTTTTTGGCCTCCCTATGATAGTTTTCTACCATTCCAAGGGTTCTTCATATGTGATTATTTTGATCTTTGGCATGATTTTAAGAGGTTTTGAAGACTCAAAGATCATTCTAGGATCCATTTGGATCACACCTTCCCACTGAAAAAGGCTTTTGGACCATCAAAATTTGGTTGTCAAGCATCGCTCAAGTGAGGATACAACTGCGTCACTTTCCCAATCTCTATCCATTTTGCATTGCTAGGTTTTGAACCTTTGAGTCCTATTCTTAGGTACTCAATATCTCCTTTGCGTGTAGTTCTCACCTTCCTGTCTAGAACTATATCTTCCTGCAACTCATTGAGATATTCAGGTAACAGATCATTGACAGAAGGTAATTGACTTTGCTCTTCAGGATATTCAATTAATGAAGGTTCAAACAGTCTTAAATTTTCTGCATTTACCACTAAATATATGTGCATGTAAGCTCTAAAATCAAGGCGGAAAGCATTCTCACTAATTTTCTCAAGTATCCTGAAAGGCCCATACCTTATTGGCTTCAACTTTTTTCCTTCACCTTGCATTCTGTCTTTGCTGATATACAGTCAGACTTGATTACAAACCTGGAAGATCTACTCCACCCGATGCTTATCATGCCTTACCTTGTACTTGGCTTCACTCTTTTCCAGCTGTTCCTGCACTTCCTGGTGAATTTCTTGGATCTGTTCAATGAATTTGGTTACTTTTTCCACATCACTGTATCTAGCAACTGCTATGTATTTTTCAAAGACAAAATCCAAGGGAGACCTTGGTATAAAACCAAAACAGGTCTCAAAAGGAGATCTCTATGTAGAAGAATGTTTAGTACAGTTGTAAGCATGTTGCACATAACATAAATGTTAATCCCAAAGCTTGAGATGCTTGCTGCAATAACCCCTGAGCAACTGGATCACTGTCCTGTTGAATACCTATGTTTGGCCATCTTTTTGTGGATGAAATGTTGTGCTCTTTTTTAGTCTGGTGTCCATCAATTCCCATATACTTGACCAAAACTTCCCAACAAGTCTGGAGTCTTGATCAGATACTGTGGAAGTGGGTAACCAAAAATGCACCTAGACATGCTGAAAGAACAACTTTGTTGTTTGTTCAATTGTAATCTGTTTGTTACAAGGTATTAAAATACACATTTTGCTGAACTTGTCCACAATAACATGTAAATAGTCATGACCTTTTCTAGATTTTGGTAGTCCCCCAACAAAATCCATGGAAACACTTTCCCAAGGACGAGAAAGAACTGGAAGTGGAGTGTACAAGCCCAGTTTTCTATTGCTGCACTTGTTTTTAGCACACATGGTACACCCTTTAATATATCTAGAAACTGTTTCATGCATTCTTGGACAATAACAGAATCTTTGCAGCTGTGCAATCGTTTTGCTTAAACCAAAATGACCTAATATCAGAGAAGTATGTGTGTCCCTAATTATGTTAACTATTTCAGTTTGTGGAATGCATGGATTTGCCAAATGATACAAGAGTTGGTCCTTAACATAATAGTCCAATTCTTATACGTTTTTTCCATGACATAAAGTTGCATACACATCTTTAAAATCTATATCTTGAGCATACTGTTCAATGTAGCTTTCATGCATTAACGAGTTATGCTTAAGTATAGTAGATGCATTTATGATTGGTCTGGACAACATATCTGCAACTTTATTGTGTATGCCCATTTTATATGTGATGACTAAATGAAACTGTTGTAGGAAACCCATCCACCTATAGTGTCTTGATTGTTGCAATTTAGTTTTTGAGTGAAAAATACTAAAGTGGCTAATGATCAGTATGCGTAATTGTTTCTTTGCCCATTAAGTAATGTTTCCACTTTTTAACACTCTGGACAAATGCAAACAATTCTTTATCATATGTAGGATAATCAAGTATTGCAAAATTAAAAGTCTCAAAATGGTAGCATATGGGTTTACCATGTTGCATCAACACTGATCTCATGGCATAATCACTGGCATCTGTTTCGATCTCAAATGATTGTTGAAGATTTGGCAATGCTAGTACTGGTTCTTTGTTAATTGTTTCTTTCAAGGTGTCGAAGGCTTTCTACTCTTTGCCTCCCCACTGAAACAACTTGTGAAATCCTATTAAAGCATGTAAGGAAGCTACAATTAAGGAAAATTTAGCAATAAACTTTCTCCAATACTGTGCTGCTCCTAGGAAGCTTTTATCTTCTGTAGCAGATTTGGGTTTAGGCTAGTTTACAATGACTTCAACCTTAGAGGGATCTATCTTCAATTCACCAACCCCTATAATATGACCCAAATAATTTAAATATGTTTTGCCAAATTCACACATTGATAATTTAACATAGATATTTTCTTTTTTCAAAACATCTAGAGTCTGCATTACATGCTTCAAATTTTCTTCCCATGTTTTACTGAAATCAAGAATTTCATCCAAATATACAATTAAAAAGTCATCAATAAAAGGTCTGAGTACATCATTCATAACTCACATGAAAGTGGCAGGAGCATTAGTTAAGCCAAACGACATAACTAGCAATTCATACAACCCTTGCTTTGTTTTGAAGTCAATCTTCCATGGATCTTGCTCTATTACTCTGACCTGATGGTAACCACTATGCAAGTCGAACATGGAAAAGTAGACAAATTCTTTCAACTGATCCAATAGATCATCAGTGCGAGGAAGGGGATAATGATTCTTGATCTTTATTTTATCCAGTGCTCGGTAATCAATGCACATCCTCCATGAACCATCTTTCTTCCTCACAAACACGATTGGAGATCTGCATGGTGATGTGCTTGGTTTTATGAAACCTTTCTCAAGTAGCTCTTGTACCTACTTATTGATCTCTGCATCCTCTAAAGCGAATAACTTGTACATTCCGATGTTAGGAAATGGAGCATCTTGCTGCAAATTAATATCATGTATAATTTCCCTTTTGGGTGGCAGACCTTTAGGTTCTTGAAATAGGATATCATATTCTGAAACAACTTTTTCTAAATCAGATTGTTGTTTAGCATCACAACCTTCAAATACATTGGTTTTATCAGGTTTCTTTTCCTTTACAACCATCAGTAAAAATTTCTTGCATGAATTTACAATTCTTTTCATCTGCCCTGATTTTATGAGAGTATAATTATTCTTTAGTTTATGAGCACTTACAATATGTTCGATTCCATCTTTAACAAGTTGATACTTATTTTCAGCTTTATAGAAAATGTCTTTTCTATCATACAAGTAAGGACTTCCTAAAACAATTCCACATATATCCAAGGGAACGATATCTAACTCAACCTCATCTACAAACGCTGACCCAAAAGAAAACCTAAGTCTATATTGTCTAGTCACTTGTAGCTTTGCTTTATCACATACCCAACCTAATGGATATGGCTTCTTGTGAGGTGTGGTTTGTAATCCCAATTTCTTTACAATTGCTTCAGAAATCAAGTTTACTTGTGAGCCACTATCAAATAAAGTATCAATCTTTTGATGCTTGGAAATAAATCTAATATGAAAAATCTCGTGTATTTTTCACTCATTTTCTTCACTATCAATAGTTTGTGCAAAATTACTAGTAGATGCTTCAGAATTTTTACCTTTTATACTTGTGGCTGTGATTGATGTTTCATCACCTAACCCCAAATCTTTCTGTATATCAACAACAATCTTCTTCTTCTTGCCATCGAACTTCTTGGGTTTCAGCTCTGGATGCAAAGACCAGTAATGTTCATCATCATGTCCATCCTTCTTGTAGTGAGTGCATGAAGGTTTGGCCTTTTGTACGACATTTTCCTTCCTCTCTTTCCATTTCTGCTTCGTCTTTTCCTTGTTCTTGCTTGCAGTGGGTTTTGATGATCTCCCAATCTCTAGGTTCACATTCTTGCCTCTATCCTCTAGATGGGTAGCCTAAACAAATACCTCATGTATTCTAGTAGGGTTAAACACAATAATGGTGTGCCTCAAATAGCTGTGTAGACCACCTATATACTTCAGCAAAGTTTCAGGTGAGTCTAAATAAATGCCTAGAATCAAAGCTCTTTTTTTAAATTCTTGGGTGTAGCTTTGTACACTTTCCCCTTTAGCTGGCAAAGAGTTTTCCAACTCATCATGGCTTGCTGCATATAAGCTAGTGGATAGAATTGTTTTTTAATTGTAGAAACAAATTCACTCCAGACAGAAAGAATATTACCATGCTTCTTCAAGTCAGCTTGTGTCCTGCCTTCCCACCATACCAAGGCAGTTCCTCCAAGGCGTAGGATGGCTAGCTACATTTTACTCCTGTTTAAATCAATGCTCTACACCTTGCCATACACATAAATATGTCTAATCCAGTTATCTAGCTTCTCTGCATTTAATTCTCCATCATATATTGGAAAATCACATTTAACATCTAATGTAATCAAAGATGTTTTCTTCTTTTTATTTTCAGGGCTATCAGGAGGTGTGGATAGAGGAGCCTCTTTTCCTTTCCCTTTGCCTTCGGAATGACCATTTAGAAGATATTTTTCTATTCCTTTGTATTGTTTGGAGGTTGAAGAATCTCCACTTAGACCTTTCTTAAATTCTTGATACATTTCTTCTACCATGGCTCTCATGGTCATGAAACTGTCCATGAACTGAGAGTCTGATTCCAAGGGATTTTCTTGTGCGATTTTCCTCCTAGGATAGACACTACCAATTTTTGGGTTAGCTTCAACCACTTCTCCTTCTACTAATTTGAGTTTTGACCTAGTTACCATTCACCAATCCAGCACAAGCTTATCTAACCTTAGGAAACCTAAAGCTCTGATACCCCTTGATCTGATACTGAGATCTAAGACAATTAATAAGGTATTACAGACTCATGTGCATGGATTTGTCTATGTTATTTTATGCAATGGATAGATAAGATTGTGAAATACGTAGATAATGAAGCAGTAAACAAAACATAATAGACAACACATAACACAACAAATTTAATGAGGAGTTCACCCAATGCTCCTAGGCTAAATCTCTTGGTCCAACCTTCAGTGGTGGCCTCTCTATTATGTCTTCAAGCAGAGTTTTACAACAATATGAGCTTAATTTGAGACACAATACACAACATATATAATAATAAGAGTTTTTTTGAACCTCTCAAGCCTTCTTTGAGTACACAGACTCTCTGAATCACTCTCTATCTCTGTCTAAGCTCTGTCTCGACACTACCTGCTTTGTTTTCTTTTTTCTATGGCTTTAAAGCCAAAACTGCGCTGCCTGTTCGTTTCAGCTTCTCAGCTTTCTGTGTCCCCAACCTCTATCCACTCAGATCCCTTTCCAAGAATTATCAATCATTGCTAAATGATTCCAGGGATGGTGGCCACCTGTACTGTGACAGAATGGGTCATCGAGCCCTTGAAATCCTTCAGAATCCCAAACGCGGTCATTTTCTTCTAACACAGGAAAATGCATTCATGACTGTGAAATTATGCCAAAACGTAGTTCATTTCAGACTTCAAAAGTCCTTAGATATGGTCTATTCCTCTATCGGGTTCATCCTCAATCGTTATCGCATGTCACTTCGGCCTTGCTCCAGGGTTCCCCTTTGTATTTTAGAAATACATTAAAACTATGAAAATAATGTAAAAATGACTGATGGCAGATCTGAAATAATATACAATAGCTTTAAGGAACCCTTTCAAGTTCGGCTTATCGCATTGGCGCTTCATCCTTCGCATTTCGTTTAATAAATGAAAACTGCGAAAATGCATTAAAAATGGCTTTTCTGTGGATCTCAAATCTTATGAAATAATATTGATAAAACCGTTGGGTCCAGTTCATCGGATCGCACATATACATGTGTATGGTCCCACTTCATAATGTTTCTCCAGTTGCAATATCATGATGCAAATAATCGTAATCGTATATCACTCATGCCCCGGGTCGTTGGAAGTGCTCCTTGTAATTTTTGATAGCGATCCCACGATGCAACGTGGGTTGTCGATTTGCGCACTTGATCGATAGTCCTAGTTGACTCTGTCGGTCACCCTCACAAGTTTTATATGGTCTGCGTCGATATCCATTTTCTGCTTATGCTGATTGCAATTTGCCGATTAGATCTGGGCTGTTGATCGTCCAGATCTGACGGCTACTGTGCATTCATTGTTCAGACCTCTGATACTCTGTTTTTCATTGTTTTCACATGTTTTTGACCTCTTAATAGTGGTTTTCTGCCATTCTAAAGGTTCTTTGTATGTGATTATTTTGATATTTGGCATGATTTTAAGAGGTTTTGAGGACTTAGAGACCATTCTAAGATCCATTTGGATCAACTGTCGATAAAAATGTCACAGAGGTCACTAAACGCCTCCCCGACAACAATGCCAAAATGTTGGGTGTAGTATATGGTACATAGACCAACATTTAATGCCAATTTTAGGTCTGTGGATTTCGAGACATAGCAGTAGAAATGCCAAAGAAAGACTCTAGTAACTTGCAAAAAAAACCCTAACTTGTCTGGAACTACTCACATCTTCAGATTCCTGCACTAGTTAATCCTTGTTCTAATCATGCACTCAAAAAAAGTCTTTAGAAGTAAAAAAATAAACAACAATATTTCAATCTATTAACAATTTTGAGCAAACCCTATTTACTATCAATTGAAAAAGATAAAATAAAATCACTCCTTACGCTATACACTAGTAATATTTCAAGTTCTTGAAAAAATGCATAAATTCCTATACTAGATTTGGCAACTTATTAAAGGAAAAACACATATCTTGATCAATATGGACACTAGATACTTCACTCATTAACTTATCAAGAAAAATGAGATTTCAAACTAGATAAATGATCAAAAGTCTCAAAAGAACATAGGTCTGAATCCATTCAGTTCAAAAAAGTGCTTAAAATCAATCCAACAAATCTGCAATCATTCCTGCACTATATCAATTCCACTCTCAAATTAATTTACTAATGAAAATTATCACTCTTTATGCTAATAAATTCCTTACTTCTTTCATTTCACACACTATGCATTAAACCCATCATAAAACACACACAACATGAAAACCTTCACCCTGTTCAAGCCAATCAAAAAAATATTCCAAACCATGGAATCTTTACTTCAAAAGGAATCTATAAAGGGACTTAGAAATTCAATTGTAATAAAATAAATCAAGTTTAGGAAAGATAATGACAACAGAATAAATTTTCCAATAAACTTTCTCCTCACACCAACTCATAAGAGACCAAAACAACCTATTTTATTAAAGAATTAATCAAACCGTTGCAATACAATCGATACTCTATTTTTCCTTTGACTATTTAATCACCATGAAAAAGGCTAGGTAACCACGATCATTTCCCAATGAATAAATCCTTAAGACATTCGCCCATGACTTGGATTCATCTCCAACCCAAGAAAACAATACAATATCAATGGAGAAGCATCTTCAACAATAAAAGAGTATAAAAAAGTTATGTTGTTGCAATGAATTGTTGTTTAAGGAATTTCTACAAACTCTTAATGTTAAAAACCTTCAAAGTTATTATTCTTACACTCCTATGAAAAGATTGAGTTACTCTGATTTTAAATACTTAGAACAACACAAAAACTTCAAGAGAGCAATCTCATCAAATATTGATATTCAACCTCTAAAACCATAAAAACTTAATGAAACAAGCCCATAATGTTGATGTGATTCATAAAAACAAAAAATGGATTTATAAACCACTTCAAGGTTTGTTTCAAAATAGAATATATGAGTGTAGGGAAAGGTGTTGAAAATGCAGCAAGAAAATCCCAGTTTGACTTTTCCTTGGTCAAACTAGAGAGAATTTGAATTTCCACAACTGTAGAAATATTGGAGGTAGTTAAATGAGGTGACATGGAACTTGTGACTCATTTAACTCAGTTAATTCGAGTTGGGAAGCTTGATTATAGTTCAGTATGATTGATTTCTAATTTGTAGTAGTCTATTTTAGTTAAATTGAGTTATGGTCAGTTAAACTAGTTCTAACTGTTGGAGGAACTAGTGGAAGGTCAATTTTTGGAAGTGTAACTTCAACCACACTCAGTGATCAGAAAATTAACTAATCAATCAGCCTAAAATAAATTATGCATGTAGAGAATTTGATTTACCCAATTGAGATGGAGATTCTAAGGCAGTGTACTATCATTTGTAGACTATTCCAAAGTGTATAGGTGGTGCATGCAGTCAAATGATGAGCCTAAAAGAATTTCACAATTCCAATTGAGGAATTTCCTAAATAATAGGGGCCTAATTACTCAAGGAACAACACAAGGAAATAGGATCTTGGAGGGATTGAAACTTGGTTAAATGTTGGCCAAAGTCAGTTAGTTAGGCAGAGGGATAAACTATACACTTGCAAGTTGTGCTCAGGCTTGAGAAACATACGTATTTCATTTCTATTCTTTGATTAATGCAATACATATAGGAAGGGGTTTTGAGTAGTTTCTTCCCTCGATATAAATCTTTGTTTATGTGTCATAACTATTCTTGCATGTTTATTATTTTTGTTATCAATCATGAATTGAATTCCACAGAGTAGTAGAATATATTTGAGTCTATCTTTTTAGTAAATTTCATGAGTAGTTTCATACCTATGTAATAATTTATACATGGTGTCGGAGAAGGATTCAAAGTAAAGCATAAATTTTGAAGTTGTTATTATAGGAGAATTGGATTTATAGGATCAACTCTTCACAGCTAGAAGGATGGCTTTCTATGGACTAAGACTCGAGTATACCCATGAGGGAAGCTCGAATTATGTTTCTTGGAAATACCACATGGAGGCAGTGATGGAAGATAATGGGTTGAAGGAATTTGTTGATAATGACATCCTTAAACTAGCAATAATTGAAACTCAGAATCTAATAGAATGGAAGAAGTGTGTATCAAAGGAAAGGAGAATCATATTGGAGGGAATACGAGATCATATTGTCTCAAATATCCACGGGAAAGAGACTTTGCATGAAATGTGGAAAGAACTCACATATTTGTTCCAGAACAATAGTGACCAGAGGAAGTTGGCGTTTCAGGATAAATTTAAAAATATCAAGATGTAGAAGAAAAACACTATTCTACATTACCTGAGCAGGTTCACAAAATGTCATGGTGAACTTGGTCAAGTTGGTGTTATTGTTGTAGAATATGATTTGGTAAGCCTAGCCCTTCTGGGCCTTCCCAAGAGTTGGCACAACTACCAAGATTCAGTGAATGGGAGGGAGAAACTACCAAATTTGGAACACTTATCGTTTTATTTGGTACAAGAGGAAATAAGGTGGAATACTAGAGATGATACTTCATCCAAGGGCAAGGATGAAGAAAAGTATGCCTTGGTTGGAAAGACAAAGAACGTTAAATGAAAAAAAACAATCTAGTGTTACATGAATCAAATGATATAAAAATTTCTACAAATATAAGCCTCATTTCATAATGCAATAGAAAAAACCATGGCCAATATTCAAAAAATGAATATTGGCTATGGTGATGGCCAATATTCAAAACCTCCATTTTTTCATTTCATGATGTTATATGAATCCACAATATTAATATCAATCTGAACCAACTATAAAAATGATTTTGAATGATTAGTTCATATAACTCGTTGTTTATGTTTGAATGGCTTGTTGCAAAGAAAAGAATAATAGGCACTTAAAAAAAAAAAAAGTAAATTTAACAACATGAAAAACGATGTAAACAACTTTCTCAAATTTTACTATGAATATGATGAATTTATTAATCTCATAAATATATGAAAATGATTATTATATTAAAAGTAAATGAAGAGGACAATAAAAGCAATTCAAAAAACATACTATCAAGAAGGTCACAATGTTATTAGTTATATGTCATAGAGATATGGACTTCAATCTCTCCTCTTATTTCTTCCTAATTGTAACATATGCACTATCTTTCATCTTGGCATAACATTTAAAAGAGAAATGTGGTGCAATGCATAAACCATCTATTGATTTCACTCTTGATATGGTTGTGAAGGTAAGGCCTTGCTGCTCTTTATTCTAGATATCAACTAACGCTCGTTCTAAAGTCAATCCTTGTGACTTGTGGATTGTAAGAGCCCATGCCATCTTCAAAGGATTTTTTTTCCGATTTCCTCTTATCACTGGTGTGATAGGGACATTGTTTGGATTGCTTGCATCAAATGGAACACCAACATACTTATAAAAAACAATAGTTGTTAAGATTGGAAGTTGAGGTGGCTTAGAGGTAGGCGTGTAAAATATATCCTTAACATAACCAAGTGCACCATTCACTAAGCCAACTTCAACCCATAAATTACATGTCAACATAACACGTTGACCATGACAGAACAAAACTTCAAGGTCCAATTGATCATCATCAAAACGAATTATTTCTAAACACCTTGAATGCTCAACAATACATCGTGCAATTGGAGAATTTAATGATTTTAACATATGCCTATTATGGAAGGAGACCAAATTATTTGTTGGAAACAGATGAACTGCTGCATTAAATAAATCTCTTTCTCTAGGATGCAACCTCATATTAGCCAGTGACATAAGAAACTCCCAATCTGCAAGAACAGGTTCTACATTTCTTATGTTGTTGAGGACTCTATGAAAACAATATTGTTTCTCATTATTCCCTTGTTGGCGAAAGATTGTGTCAAGAGTGACAACAATGTTGAATTTTTTCCACAAGACTTTCCCTGCTATATTACCTGCATACAATGGTGTATCTCTCATAGGAGGCAGTTGTCCAAGGTCACCCACAAGGATGATGGATTCCACCAAAAGGACAATTCTTTTTCTCTGGAAATGCTTCTCGTAATCGATCATCTATTTGCGTAAACAACTTTGATCCTAGAAAGCTCATTTCAGAAAACAATGTATATCTAACATGTCACATTTCTTCTTGGAATACTACAAGTGACTGCCCCTATAGTGTTTGCATATCTTTAATTGGAATTTTTAGAGTTGAGCATATTGTTTTTTCATGTATACTAAAATAATTAATTCCTTTTGGGGCAAGAAGAATAAAAGGGCTTCTTCCATTACTTGACAAATTAGAAAGAGCTTCAAAAATACAATGGATAAGGAAAGAGCTCCCAGTTGCCACAGTGCCATGAACAATCATAAGAAGAGGTTCACGAATCTCATATTCAACAAAGTGCCTTAAAACAATTTCAAAATAAAGTCGTTGTTTTCCGACAAAGAATCTGGAGATGCAAATGTTCTATTTGAAGGGTCAACAATGTCACCCGTTGATTTTTCATTCCTTATAAAATTAATAGCTTCTTCTGCAACATCATCAGAAATAGTTGTACTTTCCAAGTCAAAGGATATATCAAAGTCCCTTCGACCAAGGGTGTGAAGATCAGAAACATTCACATCATTTGGTGGAACCAAGCGAGAGAAAATTTGGCATTCTTGAAAATCATATTCAAGGTTCATTTCCTGGTTAGAAAAATCACCATCTTATTCATCTTCAATATTGTCTATAGTTGATAGATTTTTATCAACATGCCATGCTCAATATTGAAAATTCCTCCAATTTTCAATAACAATTTCAGCTGAAAGGTCATTTTCTGCAGGAATGTCATGAAATGGCTTGTATAGGAGAAATTATGTCGAGTAAAAAGTTTCAAATTCCTCTAAAGCCTCACTAGGAATATAATAAAACCGTGGTGAAACCCGAACAATAGCATGAAAATCTCTAGGCTTCCATGGATCTTGTTTACGCTTGCTACCAAATGTCAAATATCTTACTGCTTCTATCAAAGATAGATGTTCAAGGAAAAAATTTATCTTCTGATAAAGTTGAACAAAAGTATCCTCATATGAAAATTTCAAGTCATTCTTTGAGATTTTCCTAAAAACCTTTCTTCCAACATTTAAGGACACAAATTTCCGACTACAAACAATGTTTAGATTCAATAGTAAGACCCATAATCAAAGATATTGTGGCACGATTCATCATGATATTATCATGAGATCCATCATAAAGACAAATGTAACAATGTCTTGGTCTTTCTATTAACTCTAAAAGTCAATATTAAAATAAATTTTATCAATAACAATCCAACTTTTCCTTCTTCAAATTCAACCACAAAAACAATGTGATCATTTGCCATTTTTATCTCCTTCAACTTTTTAGGGATTCCATTCGAGTAGGTCTTCTTGAATCCCTTTACTGGAGCTTGAGATTTTAAATCCTCAAGCTGTTTAAACTTCTTTCCAAGTTCTTTAAAATTATTTATTATTTTTGTCACAATTAAGGCTTTGTCCTTTTGATAGTCTGAAAAAAAAATTCCTTTTAGAATCAGAGAATAAATACAATAGAAAATATAAAAAATTTCCTACAAAGAATTTAATCATACCCTTGTTATATTAGGTTGAATAGTTCTCAAAATTGAAAACATGTCATGCATATCCTCCCTTCTTTTCCTTTCCACCACTATATGATTGTTTCTTTGAATTTGTGTTCAGTTAATAGCATCACTATCAGGGAGGAGTTATTATTTGCCATTGATGTTTTTGGCGAAAGGGCTTTGTATTTATGAGCACTTAGGATGTTACTGGATTGCCACAATGGTGGATTTGTACTATGAAAATAAGAAGGTGCATGTTTTCCATTTGGGTCCAAGGCACTTGACAAGGACACAATTCTCAAATCAAATGTGGCGGATCCCTGAGTAGAACCTGTCATGACAAGGATCAAATTGATGGACTCATCTATTTGTGATACTGGAATTCAAGTACTGTGTTTTCTTTTGGAAGCAATTACATCTCTAGCTGCAACCAATTTAGAGCTTCTAACAAATATTTTGTATTGGTATATATATGGCTGTAAGTAATTCAGAACTTATAACAACTATTTTGTATTAGTGTATAAAGATCCATTTATAAGATAATCTAACCTTAGTTTTTGGTACCAACCATTAGTTTGTAACAATTACATGAATGCAAGGGTAGCTATTAGCAAATACAAAAATTTCTCCAATGTCAAAATGGTTGAGACCAGACACCTGCAGCATAGATAAAGATGCATGTGTATATTCTATAAAAGAAGAGAGATTAGAACAATGTTGCAACTTAGGATAGGGTAATACCTTGCTATCTATCGTATTAAACACACTCTTATTAATGGCTGAACAAGCAGGATTCACAACCTCGTGGTTACATTCTTCCGATACTAGTAGAATTTGATCTTCATTTTATCTCCTTCATTCGAGAACTCACATAGAACTGAAAATGATTGACAGTTGTGTAGAATTGGGCTGAAATAACCACTGGAGACGATGATGGAAGTTGCACAAACTTTAGTGGTAGGTATAAATACTATTAAAAGAATGATTATTTCTAATCTATGTGTCATGAATGTGGAAATAAAACCTTCAAAATATGAGCCGAAGACATGATATATATAGATATATATATATATATATATATATATATATATATACACACACATTAGTGAATATATTAGTCAAAACTTAATTAATAAATAGTAAAAAACAAATTTATGACTAATAATTGACTTTAACTCTTTGAAAATAATGATAAACCCCTTACAAATAATGCAATATAAATTATTTTTTCCTCTATCCTAGGCAACATACTTATTATTTAAATTAATTGTTTTAAAATTATTTGTTATTTATATCATTAAAATATAGAATCATGCTACTTTAGAAATAAACAAATAAATAAATTAAAAAAAAAAATATTTCTTTAGAAAATGAATGTTGTTCATTATTACACTAATAGAAAATTATATATCAATAATTAATGTTATGCATCAATACTTAATGTAAATTATGGATGTAAAGTTTCTAGTTGAAAATTATACATTAATTATTAATGTGAAGGCTAATGTAAATTATGGATGTAAAGTTTCTAGTTGAAAATTATACATTAATTATTAATGTGAGGGCTAAATGTTGAGATGACTATTTATAAATTATTATGAAATATAGAGTTCCTAGTTGACAAATATACATTAATTATTAAAATGAGACTTGAATGTTAAAATAATTATTTATACATAATTATTTTTCATTTATAATAAATTGAGATATCAAGTTTTAAAAAGTATATTTTTCATTTCTTTTTTCTTCCTTGCAAAATTGCATTCTAAAAAAAATTTAAACCGACGATATTAAATTAAAATGATTTTTAAATAATTTTTATATAATAATTTAAAAAATTAAATTATCATCTATATACATAATTTTTAAATGAATTTGATCCTCTGAAATTTATTTATATCATTTTTCAATTTTTAATTTAAGGAGTGTTATTAAAAATAACATTTTAAAAATGATTTCAAAATTAAATTAAATAATAATAAAATTAATATATTAAAAATTAATAATTTTTTTTACCATAAATAATAAATAAATTGCATAATGTAAAATAATAACAAACTCAATAAATGACTAAAAAATAACAATAATTTTATAATATATAATAAACAAATTGCATAACAATAAATCTCAATAAGGCTTCTTCAACTTTTATTTTACTCATAAGTAATAACTTAGCCAACTTTTCGCATAAAAAAGGAAAGTGATTTGAAAGTCCATTGAATTTTAAATAAGGATATATAATATTGCATTGAAGATCACACGGTCTCTTTTACATTTACTTATCATTTTACGCATCAAAGTATTTTATAATTTGTAATATCTATATATATTTCAACATTATATATATGAATTACAATAAAGTAAAAGTAGTGAAGTTTAATTAATAATGTGTATTTTGAAAATTGGTTTACAATGTATTCATTTTTATTTGACAATTTGTACTGTCGGTTGATATCATTATACCTTATAAATATAGTTGATATTATTTCTTCTCTTAATGTATTATATAATTTTTTATTGCATCATGAGTGAAAAGAATGTATCATATTGTTGTGTATTATATAATTATAAAAAGCAACACCATTATAAATTATTTATCATTGTATTATTGCTAACATCAGTAGGTCGTACTATTTGTATCATATTATTTTATATTATAAATTATTTATCATTGTATTATCGTTAAAATCAGTAGGTCGTACTATTTGTATCATATTGTTTTGTATTATATAATTGTAAAACTAAATATTATTATAAATTATTTATTATTGTATTATAGCTAAAATCAGCAGGTCGTACTATTTTGCCTTATACTGTTACTGAATCAAGGTAACTAATTTCTTTAAATAATTTATACCTATATAATAAATTAAATATACTCCTATTTGTTTTATAAAATAAAAACATTTTTATCTTTGTGTATTATATCATTGTTGAAATCAATTCTCATTATGATTTCTCAATGAAAATTAATCACTATTTTTCATATCAATGTTATCAATATATCCTATTATTTTATATCATTAAAATCAATACATTATACCGTAATTGGTAAAACATTTTTTTCCCTTATTTTCAATGAATAAAATATAAAATCAATACATTTATACCATAATTGGTATAACATTTTTTCTTAATTTCAATGAATAAAACATACCAATAGTTCTTAATTTTAATAAAACTCTATATAAAATTTAAAATACATAAATAAATTAAACCTAAATCATGGAAACGAGTATTATTATTTTTCAATAACCCTCTCATTAAATGACCCATCCAAGCATGCATAAAAATATTTTAAGACAAATGAACGCAGGAAGTGCATAAATATGAGTATTACAAAATTTTTATTTTGTTTGTTTGCTTTCTTCTTAGATGGATCTAACAAAAAGCTACATTATTATTATTACTTCGTGCTAGATTGATTTTAAATGATAAAAGGTATTATGAGCAATTATGGAAGTAGTTATTATAATAAGTGTATATTTGATACTTTAAAAAAATAAAAATAAAATTATTACATTAAAAAAATATATAATTTTTTTTTTTTAAAGTTGTTGAATATTAATAAAATTTTGTTTTATATTTTAGATTACTAGTAAATAAAAAGAAGTTTTTTCATTAATTTAAACATAAGTTCAAAATTATTTTTTATAAAAATAAAAATAAAAAATTACCATTTTATGAAAAAAATATAATATATAATTATGGTTGGTTCTAGCAGTTAATTTAAGTAAGAAAGAAATGAAACTAAAATTGATTGGAAACCAAAAAAAGAATCACACAAGTAAATACAAGATTTTACGTGATAAAACCTTGACAATGTGTCAAGGAAACATCCATGAAGCAATGGATTGGATCTTTATTTAATCAAGAATGATTATGCATGATTATATGATCTCGGGCATTCACCAATTTTATAAAAGCTTCTCCTTCATTACATAACTACTATTAGTTACCAATCTCGTTAGAAAAGTAACTGGTAGTAATTACTAAGATTTTACCCATAATTACATGTCTTCTTGTGACATTTCAACAAACTCCACCTTGACAACAATTTTCCTAATCCCTTGCCCATGCCCATTCATCATCTCTTCTACAAGCCAAGAGAAGCCAAACACCATTGCAACTTCTCTACTATAACTAGCTTCGTGAATATGTGTGCACAATTCTCTTGTGTATGGACCTTCTTGAGAGCTACTTTTCTGCCATCGATCACATGTCTCAAAAAATGATACCTTACATCAATGTGCTTGGTCTTGTTGTGATATGCTAGATTTGTTGCCAAGTGAATTACACTCTGACTGTCACAAAATACATTCACTCTCTCGTGCTTCCTTCCAATCTCATCAAGTAGACCCTTTAACCAGATTTTTTCTTTACTAGCATCCAAAGCAGCTATATACATTGCTTCGGTAGTGGACAACACAATTGTTTCTTCAACCTTTGACATCCAGCTAATTGCTCCACCTGCATGAGTAAAGACATAACCTATAGTAGACCTCCTTTTGTCCAAATCACCTACATAATCAACATTCACATATCTGCAGACCGATCCTTCACTACCATTAAAGATAATGCAATGAACGCTTGTGCCTCTTAAATATAGAAGCAACCATTTCACTGCTCACCAATGTTCTTCACCTAGATTTTCCATGAACCTGGTGAAAACTCCAACTACATGGGAAATGTCACGTCTTGTATATACCATTGCATATATTAAGTTGCCTACAACATTTTCGTATGGTATGTGAGACATATACTACTTTTCTTCATTAGTTCTAGGACTCAAAACCAAAGAGAGCTTAAAATGGGAAGCTAATGGAACATTAACAGGTTTCACATTGTTCATACTGAACGTTTCAAGTACTCTTTCCACATACTTCTGTTGTGATAACCAAATCTTACCATTTTTCTTGTCTTTGTGTATCTCCATGCCTAAGATATGTTTTTCTGTTGCAAGATCCTTCATATCAAATGTTTTAGAGAGCCGAGCCTTTAACCCGTTGATCTCTTCCATTCTTTTACTTGCAATAAGCATATTGTCAACATACAAAAGTAAGATAATGAATATGAAACTGAAACTCTTGAAGTATACACAATTATCATACTCACTTCTATAAAGTTCTGGTTCACCATGAAGGAGTCAAACTTCTTGTACCATTCCCTGGGAGACTACCTCATACCATACAATGATTTCCCTATCTTGCAAGCTAATCTTTCACCGCGATCTTGTACAAAACCTTCTAGTTGTTCCATATATATTTCTTCATCCAAATCACCATGTAGAAAGGTTTTTTTAACATCTAATTGTTCTGACTCAAAGTTAAGTAATAAAGTTAGTGCTAACATAGTAAGAATATAAACATGTTTTACAACTGGTGCAAAAATCTCTTGAAGGTCAATACCTTCAACCTGAGAATAAATTTTTGCTACTAGTCTCTCCTTATACCTTTCGATACTTCCATCAACTTTCTGTTTCAATTTGAAGACCCATTTACATCCAACAACACTCCTCCCTTCAGGAAGTTTTACAAGATCCCAGGTATTGTTCTTGGCTAAGGAATCCATTTCTTCTTCCATAGCTATTTTCCATTTCTCTCTATCTATTTCATCTACTGTTTCTTGATAACAAGAAGGTTTCCCATCTTCAGTAATCAAAGAAAAAAATTAAGCAGAATCTTCATACCTTTTGGGAGTTTTTCTTTCCTTTGTAGACCTTCTTAGTGTGACTTTTTGCTGAACTGGTTTAGAAACTTCAATAGTTTCCTTTGTATCTTCTTCACCTTTTCCATGAGAAGTATCTCCTTCCTTTCGTCATTCGAAAAAGGTCTAGCCTCCAACTGAATTTTTTGATTTGGCGATACCTATTCCTGTTCAATTCTTTCAACATTTTATTTTAAAATAGAAGATTCATCAAATGTTACATCTCTACTAATGACTATCTTCCGTGACGTAGGATCCCACAACCTATATCCTTTCACTGCATATTCATACCCACCAAAGACATAACATTTCGATTTTGGATCTAATTTTGAACACTGATTTTAGGAATAAGAGCATAAGAATCACAACCAAATATCCTTAAATATGAATAATCACAAGATTGACCTAACCAAACTTCTTTAATAATTTTACAATTAATTGCTACTGAAGGTGATCTGTTAACTAAATAAAAAGCAGTAGATACTGCTTCTGCCTACAACTCCTTTTGCAGTTTAACATTGCTGATCATGCTTTTAGATCTTTACATAAGAGTCTGATTCATACGTTTAGCAACACCATTTTACTGAGGATTGTAAACAACAGTTTTATGTCTAACAATTCCTTCATCCTTACAGTGTTGTTCAAATTCTAGAGAAGTAAATTCACCACCATCGTCAGTTCTTAACCATTTAATTGATTTTCCTATTCTTTTTTCTACCATTGCCTTAAATTGTTTAAAGACATTGAATACATCAACTTTCTTTTTTAACATAAAGACCCAAAATTTTCGGGAGGAATCATCAATAAAATTTAAGAAATATAAAGCACCTCCATATGATACAATAGGAGATGGTCCCCACTAATCAAAATGAATGTAGTCCAAAATTTCTTTACTATTATGACTTCCAGTTTTAAACCTTTGTTTTTCATTGTTTTCCATACACACAATGTTTACAAAAATCCAACTTCAAGGATTTCAAATCAGGAAGTAATTTATGGTTCATCAATACCTGAATATATTTCTCGCTCACATGAGCCAATCGCTAATTCCATAGGCAAGTACCTTCTTCTTCTCTCTCTAACACAATCGTTGCTTCACTGACCTAAGTACTTCCTTTGAGTCTGTAAATATTTCTGACCTTTTCTTCTTTCATAACAACTAGGGTGCCTTTTGAGACTTTTTGCACTCCATAATGAGCTGTAAACTTATAACCATCCGAGTTCAAAACTCCCAAAGAAATTAAATTTTTCTTCAATTCAAGTACATGTCTAACACTAGTTAATGTTCTAACTGTGTTATCATACATTTTAATCCTGACATTTCCCATCCTAATAGTCTGACATGATACATTATTATCCATAAACATAAAACTACCATTTACAACTTCATATGAAGTAAACCAATTTCTGTGTGGACTCATGTGATGAGAAGCACCAGAGTTTAACAACCAACTTTCAAAATTATGAGAGACATTACGTACAAGTAAAGTTTCATCTATCATACATAATTCTTTAGCAGATAAAAATTCATCTATCATATCTGAATCAACTTGATTTTCTTCCTTCTTTTGATTTTTAGACTCTTTCAGTTTCCAACATTCTTTCTTTAGCTGTCTAATTTTATTGCAGTACCAACATTTTTCTTTACACCTTTTCCCCTCTGATTTAGACTTGGAAGAGGCCCTTGTTTTCTTCCCTCTTTCTTTTGACCGTCCTCTAGCTACCATGGCTTCTGATGCAGAGGTTTCAACATTGGACTTCTTCCTTACTTCTTCAGCTAACAGAGCTCCCACAATTGAATCAAATTCATAGGACTCAGTTGTACTCAAACTGATAGAAGTAACGAAGTGGTCCGATGACTCAAGTAGGGAACACAACAAGGTGATATCTTTATCTTCTTCCTGTAACTTAACTTCCATATCTGACAATTGGAAAATAAATGTATTAAAAACATTTATATGTTCTGCAATTTTTGTACCCTCCTTCATCCGAAGACTGTACAATTTTATTTTTAGATAAATTCTGTTGGTTAATGATTTGGTCATATATAAAGTTTCCAGTTTTCCCCACAAACCTACTACTGAAGTTTCTTCAACTATATTGAAAAGAACTTCATCTGCCAGGCATAACCTAATGGTACTGAGAGGTTGGGCATCCAAGTCCTCCCAGTCCAAACCTATCATGCCAACATGTTTTTTCTTCACCCCGTCTAATGCGTTGTGCAACCCTTGTTGCACCAACAAATCCCTAAATTTTAGTTTCCATAAAGCAAAGTTGTTCTTGCCGGTGAATTTCAACACCTCGAACTTTGCATTCCTCGTCTTGGCCATTTCTTTCCTACAAATCCTCCTACTATGGTTTTCTGGTTTCTTTTTTTCTTAATTTCCAACTAGGGTTTTATTTCCCCACCCATTAGTTAGCTAGTGTTTTAAAAAAATATGATTTTTGGGTAAAACTTTAATTTTGGTTTTCTTCTTTAAACTTTCTAGAATTAAACCCTATTCCAATCTTTCTGTATCCTTTTCAGTTCAAAATTTCAGAATAAACTTCCAATTTCTTCTATATTGTTTTTAATTTAGAATTTTAGCCTGAATTTCCCTTTTCTTTTTTACTAGATTTCCTTTTACTGAAAAAACAGAGATTTTTAAATTCGCTTATCAAATCCTGGGAAACTGAACTGTTTATCTATTCAACAAGAAACCAATTTCTTCTCTTTTAACAATTTTAAAATATGCAATTTAAATGTATTCAAGAAGATTACTCAAACTAGGTTAGCATCGGGCTTCTTTCTATGGACATTCGATGGCTTTATCGACTTATTTCCTTCCACCGAAGACAACTCAGAATGGCTCTGTCAACTTCTCGCTCGAACTATGGCTCACAAAGTTTTCACAACTTCTATACAAGTTTCGTGGTGCCTTGGTTCTAAACTGAGGCTCACTTTCTCTAGTGACAGGGCCTTCCACAACAGAGACATGGCTCAGACCATGGCTCGAAAATTGGACAGTGACGACGGTGTTATTAGTTTTCTCTCAGCCCCTTGATTGGCGACTCTTATTTGTGGCTCTGTAAAAATCTCAGCACTTCTTTGCGGAGAACTACGACACTGTAAAGAACCCTCATCGGTGGCTCTGGACATGCCAACAGTGGCTCTTCCTCTGGCGACATGGTTCAGCACACAGTGCATCTCTCCCTTCGATAGGGAGCAACCATTCCTCAACAGCTGTGGTGCGAATCTTTCTCTGGCGGTGGTTGCAAGCTCCTAGGAAGAGGGTGGTGAAACCAATAGGTGCAGGGTTTTCCAAACAGTGGTCCCTTTTGCCTCTTGTCGTGCAGATAGTTCAACCCAGTGGCAGTTCTTCCGTTAAAGCGACAATGAAATTCTCCAAACATAGTTCTCAACAATTTCTTCATCTCTTCAACGGTGAACTAAGGTCCTTTATTCCCTGAGGCGTCAATGGCATTGCACTCTAATACCACTTGTTGGTTCGAGCAATTAATTTAAGCAAGAAAGAAATGAAACTAAAATTGATTGGAAACCAAAAAAAGAATCACACAAGTAAAGACAAGATTTTACGTGGTAAAACCTTGACAATGTGTCAAGGAAACATCCACAGGACAAGAGATTGGATCTTTATTTAATGAAGAATGATTCTCCATGATTATATGATCTTGGGCATTCACCAGTTTTATAAGAGTCTTTCATTTGTTACATAACTGCTATTAGTTAGCAATCTCGTTACAAAACTAACTAGTAATAATTACTAAAATTTTACCCGTAATTACTACAATTTTACCCATAATTACATGTCTTATTGTCACATTTCAACAAATACCATTCTAATTTAAAAATATATTTAAAAAAAAAACAATATATAACCTTCCCTCCAATAGAATATAAAATTACTCCTATAGAGTTTTTTTTTTAAGCTCCCCTCTTTATCAAAGTCTAAAAATGTCATCTTAGATCCAAACACAACTCAATACAATATATAACCATCCAATAGAGTATAAAAGCTCTTAGTTAAGTTATTTTTCGCTTCCCTCCATATCGAAAGGGAAAAGTGTCATCTCATAACCCAAACACAACTAAAAAATACTAGATGATTAGTAAACTTCAAAACGATTCTCTATCGCTGAAGACATATGTTTTTCACGTTAAATGTCTTTAAGGTATTTCATGATTAAGTCATTTTTAAATAATTATGATGAAATATTTTTAATTTAAATTTAAATTATACTCTATTATAATTATTTAAATTTAAAATATAAGTATTATTGTTATTATTAATATGATTAAAATTTTAAACTAGTTTTCAGTAGTGAATGATAAAAAATTGACATTTATTTAAAAAGATAGTTGTATTTTTTTATGTTTTTAAATAAATTAGTTAATTAAAAAATATATTATATAAATATATGTTATATGAATAATTTTTTTTAGACATGTAAATATGTGATATTAAAAAATTATGGTATTGACAGTTAGCTTTGTGAAAAGTCTATTTACAAATTTAGAATCTCCATAATAAATTGAAATTAAATTTTAATGTTCAAAATGATTGATATATATATATATATATATATATATATATATATATATATAACTTAAAATAAAATTATAATTTAGTCTTTTTTGCTAATGCAAGATGTATCATAAGTAAATGTTTTTATGACTATCATTATTGACCAACCATTTAATGTAATGGTTGTACTAGTTTTTTGTCATTTTCATTATAACATTATTGAAGTAAATAAATTATATTGAGGAAATTTTTAAAAATTCATAATCATGTTAAAGTGTAAAGATCTTTGAAAATATTACTCATTCTTAAAATGCCAATTATAAGATGATTTTTTGTAATAACATTTAAATTTCTAGAATTGTTTCTATTGTTTGATATTTGGGATCTTCACAGGATTGAGTTTCAAATCATAGGAAAAAGGAAAAAGATTGCAGTTAATTAGGGGCCCAAATATAGTGTTGCAGAGGAGTAAATTCCTTCACGTTTTTGCTACATCAATCTAGCAGTTAACCCATCTATTGCAACATGTGAATAGCCATAGAATGTGCCTCAACAAAGGGGGTGGGGGTGCAGACTCCTCCAAGAATGTGATCATAGGGGATGGAGGTTTTTTTCAAGCCAACAAATGAAAATCTCCATCAATCGGATTTGGGCTCAAGTCGTGCAAATAGAAATAAAAATGATCCTACATTAGGGGTGGATTGATAAAACCATATGTACGGGATATGCCTCCCGAAGGAATTCAAAGATCTAAAATACAAAGTAAAATTAGACAAAATTGAGACATATTTCCAACATATGAAGGATCACGTCTTAATATGACAATTTATTATCATTTAGCCATTATTTAGATGGATCCAACAAAACTGTAGCCGAAGGGACACATTGATCTCAAGCTGGGAGAAAAGGGTTTCTTTACAATGATGTTTTCAAATATGAAAGATAGAAATAAGGTATTAAGTAATGGCCCATGCTTTTCTAATAATGCGGTTTTATTCATGAAATTTTGGGGAGAAAGGTGCAAACTAGAAAAGGAAAAATTTCCAGTGGCCGTAATTTGGGTTCACCTATTTTCTCTTCAAAAAGAATTTAGGCAGGAAGAAATATGAGAAGGTATTATATATGTGATTAGAGATTTTGTGAAAATGTGTAAAGTGACCAAGTGAGGATGTCACATTTGATATGCGAGGATATGTTTGTATATGAAGATCCCCTAGCGACTTTCGAAATCAATTGAAATCTCCTACCATGATGAGGTTAGGATACAAAATTTGGATTATGAGCATGTACTATTTAGATGTTGTAGATTCCATGAATATGGCCATCTATTAAGAAATCGTCCCATGAATCTCATAGACGAAAAAAATTAAATTAGTAGAACTTGTATTATGAGGGTTTTCAAAAAATTCTAACATTGTCGGAAAAAACCATGAGTACAAAATGCAACAATAGCATAGGATCCCCTTTATTCAAAAAAATATTAGTAGGCATTGACTGGAGAAGAGAAGGAAATTTTAGATTAGGTACATCCTCAAGAAATAGATCAAGAGAAGGGAAATGGAAAACTAGATGTGGAATCTCATAAGAGAAGATTGTTAGAGAAATCCACAAAGAATGCACCATTCAAGGAAATTGTTATGCCACATGTACAAGGAACAAGGAATGTTAATGGGACATAGGACATGAATATCAATGAAATCGCACTTGTAGACCTCATTGAAGAATGGGCAGGTAAGTACCTAGGAAAGATGCCAAATCTACCAAAATAGTTGTTTAGAAAAAAAATCTATGACTAAAAAATAAAAACAATGTGACTTCGAAGGGAGAAAACGCATCCCTAGAAAGTCTTGGCATCCAAACAAAAATATTCAAAGAT
This sequence comes from Pinus tabuliformis, assembly GCA_031772625.1. Classification (NCBI taxonomy): domain Eukaryota; kingdom Viridiplantae; phylum Streptophyta; class Pinopsida; order Pinales; family Pinaceae; genus Pinus; species Pinus tabuliformis. Next base: position 550,488,859 of record CM062809.1, read on the forward strand.
AACGTAAGCAAGAAAAGGAACACAAAAATCGGGGAAGGATAAGTAAAAAATAGTTAGCACGGGAGGTGGGGATATACTTGTTAATTATGGGCAAGTGACACTTTTAATGGAGGTGTATTCCTATTCCCAACATCCTTCCTAATGAATATAATTCCATGGAATATAAGATGTCTTAACTGTCAAGGAAAACAAAGGTTTCTCAAAGAGAGAATCTATAGGGAATTCCCTACAATATTAATGTTATTGGAGACTAAATGTGACAGTGATAAAGTTATATCGATAGCCTTTCATTGTTGGACAGGATGTTAAATCATAACACTAAATGCTATAGGATAAGCATGGGGCTAGCTATCTTATGGAATAAAAAAGAGAGTGTAATTTTACAGATTGGATGGCTACCTAAGGATAATATCTGGTAGATTCTACTACCTAGGATAAAAAAAAGAAATATGCATAACAATAGTCTATGGGCCAAATATGGTGAACTAAATGGCATGCTTTCTTAAAAACTTGTTAGCATAAGAGAGCTTCACCAAAATAAGCTATGGGTTCCAAGTAGAGACTTCAACATGGTGACATCACTGGAGGGAAAATAATGAGGTATTAATTGCTTGGAAATAGAATCCCAAAAATTCAAACAGTTGACGCCAAAAATGAATTTGGGCAACATGGAAACAACTATGGAGTATTCACTTGGAACAAGCGTAACAATGGTAAGAACTAAATAGCCTTGCGCCTGGATATAATTTTTGTCTCATGATTTCTCTTAGAAGTGGATGTCTTACTAGAAGCCTATATTCGTTGTTATATAGGTCTATATCACTAGACAATTTGCTTAGAAATCAATATCAAAGCTACCCATAAGAATAGGTATTTCCAATTTGAGAGTTTTTAGCTTAATGTTCCATCCTTTGTTGAGAAGACATAGGTGTGGTAGGAGGATATTCAAGTCTGTGTCCCTCCAATATGCCAAGTTTGAATAAAAACTCATTATTCTCAAGTAAAATATAAAAAAATTGGAACGAAAAGCATTTTGGAAAAATTTTCCAAGCAAAAAAAGTGATGGAGGTATATATGCAAGAGGTTCAAAAACAAATAATACTAGAGGGAAGGACTAAGGATCTGGATGTAATGTAGGGATAACTACTCTAAAAAATATAGGACGTAAGGAAATAGGAGGAGATATCATGGAGGGAAAAGTCAAGAATCCATTAACTTCGAGAAGGGGAGAAGAACATTATTTTTTCTTCATAAATCAATGATAAAATGTTAACATCATAATATGATATTTTTGCTCAATGATGAAGCAGGAAAAAACTCACAAATAATAAAGAGATGGAGCAATAATTGGTTATATATTATGGATATCTTTAGTTTCACTAAATCAAATTCAAGGGAGAGTAATTTAGAAGATCACATAAAACATCCCAATGTTGGTTTAACCAAGTAATAATGCTTCCTTAATGTGATAGGTATGTTATGTCGAAGTCAAAGAGATGGTAATTTCCATGCCAAAAAGAAAAATGCTAGGTATATAGGGGTTCAGCATAGAATTTTTCTAGGATTGTTAGCACTTCCTTGGAAAGTAGATCAATGGCCTAGAGGAGGAATCTCGCAATATGTGGTCTTTGTTTCTAGCCTTGAATGCCATGTTATTAACACTAAATCAAATTTTGATAAGACCTAGGATCATAGTTGCTTCATATCAATAACCTCAAGAAATTTAAAAATTCTTTTAAAATAATCTAAAGCCACTCCTAACAAATCTAATTTCAGTGGACTAGACCAGTTACATGGAGGGAAGGAAAATCTTGGGGAATGGTAGTAGCCCAAGGTAGGAATGCTAATTAAGATTCACTTGTTTGGGGTCTTCCATAGAATTAGTTGGGCTTATATCTTATGTTTTAATACACCTTGTCTTTTCAAGTAGTGGGATTTACCGGTTAGGAGCTTTGGTTGTAACACCTCTCTTCATAGATATCCTTAATGGAACTCCTTCCTCAACGTTCAATAATTCACTTTGCATTCAGCAAGTGAACTTCTTTCACCATTATTATTTATTTTTAGTACAAAAGGGTTGGCATGCATCACCAAGGAAACCATAGCACAAGAAAAGATAAAAATATTAAGACTCTATGGTGATGGTCTTTCCATCTCCCATCAATATTTTATTGATGATACGATGCTAATGGGAGTTGTTATAGTAAGAAAACCTATATCTCTAAAATAGATTTTAGATCACTTCATGGAGGCTTAATCTACATCCATTAACGTGATTAAATCTCAAATTTATTGCTTTAATACTAGTTTAGAAATGCAAAGGAACTTAGCCTATTTGTTTGGCTTTTATCACAATTCCATCCCTACTAAATATATGGGGGCACCCTTTCTAGAAAACTCCCTTAGAGTTATTCAACGGAAGGAATTAGTCTAAAAAATATCCAAAAATTGGATTGTTGTACCTTTATATCTCTATTTTTTTTAGAATATTAGTCTTGTTAAAATTATTCTTGTAGTCCCTTCTCGTGTATCTTCTCTTTGTGTTGGTGGTGCTGAAAGAAATCCTTAGATCCATCAATATTATATACAAATCCTTTATGTAGGGAGGGGTTATTGAAGAAAGAAGATGGACCCTTGTAGCATGGGGTAAATTATCTCTTCACAAAATGGTAATAGGTCTTGGTGTTTGTGACCCAAAAATTCTAATTAATATTTTGGAGGAAAAAATTTGGTGGAGGTGAATCCAAGGTGGCCAGGAGTTATGAAGGAAACTTTGGAGTAGGAAACGCATCCCCTCTCAATCATGGAAAAAAAATTTGAGAGCTCAAAACCTTATTCAAGAATATTTAATTTGGAATTTTTCTAGCACTAATAAATTCATCGTATAGCAATGCTATTTTAGGAAAGTCCTAGAGGGAAAGGATGCCTTGTTTTGAACAAACTCATGGTAGTAGTATCCAAAGCTTAGTGGCAGGGAATAATTTCTTTCTACATTAGAGATTATGAAATCTAGAGGTTTATTGATGGTATAAAATTATTAGAGCTAGACATTAGAGTGCACCTTGTGAAGAGAATGCAAAAAAAAAAGGAAAGTTGGCCTCAAACTCTTGATGAAGGTAATCTAGACAAATTAATGGAAGAACATCACAAAAATAGTGATCCCACTTTACAAAGGATCAGATAAAATCACATGGTGTTATAACCATAAGGGTATGTTCACAATCAAAGAGGCATATAAACTAGCTACAAATCACACCAATTTTCCTTATCAATTCATCTAGAAATTGGCTTTGGATTAGAACATATGGCCCAAAATTACTTGTTTTATTTTGTTGTTATGACATAAAAAGTCCCTTTAATGGGATAAATTCATCTATAGATGATTCAAAGGCCCTTCCCTATATTATCTTTATAGATTAGATGCAGAGGACATGGAGCACTTGCTCAGTACATGTGATTTTTTTGAAACTATATGGTCTCAACTCTTCATCTAATTTAGATATTGAAAGATGAATATAAATGGTATCATAGAAATGATTAAAGGTTGGAGATCATCTGTGACAAAGAATCCTATTATATATCAAGCTTGGCCCTTCACTCTAGAGTTTTTGCTATGGACCATATGGAAGGATAGGAGCAATCACATCTTTAATAATAGTTCATCGGAAGGGGAGGTAATCTAGGAAAAAGAATTGGAAAATATCTATGAAACAAAAATATTCCAACTTTCATCATCATCAGACTGGAAAATTAAAGCTTTGCATGGCATAATTTTCCATAATCTCTAGTTCTTTCTATCTCCTACTATCTATATTTTTCCTCCAAAAAGGCCATCATCTATTCCTTCAACCTCCTTGAGCCCTCCTCCCTCTAGATTCCTTAAATATAATTTTGATAGGGCATCAAAATGAAATCGATGTTTTGTTGGTCTCGAAGGAATCTTTGTGAAAATTATGGGAAGCCAATGTTTTTATTCACATATAGTATGGGACATTAAAGTAACAATGTAGAAAAAATTGAGCTCCAAATGCTTGCCTTGTTATTGCATCCTCAAAAGGATTCTCATGGATGATTATGGAGGATGATTCTCAATTAGTAATCTCAAGAGTAAATAAATTGGCTAGTGGAGCTTCTCGAGAAAAAAATAATTCCACATCTAGAGATTAGAAAAATATATCAAACATATTAACCATATGACCTATATGATTCTAATCATTATTCCCTCTCATATCAGGAGAACAGGTGATAAGTAAGCAAACCTTTTGGCGATATTGGAATGTAATGACATTCACCTTCATCTTTTAGCAAACAAAAACAATCACTTATGGGAGGACTAGAGACTGAGACTGATGAATATAATAAATAACGATTGACAAACCCCACTAAGGGTGGGAGAACATGAATTATTGACTAGCGTTGAGGAGAAGTTTTGTAACAAGCCAAATCCTCCACCTCTAGCCAATCCATTAATTCTAATAACTATTTATATTCCCATTCCCTCTTAATGATTTTAATTAACTTATGGATTTTCTACTTCAATTGGAATTTACTAGTACCATGACATAATATATTGCATAATGCAGTCTGGGTCAATATATCTTTTTATGTATCCGGTTAGTATATGGAAATTTTGGCTGAACCATGGCCAAAGAATTTTGATATTATGTAATTTGGTATTAGTTTAACAGAGAAAACACTTATTTACAAAATAATAATAATAATAATATTTAAATTTTCAATGATTTTAAATACATTTAAGAAAATGTTGGCTACTAATAAAGGAAATTAATTAGATTGTATATATTTTGGAATACTCTTAAAATAGACATTGGTTAGTATGTTTAGTTATTTTTTAGGAAATAGTATATATGAACATGTTAAAAAAAATAACTTCATTTCATCGGTTTAAAATAGCTTCATTTTCTTAATTTAGTAAACATTTATTGTTTATTTTTCAAATTTTCCATTAAAATATAATTATATTTAATTTTTACTATTACATTTATAACTTCTCACTAATTTTTTTTTTTTTTAAATCTAAAATAATATATAATAAAGAAAATAACATTATTTTTATAAATCTAAAATAATCTATAATAAAAATAAATAACATTATAATAAAAATAAATGGGAAATTCAAACAAAATAAATACAAAAATAAATGCTATACCAATTTTCATATCAATAAATATCAAATATCCCTACACTGTAGGGATTTAAGAATGAATTAAAAAAAAGTATGCAAACTTTTCCAAAAGATTTCATTAAATATCAATTCTTCGATGATATTGATTTTATTAAAACTAGTGTTTGCTCCTTTAAAATAAAAGTGATTCGAAATGCATGTGCCGCATATGAAAGCAATTAGAAATACATGTTGGTGATGCTAAGAAACTAAGAAACGGACTGTCTTCTGGTTCATTTGGTATGGCTTATTTAGTAAGGAGATGAGTGACGTGTTTGATGTGTTATATTTTTGGGATTTAATCAAATTTTTTATTGGGAAATTTGAGTTAAGATGAATATAGATTGATATAATATAAAAATACTTAAGATGAATGCTTATGGATTTACTACTGCATCATTTGCTGGATCAAACTCAAAAACTGTTATTGGTGTTGGTTCTTCAATAGATGCTTCCACCTTGACTCTCGTCTTAAACGATCCTCTCATTCACGATCGTTGTCTCATTGATCTTTCCCTCAGCGAACTCATTTTCATGGAAAGATAAAACATATTATCATATTTTCTCATCACTCCTTATCTATTTTGGCATTGGATGCATGGGCTTATGATCCCCCTAGGCCAATTGAGAGTGGGTTAGCATTAGATTCAGGTGGACGCTACCCCACATCGAAAATGTCCTTGAAAGGCTTTCTCGAAGTATTCACCCGAAAGCAGGCAGATAAGTATTAAATCATCCAGTTCCCTAATGGACACATACGAGTTATGGAATCCAGATGGAGAATATGCCTACAAACCCATTCCAACACTTTCGTTGTCAAGCCTGGTTAGGATGTTTGGGATAGTTCCATTTTTTATTGGCCTTAGTACGGTTATGGTTTTTATACTAGTAATGAAGAAAGGTAGGAGATCTAATTGCTTGTTATTTATTAGCCGGGGTAGTGAGGGAAAGTTTATTTCTTTAAGAATGCATCGTGTCTCTCTCAAATTTTGTTCAATCTATTACGATAAGACACTTACTTATTGATGCTTAACCCCTTATGCAGTTTTGTAATGTTCTTCGCCTACGATCCAAGGTTGGAGCATAGTCGAAGGGGGAAAGGTGACAACACACAAGGTACTCTAGGTGGGATTGTGGTGGCCCATAGTATTTAAGGATGTTAAAGAGTATACCAAGGCTTGTAATTTCCTAAGTAGGGTGAAGGCATACAGTAAAGTATGGGAACTCGGGGTTGAAAGTATCTTTCACGTACTGACTATTATATAGAAAGGACTATCTCTTCCAGTAGAAGAAACCTATTAGAGATATCTCCCGCGAATCCAGTTAAGTACCCCCCTTCAAGATCGGCTAATGTTGAAGGAACAAGCTCAGATGCTTACTCAAGTGCTTCTATCTATGCTTCTCATGTGTTTGGGCCTTTATCAGTAATAATCCCGTATATGTCATCATAATGAACTCGAGGCGTATTAGAGTACATGGCATAGTAAGCAGGATGTCCATTACGTGTACATGTGGGATAAACCAAATTTTCATTGAATTCAATCTTTCCCTACCCATACCATGGAAGATAGTCTACTTCACAGATTATGAAGAGTTTTTTTTCTATGAAGAGGATAGAAAGCTCAAATTGCAAAAATGGTCAAGTAGTTCAAGGAGAGCAGGCCAAATTCAGATAGTCGTGATAAGGAGAAAATATCCAAATTGAGGTGTATGCTGAAGCTAAGCCATCCCAATTCATTCCATATTGGATTGGAGAGAGGCGAATAAGACCTATCCATGGGTCGCCCTCACCCAATAGTGAGACAATGAACTCCTCTTTTGTCTCCAGACATAGTCAATTTAATGAAGTTGATTAACCTAATCAGTTGGTTTTGTTCTAAAATGGATCAATGTGTGTCCCATGATTTCACCTCTCCCTTTTACCGCCCGGTAGTTCAAAGGATCAAAGATGGATGGCTGGAAGGTGATAGGGGAGACTAAGTAACACAGATTAGTCATAGTGGTACAAGCACGATGAAACCTATGACCCCTAGTAATTACTTGTACATATGAATCTAAGAACATGCTATAATAGCTACGACCAACTAAACAACCGATATCCTAGGAGGATTCCTCCCATCAAAACAAGAATGACCTTCCCCTTTCAATTAGTCCTCGTGATCCTCAAAAGGAAAGCTACCAGCTCACGCTCCCCGAAGGGTAGGAGCAAGAAGGCCTGCTAGATGGATGGGGATGCGCCTGTGGGATGAATCAAAATCATATGCTTGGAAGGTTAGAAGGAGAAGTGTGATAAGCTTCGAATGGAAGCCCTGGTAAATGGTGGCAGTAACTCTAACTATTAAAGGTAGCGAAATTCCTTGTTGCATTACCTGCACAAATGGTGTGACGACTGCCCCACTGTCTCTGACATGGACCCAGTGAAATTAAATTCTCCATGCAAACTTGTCCAAAAGATTTCATTAAATATTAATACTTCAATGATATTGATTTTATTAAAATGAGTGTTAGCTCCTTTAAAATAAAAGTGATTCGAAATGCATGTGCTGTGTATGGAAGCTATTACAAATACATGTTGGTGATGCTAAGAAACTAAGAAACAGATACTTTTCTAGTTCATTTAGTATGGTTTATTTAGTAGATAGATGAGTGACATGTTCAGTGTGTTATATTTTTAAAGATTTAATCAAATTTTCTATTAGGAAATTTGAGTTAAGATGAATATAGATTGATATAATATAAAAATAGTAAAGATGAATACAGATTGATAATATAAAAATATAATATATATAGTTTTATTATATATTGTTGTCAATTAATTATAAAAACTTTCTAATTTATTTTAAAATTCAATATTTTTCACCCATCTTTATCATTATCATCATCATTTCTTGTTTTTAATTTTATATATACACATTTTACTTTAAAATATAATTTAATTAATATAATCATTTAATTTTTGATATCTGCATACTTTTTCAATACTAAAAACATTTAAATAACAGTATTAAACTCAATATATATATATATATATATATATATATATATATATATATATATAATATATATATATATTTTAAATATTATTATTATTTATTATTATAAAAGCTGAATCAATAAATATTTAGTATAATAAAATAAATAACAATGTTAAATTCAAAAAAATTAATTTCTTATTTAAAATAATTTTATAATTATTATTATTATTAAAAATAAAGGCTGAATCAATAAATATTTAATATATCTATTTTATATTAAATCCATAATTTAATATATAAACGTAAACTGTTTTTAGTTTTAAATAAAAATATTTCTTTAAGTTGTAAAAAAATTATAATTAAAACGAATTTAACCTTTATAATTTATATTATATATAAAAAGTTTATAATTAAAATGATTTAACCTCTACCATGTATATTATATATCTATATATCAATCAATGATAGTTATAATGCAGGTGAGTTTGATAAAGAAAAATTATATATCTTTATTGAAATTATTATTATTTTATAATTATATATTTTTATTAATTTTATTATTATTTTATATATTGATGATGATGATGGTTAATGTCCACTGAGACCGAACACTAGTCTATTAGACTTAAAGAAACAAATTATTTATTTTGATTTAAGATTTTATCCCTATGCTCAAAAAGCTTGGAGAGAAGCCTCCCGAGCTCACTATAATTTTGACATTGTAAAAGGCTAAGAAGGTCAATATTGTAACAAAGATTGTGAAACTGAGATCTAATGTGGTTGTACGCGGGGCACTCTAAGAGGAAGTGGTTTTCATCCTCGATGTTCCTATTCTCACATATATGGTAGATCCTTTCCATCCATGGCGTTTTAGGAACTGCCCAACGACCTGTTTCACTATGGAGCTCATGAGAATTCATTCTAATCTTTGCTATATTAATTTTCTTCTTTGAGCTAGTTAAAATACATAGATACTTTTGATCTTCTAGGGTGGGGTTGATCACCTTCTTATAATAACTTAATTTTCTTTTAGTCACTAAATCTTTGTCACACCACATATTTTCTTTGAACTTAGAAGTAACTTATATCAATCAATGCTAATTATAATGCAGGTCAGTTTGATAAAGAAATAGTTATATATCTTTATTAAACTTATTATTATTTTATATATTTTGAATGATCACTTATTATCAATATAACAAAAGCTGAATTTTAAGGAATTCAATCAAATCCAACGCCCTTTATCTATTAAAGTAATGAAATAAATCAAGAGTAGGCAGTTAACGAACCTCTCTAACCTACCAAGTTAATGAAAATTGAGTAAGCCAATAAAATAAACCAAAAATAACTACCCTAATGCCTCATATTTATGAATTCATTGAATAGTTAATATATAAACAAGGGCCACAAGCTGTGGTAGTCCCTGCTGGGTATGATTTTTTTTTAGTTTAATAAAGCTTTAGATAGTGATATAATCGTGTTCTGTCATGCAAGTGGGCACAAATATTTGTAGAATCCATTGTTCGAGGTAAGGCGGTACAATGGATGGATGGATGGTACAAGTGATGTATAGATGGATGTTGTAGCTGTGTTGGGTGTATTGAGAGAATTTCACTACTAAATGGATTGAATTCACCTAGGTCATTAGGAGAGAGATTTAAATACACCCCGTTACTGATGACGATGATGAGAACCAAACAACCCTGGAGAAAGTCTGGTTTACAACAGCTTGCTTATTTACAATTACACTGTTAAATGGATTCAATTAACCCAGGTCATTACGAGGGAGATTTAAATACACCTCATTATGATGAGAAGGAAACAACCTTGAAAGGAATAGTAAGCATTCCTGCTTGCCTCCTCAACATAATACTTCCCCTGGTGATCACCCCACTTTAATTTGATGGAAGCATCTCACCTTGAGCTTAGAAAATGAGGATTGATTGTTTAGACAACCCACATTCGAGGTAAGGTTGGACATTGGACGAACAACCAATGTAGAGTGAGGTGAGGCGGTTCAATGAACTACTCCCTCTGTTGTGCGGTAAGTTCTGCAAATTGCCCAACGCTATAACAGTTAAAATTCATTGCACACATATAAAAAATTGTAATACATGCATAGATTTTCGCATACTAAAATTTTTTGACAATTGAATTAAATAGAAATCACCACGATTTGACTCTGTGGTGCCATGATTTTTCCTCTTGTCTACCCCTTTGGGCCCACATGAATTTACCACTTGTCCCTCTTTGCCATAACTCATGCCCAATGTGCACTATTCACAAGGGGTGCTTAAATATCTTGGGCCACTGTGCTTATCTCTCTGCAACTAGAGCCATGAACTAGGCCCAACGTGCACTATGCACAAGGGGTGCTTAAATATCTTGGGCCACTATGTTTATCTCTCTACAACTAGAACTAGGAACTAGGGTGGGCATTACCTCCTTAAAAAGTGCAACACTCTTAGATAAACCGTTTTTCGATTTCCTACCACACTGAACCAAGAAACTTGAATTCTTGTATTTACCTCATAGCCATATAGGCAGGAAAAATGTCTCAAATCTGCACTGAACCAAGAAATCTGAATTCTTCTATTCACCTTGTAGCCATATATGTAGGAACAACCATATACATAGCAAAAATGCGTCCAATGGTCGTTTTATCTAGCAGTAGACTCACTCAAAGGTATTCTGGCCGCTCTATTGGCGATTAGGATTCCCTCATAACAACAACACACAAAATTTGAAATAGTTAAAAGGGTTGCAGTTATAGGAATGGCTAGCTAGTCTTTCCACCACTGAGCAGGTAGTTGGTTAGTGTTTGTGGGGATCTCAATTGTGAGCAGGTAGTTGGTTAGTGTTTGTGGGGATCTCAAGTGTGTTCCAGGTGGTTGCACCTTCCTTGAAGAGCGGGAATAGATCTGTTTGTTACAGGTAACATGTTCACCATCAAATGAGCTCACTAATTACATCTAACTACCGCTTGAATTGTTTTTTTGTATGAGTAAAGTTAGTTCTGTGAATTTGCAAGCTTTCAGTTTACCTTTTTTCTTTGTTTTCTTTCTGTCATAAGTCTGCAATTCCTTAGGTGCTTCTGGTATACATATCAGGCCATTCCTTAGTTGTTTCTATTACCTGTATTATCTGTATACATATCAGGCCATTCCTTAGTTGTTTCTATTATCTGTATTATCTGTGTAAGTATAGGGATTTACTTTTCGTTGTTCTTCCTGTTGTCCTTTGTTTTCATTTTTCCTGTTGTTCTTCGTTTTTCTATTGTTCTTTGTTTTTTGTTCTTTGTGTTGTTCTTTTTTTTGTATACGACTGACTTGGTCTTTCTCCCTTTTCCAAGAAAAAACACTTATTACACTACGACATGGATGGCAGCAAAATAGTCACTATCTATTATCTTAACAATCAGATTTGTCACTGTCTATCTAATCAGGGCCTCTCCTATCCACTCTATGTTAGATTTGGTCTTCACTTCTGAACCCTTGAATAAAATAACTAGCATTTCCACCATATTCGGCCTCTCCCATCCACTCTCTATTAGATTTGGTCTACACTTTTGAACCCTCGAATAAAATAACTAGCATTTTGACCATAATCTAATATGTACAAACTATGTATTTTGCTTGAAAGCTCAGGGTACAGAAGGTTGGCAGTTGGTTCGATGTTGTACCAATAAAAACTTGAATAAAATAACTAGCATTTCAACCATATTCTGATACGTACAAACTTTGCATGTTGCTTCAAAGCCGAGGGTAAAAAAGTTTGACAATTGGTTAGATGTTGTACCAACAAGAATTGCGATTTAGTCACCTCAATTTAAGGGGTAATATCTGAACATAAATTTCGGATGAGAAAATTGCTCCACTGTCTCAAATGATTTTTTTTTTGCAGGTGGAAATAAGAAATAGAACACTGCTCCATTGTATTGGTCCATTGTCTGCAATTGAATTAATATTCAATTAGTTTCTAGCATAGAATAAAACTAAAATTAAATATGTGCACAATAACACTATTCCTACTTGAATTCATTTGTTACTTTGATTTTGCAGGTGAAAAGAAGAAATAGAAGACTTCTAGGGAAGAGGCTATGAAGGAGGTGATCAAGCTTATGAAGATAGAGTATAGATTAGATCATTAGAAAAAAGAAGCAATATGTTAAGATTCTTTAACTGTGCAAAAACAAAACAGGTCCATAAATTTGTGTGACTATTATAAAATACGTTGGAAAACTAATTAGTAGCATCATAGCTATATTATTCACATACAACCAAAGGACTCAGAAATTATAGTTGGGTGAGGCCAAAATCTTTCTAAAATAGCAAGCACAAACAAACATATATGAAAACCACCCCGTAATCAGCAGAAATATATGCATGATTTTGTTATAAGTTATATGCATCATTGATTTTTGAATGAAGTTCTTGGGTTTTATGAAGACAGGGGACTTGAATGATGACCTTGAACAATGGCCTTGTCCTTTGCAGTGGAGGAAAAAATTTGCTTGGCCCGCTTGCATGCTCAGCGAAGCCTCGTGAGCATTATTTCATTTGGGGATATGCAGACTTTGTATTTCTTTTCAAATTCCTGTAAAAAATGTTGAACCTACCTATTGATGCATGTCTCTGCTCATTGCCTTGATCTCCATTGTGTACTTGTTAGTTTTAAGAACAAGGACATCCAAAGTATTTCTACCCAATTCAAAGATGAGAACATTCTTAAAATTTTCATAGAGGAAACCTTTCCATACCAGTGAAGGAGGTGACGCAGTGAAGGTGTTTGAAGGTCGGTTGCCAAGCAATTCCTCACCGGGCTTATCTTGTATGCACAAACAAGAAAACAGGGTTGTATGAAGAAACAAGCAATGAGCAAGATAAACTACCTAAGAAAGCAAACAGAAAGAAAGAAGATCAAACATTTATAGAAGATCTAATTATATAATATGTACACTGAATTGGTGTGAAAACAACAGGACATGTGGAGGAGAGTTGCCAACATGTGGACAACAGCGCGCTATTGGAGTGTGAGTTTGACATGGGGCAGTGTAAACCTAGTTTGAATTGTTGGACATCGAATTGTTCCAAGTTTGGATAAAAAATTTGGAGTGTGAGCTTGACATGGGGCAGTCTAAACCTAGTTCGAATTGTTGGACATCGAATTGTTCCAAGTTTGGATAAAAAGTTTGTTGGACATCGAATTGTTCCAAGTCTCGATAAAAAGTTAAAAACGTTGCATGAGTTTTTTGAAACTTTGGTTAAAATTTCATTGAACGTCGAAGGTAGACTTGGGACAAGTGAATCTTCCAATAAAAGATCTAATTATATAATATATACATTGAATTGGTACAAAAACAACACAACATGTGGAGGAGAGTTGCCAATATGTGGACAAGGAGAGTTGCCAACATGTAGACAAGAGCAAGCTATTGGAGTGTGAGTTTGACATGGGGCAGTCTAAACCTAGTTCAAAATTTTGATTAAAAGTGAAAGTAGTTGTCTATAATGTGACTTTTTGGAAGTCTTTCTTGTGGGTTTTTCTGGTCAAAATCCGGCAGCAATTTATTGGAATCGCAAGTTTGATAGCTAGTTTCTGCACAATCAAAGCGCCCTAGGGGTTTTTCAGGGCGTTGAATCCAAATATGCAGTTAAAAAACCATTTTAACTGCAACAAATCAAGATTTAACCTCAATTTCTTCCGCCGGATCCAAAAAATCGCATTATACACAACTCCAAAGTGAAAAACATCCTAATGAATTGTTGTACATTGAACATCGAATTATTCCAAGTTTGAGTAAAAAGTTAAAAACGTTGAATGACTTTTTTGAAACTTTGGTTAAAAGTTCATTGAACATCGAAGGTATCCTCGGGACAAGTGAAGGTTCCAAGAAGACTTTGGTGAACCCAAATTGCAAATAGAAAGTTGGATAAATTTGGGTGTGGCTAAATTTTTTTGGGTCAAAATACGAATTAATAGTCTTTCAACCCTCTAGCAATAGTTTTTTTTGGGGTCAAAATACGAAATAATTTTTGGGTAATACGAATTAATTTCTGGAGTAAAATATGAATTAATAATCAGTCAACCCTCTAGCGATCGTTTTTTCGGTCAAAATACGAATTAATAATCGGTCAACCCTCTAGCGATCGTTTTTGGGTCAAAATACGAATTAACAGTCGGTCAACCCTCTAGCGATCGCTAGAGTCCCTGCAATGCAGAATGCAGGGACTAAGAAAGTTAATATAAAAGTGAATGACAAACCGGATCTAAACCAAAATTATGATTTAAAATTGTGTCATCAATGTTTATGATTTAAAATTGTGCCATCAATGTGCTTCCAAATCATACAAATCATGTCGAAATCTACGCACGATAAGGACATGTTCCATCAATGTTCTTCAAAATAACAGAAGCCAAATTGTTCAAAATAAGAGAAGCCAAAACAATAACATGAACCCTTAATGAACGACCTGAATGTAACAGAGGCTTCCCCTGATCTGGATATTTTAAATCAATGTACATTCTTAGAACAAATGCATCACCTGCTCGAAATACAATGGACAAGCTTTAACTATGTCCCAGAATCACAAAGATTGCCGGTCCATTTCCAGTAGCACTGGCAAAATAAGTCATAAATGGGAAATTCCTCTGTATGTTTGTGCGATTTACTAGTGAAAGGCTTTGCCAAAACTTTACATAACGCTACAGGCGTGAGGATTCTCGTAACTGAACAGGCTAGTCGCTTTGTCATCCATTATTGAGGAGGAGGAAGGAAGTTCAGACTGATTGCAGCGACAGGGCCACGTTTCAAATATATTGCGGCCACCTTATGAGCAGCAACCAAATTTCAGGGGGTGAAAACTAAATAATTTGTTTTCCATCGCTTCGCTTTCCCTCAACTCACTGTCGTTAATATGAGATTCAGAAGAAGCGTATTCTAGGCATATTAACTCAAATTAAATCCCCTCTTATTACATTAAAAAAGTCAACATGGCTCATCCACTCAACATCAAAATAGAAATTTCTACAGCTAAATATGAAAATCAAACACTAATATATTCCTTTCATTTAATTTTAAAAATATATTTATTATTTTTACCATTAATTAAATAAATATTTTATAAAATATCAAATAAGAAAACATTAAATTTTTATAATTTATAATACTTTAAAAAATCAAATAAACTTTTTTTGCAAATAATTTTTAAAATCCCTTAAAATTACATCAAATTAAATTAATATTACAATTAAAATATAAAATTATTTCCGTTTCCTTGAAACTTTGTAAATGAAATCAATTTAATGTTCAAATCACATACGGTATTTTTATATAGCCAAGCCATTCAAATCACATATGGTATTTTTATTTAGCTAAATTTGTGCCAAATGTGAACCACCAGATTCAAAGAATACATTGAAAGAATAAAAGAATTGAGAAGATTATATGGCGAGGAACAAAGCCCATTACTAAATGTATATACATAAGATTTGTAAAACTTTCTGATGTAAGCATTATTAATCTTTTTTTAAGTGAAGCTAAATTGTTTGTAGATAAAAATATATAGATGACAAATATCAAAATATACTGAGAGAAACTAGTAAGCCACATAAAAATATTTGAGGACTTTATTTCTCAAAGAAATGTTTATCAAAATCTACTAAAAAACACTAGTAAGCCAAATACAAATATTTGAGAACTGCACCTCTCAAAAAAAAGATAAAGACTATTCATCCCAACTAATTGCAAAGCCTCATTTTCTTTTGTCTCCCTCCAATTAAAATGTGACATGTCAGGTGGGTCAACAATGTCCACATTGTGTACACTCACTATTATTTGTTTCAAATAGAATTGGAGGCCAGAAAATTTGAATAAAAAGACCGATAAGGAGAAGTAGGTTGTTCTTGGGATTGAGAAATGTGTTTTAAGTATTCAGAAAAAGGTTATCGGTACAATTTAGCGTTAGAGCAAAAAGAATGTGAGGAATGAAAATAGATGATTTTCTCATACCCTGCAGCTTTACTTGATTACAATTTAGAGACACAAATACAACAAACTTTCCATTATAACTTATAGATACAGAGACAACAAATTTTTCATAAAACTTTGCTCACAAGTTCATAGTAACAATTATAAAACAATTATAAAAGTTGAATAAAGTTTTTTGGTAGAAATCATATGAAATAATTTTTTGGTCAAATAATTCTCTAATGTGATTTCTACGAAAAAACTTTGTTTAATTTATTATGAATCACAAAAACTTTAATACAGAAACTATAAACTTTATTCAAATTTCTAGCAAAATAAAACAAAGTTCAAACATAATATGTGTGTTTATGTGTTCATCTATTTATTTGTGTTTATTTCTCTGTGCCTCTTGCAAAGGAATATGAAAAACAAATGAAATGGACATATCAATAGAGTAGTGGTTTCCATATAAGTAATCCAAATGTATAAAATGTTTGTTATACATTCTGCTACATTAAATTTGACTCGTTAGTAATTTCCACAGAAAGCATGAAAAATAATGTCGCCCAACCCCTCCAGAACTTCATCACCAAATCTGACTACCAGATTTAAGGATCTCATGCGACCAACCCCTCCAAAACCTCAACCCCTCCAAAACCTCATCACCAAATCTGACTACCAGATTTAAAGATCTCATGCATTACATGCAGCGCACGATTACCATATAGAAGAAAAACCAAATATTGAATTAAAAGGTAGTGCATTAGAAAAATCAATAGAGGATGCTTATCACAACCTCAACAATAGGTTGGTAATATTGACTTTGATTACAGCGGAATTGCAATTTTGAATTTGTCGAATTAAATATTTTACTAAAAATAGGCCCAGCAAATTTAGATATTCCTATTACTCTTCACTTGAATTGAATTGTGTAATCTTGAAAATTAGTTGAGATCTCTGCAAGTTAAATAATTTTCCTAAAATTCAACGGATTTTAAAGATAGTGATAAGAAAAAAAAACCAGAAAAGGTCCAAACCTTATATGTTTATGCTACTAGTTTTTTCCCTGTTTAAAGCACCTAATTTTTGACCTCGCCGGATCGAAACAACTGAAACAAATCTTCTAAATCTCTCAGCTCTTGAAAATCTCTAAAAATGAGCAAGTTGTTTAAGGATTTCGTAACCTTAATGGATTCTGTTACGTTCAAATATAAAGATAATGCAGTGGCTAAAGCCTTTGAGGTTTGAGTTGCACTGGTATAAGTTCAAATATAAAGATGGCTAAAACCTTTGAGGTTTAAGTTGCACTTGTATAAGTGGATTCCATACCATCGTTTTTGAATTTATTTGGATGGTTGATTCACTGAATATTTGGTAATAATGAGAAAGATATGAATTTATCTGGATTGTTAATTCACTGAATATTTGGTAATAATAAGACAGATATGAGCTTAGTCGCGGTCAATTATTTAACCCTCTCTGATTACCAAATATCGAGTAAGTTAGCCTGAGATAAATAATGAAGTTAGAAACCAGAACTACATTTTATTCAATTTCCAAAATCAAGATTCGATTTTGGTTTCCAATCATGCCTGAAATAATTGAAATAAGCAGGAAAAACTATGAGGTCTGGTAATGATCTGTTCATTTCATGCCTGAAATAATTGAAATTGAGTGTCATAACATCCATGTTGAGGGCGAGCAACTGAGAGCATGCGACTACCCTTTCTCTTATGTCTCCTGATGAAAATCCCCACGTTCTAAGAGTCTCAATCCGTTTCAATACTGGATCCTGACTAAGGGCAACAACCTGCGGCAATTTCTCTAGAAGTTTAGACAGTTAGAATTCGGGAATTACCTGCACCACTGATGAACCAGAATTAACAGAGGCTGAAACCTTCTAAAAGCCTTCAATTACGTGAGCATATTGCATCAAATAGCATAAACCCATTATCTGAATTGTATTCAAAGTTAAAATTTGAAACCGATCACCAAACAACAGAGCTATTATAACAGTGATGCCTTTTTGTGCGAAGGGGTATGCAGGGGTTAAATTTGAAAACCCATTATCTCAATTGTATTCAAAGTTAAAATTTGAAACCGATCACCAAACAACAGAGCTATTATAACAGTGATGCCTTTTTGTGCGAAGGAGGTATGCAGGCGTTAAATTTGAAAGGTAATCCTATGGAATTTTTGTTTTTACTGTTTTATTTTCAAATTGCCATTCATATGACTTTTAATATTTATTATTTTTTTTTCTAAGTTTTATAATTGCTATAAACTATATTCATAATTGTTTTTATATGAAAAACAGAATTTGGTCTACTGTAAATTTTGAAGTGAATGTAATTGAGTTTTTAAGAAATTAGGGTAAAAAATAGCATATGATTTCCAAATTTTTGTTTTTTAAGTTTTTTTTACAATAAAAAAAAATTCTTTCATTATCAAAATAAAAAAGGTTATATTAGCCTAAGTCTTTCTCACTCATAAGGCTATTAATTAGCACAATCACATTTACCAATGTGGTTGATATAAACATATATACAACCAACCACATTTTCCAATGTGATTGATATAAGAGGATTGGCTTATATCAACAACATTAATAATTATTATGGGTATATTTTTAAACACCAACTATTTAGGATTATTAATAACTATATAAATATTAACAACTATATTATTTATATATATTATTATATGATTATTATATTAATATTATAATAATAATATAAATTCATAATAATATTAATATTAGTAATATTAATTAATAATAAGAATAACCCATAATAATATTTGATTATCATTATATTATTATATCAATATAATAATATAATTATTGTTATAATAATAATATTATATTACTATAATAATATATTAATATAATTATTATAGAAATAATATAATTAATATTATAGTAATAATAATATAATAGCTATTATATTAATAATAATGATTACTATTATATTATCTTATATTATATTATTATTATTATTATTATAGCAATAATATAAAATAATAATAATAATAATAAGAATGACAATTATATTGAATTATTATTATAATAATAATATTAACTCATAATAACAACCATGATCCAATAATAATTAGAATGGTGGTAAATGAATTATTATTTGTAATTTTTTTGAAGGCCAACTATTTATGATTATTAATAACTATATAAATAATAACAACGATATTCTTAGATATTTATATATTTATGATTATTATATTAATATTATTATAATAATATAAAATCATAATAATATTAGTAATATTAATTAATAATAATAATAACAATTATTATTATTATTATTATTTTATTATAACTCTTAGGCTTTATTAATTCAACCATGTTTATGTTAGTAGTTTTAATATTTATCTTAGGGTTTGTATACATTGGGTTTATAATATTAGTCCATTTTTGTGGAATTTTATTCTAGGGTCATAGTCCTTGGGATTTTAGTATTAACCCTTTGGGTAATAATATAATATATTTATTATATTATAATAATAATAATAATAATATATTCTTACACGGATTAATATTAAAATCCCAAGGGATTATGAACCCGAGGAAATAATATTAAACAAAAGGGACTAATATTATAAATCCAAGAAACTAATAAACCCACCTGTTTAATATTATAAATGCAAGGAATTAGTGAACCCAACGGATAAATATTAAAAACCTAAGGGATCAAGAAGCACAAGGGATTGATATTACAAATGCAAGAGATTAATAAAACTAGCCGTGATTGATAGTATAAACCCATGTTAATAATAATCCCGAAGGATTAGTACTAAAACCCTAATGGATTATGAACCCAAGGAAATAATATTAAACCCAAGGGACTAATATGATAAACCCAACATCGGTAAACCCTAATATAAATATTAGAAAGACTAAAATAAACATGGTTTATTTTCATGGTGAGGCAATCCTTGTCACAATGTGGTTGACCATGGTTGGGTATGATTGACAATGGTTGACCATGATCGATATTATAAACCTAAGAGAATAATAAACCTAAGGGATTGATATTATAAACCTAAGGGAATAATAAAACTAACGGATTAATACTATAACCCCAAGGGATTATGAACCAACAACACTGTGTATCCTGATTCCCCTTTTCTTCTGGGGATGACTCTTCCTTCTTCTTCTGTAGTGGCTTATTTCTTGGTGATGGTGGTGAGGGGACTAGTCCCTTGACCTTGATTCTTCGTTTATGCAGTGCTGCAATTCAAGGGGTGACTGTGGAGTGCCACTGTGATCTGAAGTCCCCAATCCTCTATATTGTTCCATTGTTCTAGCACCCATATGATTCACCTCGTGCCTAAACTTTAGACCACAAACACTGAATTGTATTCTGGTATACTTCGAAATTATGTTTCTAGTTTCATTGTAAATTTAATGCGTTATTAGCTAGCATGCATCTATAAGTAATCACGATTTGTGACAATGTATTCAAGGAATTTAGGCTGATTTTGCTAACCCCATCTGTGTAAAGCTTTATCCCTGCCATGAACCCTTCATACTTCCCAGAAAATGTCTTTCTCTTTCATTGGAACCAAGTACCATCTCATCTTACTTTTCCAGCCATTGCAACCATTTGTAAGGTACTATTTGACATAAGTTTGCTTTATCTATGATGACCCCTAGTGATTTCACAGGTCAGAGATATAACGTTTCAACAATTTATGAATATTTCTACCTATCAAGAATTTATTCTAAAGTTGTATTGGAGGCTTCGCTTTTGTATTTAGTGAGAATGTGAAGAAACAAATGGCGAGATTGAGAGAGGAATATTTTAGGTCTACAATAGATTTTCTTGAGCTTGACGACCCTAAATTGGAAGTTGGGCCTCCTTCTGCAACATAACTATATTTTTCTGACTGAAGCTGCATGGGATACTCACAAGTGGATTTTGGTTGGGGTGAGGTAGTGAAGGTGACTCCAGTGAGCTTTCCATTTGTTCATGTTTTCATTTTCGTTTCACCTCCAAATACAAATACATATGATAAGAGAAAAATTGGCATGAGAGTTATTACATGTTTGCCCTTTGAAGCAATGGAAGCATTCAAATCAGTAATGGGAAACCTTGGAATGTAACAGGAAATAGGTGGTGTCCACCATATGCTACTGTGATCATCGTATGCATTTGTATAATAATGTTTAGTAAACTAGATGCTCCAGTAATAATGGGAACTTACAGATGAATTGACATCGCTTTCCATTCCATTTCTGTGCATTTCATTTGTGTCTGTTTCTATAAATCAACACTACAACTATGTGTTGGTTTTCAATAATATTGAAAACTAGAAGTTTGATTATGTATATGGTCATTGTCCATGATATTTTGAAAGGAAACTTGTTGTTTCCACGAAGTATCTTACTCACAGTTGCTTTTGTTAAATAACAAAAACAAAATCTTGCTCACTATTAGTCAATTGATAAGGATTGATAATTCATGATTAATAAAAATTATGCCTAGAGAAATGGTTTATATCGTGTATTAAACACCCCCTGATTCCATATCTCCAACTATAACATAATACACCCTTAGCCAGAAATATATCCTCTACTTTGTACTTTGTATTTGGTTAGATGTGCTAATTGTTATATCAGTTCATTGGACTAGGGCCATCTAATGGGGACTTATTTAATCAGCATAGTAACCCATTTCATCATGTTTTCATTTACTTAAAATATTTTCCCTCCATAATTGAGATTCGAGACATTTATTACACTATCATAAATCTATTAAATGATAATACACAAGAAAAAGTGGGTTAGCTTAATGGATCAAGTCCTATGATTAAAGTATTTTTGTTCTTGATACTCTCAGGTTTAGGGTTTATCTAAGTGATCTCTTCTAGTGAAAATTCTTTGTAATCTTGCTCACTGTTAATCAGTTGATAAGGCTTGATAATTCATGATTATATAAAAATTATCTGTAGAGAAATGGTTTATATCATGTATTAAATAACACGTGATTCCATACCTCCAACTATAACATAATACACCCTTATCCAAAAATATCTCATATAATTTGTACTTTCTATTTGGTTAGATGTATTATGTGTTATATCAGTTCATTGTACTTGGGCCGTCTAATGGGGACTTATTTAATCAGTATAGTAACCCATTTCATCATGTTTTCATTTATTTGACCTCCATAATTGAGATTTGACAATTTTATTACACTATTATAAATTTATTAAATGGTAATACATAAGAAAAAGTGGGTTAGCTTAATGGATCAAGTCCCATGATTAAAGTATTTTTGTTCTGGTACTCGAGTTTAGGGTTTATCTAAGTGATCTCTTCTAGTGAAAATTCTTTGTACAAATATTTTATCTGCGTATTTAAGAAAAAATAATGTCTAAATAATTAAGATAAATAAATATTTATGTTAAATGTCTAAATCTAAATACTAATTACCTTGTTTTCCATAATGAACTTTGTCCATTAGATTAAATATTAAGAAATATAAAGTCTAACAATATAGTAAGAAGTTGGAAGCTCATATGCCATAATATTTTGGAATTAAGTTAATCATATACTTGGTTTTATTTTTTCATAATTTAATCAAATTACAACAAAAATCTCAACCATTTTCCATAATGAAATTTGTCCATTAGATTAAATATTAAGAAATATAAAGTCTAACAATATAGTAAGAAGTTGGAAGCTCATATGACATAATATTTTGGAACTAAGTCAATCATATACTTGGTAATATTTTTTCATAATTTAATCAAATTACAGTAAAAATCTCAACCATTATCATAATTTTATTATGATGCAACTTTTATAAAATTTTATAAAGCTTTCTAGATATAACCCAATTTTTACTAATAATTATGCTCAGCTCGCTCAAATATCAGTAATTAACTTACTTATATATATATATATATATGAGATTCAAATATATATATATATATATATATATATATATATATGATTTTCAAGATCATCATCATATTATTAATTGTTTATTGGTAGTTTTTTCATATAGAAAATATAAAAAATAAATTTTTTAATTGTATTTTTTATTTGTTTTTTAAATGTTGAGTATAGGTAGTCATTTACATATTAAACAAGTACTCAAACTTAATAAATAAACCTGTATTTATCACTAAAAAACAAGCACTCCAACTTAATAAGTAAACTTTTATTTATCACTAAAAATTACTATGTTATAGAGATATATTATTATAAATGAGTTATTAAATTGTATAGCACATCATTCATAAATCTCTTGAAAATGAAGTGTAACACATAAACCTAAAGAAATTACTAACCATTAGTACAAACCTTGTCTTGAACATTTTTTTCCATATGTTTTCAACATTGATTCTCACTTGATGGTAACCTTATTTAAGGATCATCTCACTAAAGGATTTAGCTTATTGTAGTTGATTCAAGAATTTATCAATCCTTAGAAGTGCATATTTATCTTTTATGGCGATTTTTTTGAATGCATGGTAGTCAATGAACATTATCCAACTTTCATCCTTTTTTGGCACCGTGATGATGGGTGAACCACATGGTTTATTGAATTCCTATTCTAATTAGTATTGTAGCTACTCTTGTTTCCTTATCCCTGTTGCTTTCCTGGGTGAACCACTTGGTTTATCAAATTCCTACTCCCATTAGTATTGTATCTACTCTTGTTTCCTTATCCTTGTTGCTTTCCTTTGCTCAAAAAACAATGAGACAAACTTCTCCAAGATACCCATGATTATTCATGTTAATGATCAATGAATAAAGATAGTTTTCCTCAAGTGATCTTATGGCATCAAAACTCAATCTCTTCAAGTGATCTTATGGCATCACAACTCAATCTCCTCATGTGATATTATGGCATCACAACTCAATCTCCTCTTTAAATTCTCAATGAAGACTGTGGCTAGCAAGTTGTTTTGACAAAAGTTTTTTTGAAAATTAAAGTGTGGAATGGATTCCAGTAAAATACACATACATCGAACTACAATTTGGTGAAAGGAAGAACCATTTCCTAATGTCATCAACTTCTGTAGAAACATTTGTTAACAATTAAAACGTGGAATGGATTCCAGTAAAATACACACACATCGAACAACAATTTGGTGCAAGGAAGACCCATTTCTTAATGTCATCAACATCTGTAGAAATGTTTGTTAACACTGTAGATGAGTGGATTCATGATAATTATGCAAATTTTTTATTTCTATAGAAAAATTCATCTCTCGATTGTTTTTTATCAGAAGCCTCTCTCGGAGATCAGTTTTTGTGGAAAGACTTTTTTTGTGAAGCCTCTCTCTGTCACCTGGGATAAAGTCTTTGAAAATGGGCACCGATGAAAGTAGCACAAGTTGCGAAATGTGTTTGTCCTTGTCACTTCACATTGTTACTAATTACTTCAAACTTATTCCTTCAAAGTTAAAATATCTTTCTCCTTGTCAAAAAGTAGCCCAGTTCCTATGAGGAATAAATGCTAGGAATTTCTTAAAAGATTAATGTTTTCTTCGAAACTTTCATGTCTTAAAACTTAGTCTTGTTTTTGTTTCTTATCTAGTATGGGTTGAATTGGAGACAAGAGAAGTTTCAATAGTTGACTAAAAGAGAATCAACGCAAGACATGTTTTTTGGTTCGAGTTTATGTTGTTTGCAAGCATAAACATTTTGTATGATTGAAAATTTTCTTACCCGATTTTCAATTTCATTTTGCATGAGTGTTATGCAACCCATGCCTTCACCTCTTAGTTGGGGTTTAAGTTTTTTTATGAAACTCTTAGTTGGGGTTTAAGGTTTTTTATGAAGGTAAAGATTCTTCAGGATTTCAATTCTTTCTTCCAAAGTAATCTTTTGTTTGTATTTATTTTTTATACTTCAATGCCATCTAGAGTGTCTTTCCTTGTTTAGCCTCTTGAGTGGGAGAGATTGTTTATATTGTATTTATGCAGTTGAGTGTCCAAACATATTGGTAATACATTTTTAAATATCCATCTCCAGTGCTCTTTGTTATCTGTTTTTTTTTTCTTTATAGTTTGTGGCCATCTAGAATGCCTCTTCTTTTGTTTTTTTCTTTATATATGTGGCCATCTAGAATGCCTTTTCTTGTGTAAAACTCCTGAGCGAAAGAGAATTTTCTTATGTAAAACTCATGAGAAAAAGAGAATATTGTCTCTGTGGTACAAATATTTAAATACATTGACAATATTGATTTGTTGTGCTTTTTAGGTTGCTGGTTTTGGTTTTTCTCTGCTTCACATATGCTAATTGACGTTTCTATAGAAATTGAATTTATGAGGTTTGTTGGGCTCAAAGGCTTTACTAATTTGTTTGTGACCTTCATTTTGAAAGGTTTGAATGAATTGTTTGGGTTAGAGATTGTGGTAATGATTATATTATATTGTTTTTGCAACATGTGTGGAATTTTATCTTTAACCTTTATTATACACATAACTCTGCTAGGGTATCTATTGCTTGTATGTGGACAAGCGAGTTTATTATACTTTTTCCTTTCCTTCTTGTAATGTGAATCTACAACATATATGAGATTGTTTAAAGTATTTCTGGTTTCTAACTAGAATTATCCTTGTTTTAAGATTAAAAGATTCATTACGTATACAATTCTTGTTAGATATAGGATGACGGTCATTACTTTACTCCCAAATTTTAAGGAACTAACTTGGTTATCATTTATAATGATTTTGAATGTTCATTTTAACTTTGTTTTCTGGGACAAAGTTTTTAGGGATTTTGTTGTTTGATTTTATGGGAACTTGCTTTGAGAAACACTCCCAGAGGTAGGAAGTTGTGGTTTATAGCATGAGCTATTTGGGCTTAGAGGAAAGGGGTTGTGGTGCATAACATGAGTTGTATTTGGCTTATGTTCTAGATCATAGGGGTATCTATTTTTCCAAAATTTTCTAAGTCTCTCTCCTTTGAAATATGCTAGTTTGGTTGATTTTATATTATTAATGTGAAAAATTGTGTGGAATTCACAGACTCTTCTGTGGCTCTGATTGTGAAACTTAGGGGATAATTGTGTCTTAAAAAACATCAACACCAAAGAACCATCACATTCAATCAAGTATTGATAACTACATTTACCAACCATCCATTTCTAAATTACCAGGCTAGCTAGTTCCCTAGAAGGGTATAAAACAAAACTAAAGTTTCAAGTACAATGTTGAAATTGCTAAGAATTCTTTCAATTGAAATATTGCAATTCAAATGAATAGGATAGATAAAGAGGAGTTCACTTTACTTTTAACACCATATTACTCCTCTCACTCAAATTGTAACATATCACGCATGTCTCTGTCTATGCTCTTTCTCCATATGTTATTGCCTTACGACGTTCCTTTGTAACATCTAGTGCAATTGCTAGTTAATTAATTTTTTAATTTTAAAATACATAATTTTAATGATAAATGAAGAAAATATTATCATCAATCTTCTTAACGTTTTTATTATATTTGTTTTAAGAAAAATTATTCCTAGAAGGTATTAAAAGTTTGTAAATTAATATTGATTTCAATTTTTGATTTGGCAAAGGTTGAGACATTTTGAAACACTTATGTATGGAGTCCCACTCAAGGTGATACCTACCCCTTAAGCCTCATCATAACAAGCCAATATTAATCATTCTACATGTACATAGTATAAAACCCTCTCTAATTTATATCACATTTGTAATTAATATAATAGGAAAGAATTATTTGAATGGCTATAGCTTGAATATAAAAATATTGATAATGTGGTTGGCCATACCTTAAATATAAATATATAAACAAACTTTGCATATTGTTGGACATGGTGTTCATTATATAAATCACAAGTTTTTCCATTCTGTTTGTGTTTAGATGGGATAAGATTTATGGTAGAAAGTATAATTACTTTAATTTTTTAAAGTACAATCTTTCTATAGGTTAGAAGAGTTAAATTTGATTGCTCCTTTATTTGAAGCAAAGAAATAAGAGTTTACATTAATTAACCTTTGTGGTGGTAAAAAAGTGGAAGATGGAAAACATTTTTTTCTTAAAATGTTTTATTTATGTATATTGTGACAACCCTTTAGGTAAATTACCCTCTTACGAACAATTGTAATAAAATATATAAAATTGTTTGAGCTTGGGGAGGACGTTGCTTGGGAAGGGGAGGATGTGGTTAATAAATATCATTCATGAGATGAATGATGTGTTTTCAATGGGACTAATCATATATTAATTAGCTAGGAAATAAGGAGAAACCCATACCTTTTTGAGAAAAAACCACAATTAATACAAGGACAGAAAAGTAATTGGAAAGAGTGGGTTGCACTGGTAGGATAACGTGCCCACAATCTCCAACGAATGAAGGTAATTATAGTAGAAGGGGAGACCAAAAGGGAGACCAATGTAGAAAGAGGGGCATTCAGATAGAGAGAGGGTGTCAAGAAATGGAAACAATAAATCCCAGTTTAATTTGTCCTTGAATTAAACTGAGAATTAAAATCAAATTCTATTCTCATAGAGACTTGTAAATAGTTGATTAAGTTTAATTAACTTGATTACCTTAGGGATTTCTAGTTGGAAATATTTTTGTAGTCATGTATATGTTATCCTAAAATTTTATGGGTCCAGGATGACTTTATTTCAGTTGTAATTAGATAACTCAGTTTGACTGAGTTATGGTCGGTTAAACTAGTTCTAATTTTTTCTGTAACTAGTAGAGGTATAGTAGTGAGTTGGTACACTGGTGCATCCTCAGTGCTACTCCAACTAACTGGAGATTACCCCATGGGAAAATCATGCATGTTAGTTCAAAGAAAGTCCTAGTTGAGGCTAGAGTGCAGCGTTAGTGTACTATTAGTTGTAGAATGATATGAGTTGTACAGATCATGCATGCAATCAGAAGAGGACCTAGTTTTGAATTGCACAATTATGGATAAAGGAATACCAAATTAAATATGGGTTATTCCTCTCAAGAATTTTGCAAGGAAATAGGCATCAACAAGTAACAAAAATTGGTTAAGTGTTTGTCAGTGCAAGCTTGTGAAGTAGAGAGTTGATCATACTTGTGCGGAATTGTCCTTGTGAGAACAAGCTTTGTATTATCACACAGATTTATGATTAATGCAATAGATTGTCGCGATTTTGAGGAGTGGCTTTCCCTAGAGAAAAAATTGTGTTATGTGTCTTTCATTATCTTCCTCTTGTCGATTATTGTTTTCATTGATCTATTAGTTTTCGTTGTTTAAAGAGTAGAGTATATTCTTGTCTTATGTTTTAGTACATTGCATGAGCTATGAAACTACAGGAAACTCTACATGGTATCAGAGCTAAAGAAAGTATACTAGAGGAGATTTAAAAGTTTTGAGTTTTAGGTTATAGGTAAAATTCAAAATTTCAATACATACTTCGGGATCGACAGATGGTGTTCTACGGTTTGTGGCTCGAATATACCTTGGAAGGTATCTCGAATTATATAGCCTAGAAGGACAAAATGGAGGTTGTTATGGAGGAGAATGGATTGAAGGAATTCGTTTGATCAAGACATTCATAAGCAAACAACATCGGATGTATAGGATCTGGTTAAATGAGAGAAGTTTATGGTGGAGGCGAGGAAAATAATCATTGAAAGAGTTCGAGACCACATTGTCTCAAGTCTCCATGGGAAGGAAATTTTGTATGCTATGTGGAAAGAGTTGACGGACCTATTCTAGAACAACAGTGACCATAGGAAGTTGGAACTGAAAGACAAACTTTGAAAAATCAATATAGAGAAAGGCAAGACCATTCCAAAATACTTGACCAAGTTCACTCCCTGTCGTGATGAACTTGGAAGTGTTGGAATAACCGTTTTTGATGATGATATGATGAACCTAGCTCTCTTAGGTCTTCCCAAGAGTTGGAATAACAATCAAGACTCTATCAATGGGAGGGAGAAGATTCCAGATTGGGAAAAATTGTGGTCAGATTTGATGCAGGAGGAGATCAAAAGGAACACCAGAGATGGTTCCTCATCAAAGACTGATGATGAGCAAAACTGTGCCTTTACAAGGCAAGGAAAGGAAAAGGGAAGGTGTCCCATTCCAAACCGGATTCTTTCCATGGAGGTAAGAAGAAAGACATGAAAAAAGTTAAGTTCTTTCATTGTCATGAGTTAGGGCATTTTGCTACAAATTGTCCTCTTAAGAAGTCCAAGAAGAAGTGCTCATGAGGAGCAGTGGATGAGGCCTTGGACTTTACTCTCATTGCATGCATGGTGTCATCAATGATGGGTAGTGTATCATACCTCGATAATGGAGCTTCATTCCACAGGAATGGTGACAAGGATTTTCTCAGTGACCTGGAGGACAAAGATCTCCACATTCATATCGAGATGGGTGACGATGGGAGGTATAGTGCTACTGGATTGGGCACGGTTACTTTTTAGAGGAAGCATGGTGCTCCTCTCACCTTAAGGGATGTTATGTATGTGCTTGGGTTGAAGAAGAACTTAGTGTCGGTCGCCACGCTTGAGGATAGAGGCTATGATGTGATCTTCTCAAAAGGAAATGAACTCCTTCGACACATAGGCACAGGTCAAGTAAAGAATATTGGGAAACTAGAGAAAGTGCAATGTCGAGATGTTAGTGAGTTGTGGCATAGGCGACTGGGCCACTTCCATTATGGGGATTTGAAAATCATGCATCAAATCTCTACTTGGCTTCCAAAGGGACACTTGAGCAAGTTGATACATGAAAGGGTTGTACTTTGGAAAAATACACCAAGGCTTCCTTTCATGACAGAGACAGTAAAGCACAGGAGATCCTCGAGAGAGTCCATTAATATGTGTGTGGACCATTCTTGACAACGTCCATGACCAAACACAGGTATTATGTTATATTTGTTGATGAATTTTCTCATAAATGCTCGATATTTTTCATGCAAAATAAGGATTAAAATTTCACAAAGTTTTGTGAATTTAAAGAATTGGTTGAGAAAGAGTCTGGCAAGAAGGTCAAATCTTTGAGGAGTGATAATAGTGGTGAGTGTGTCTCAAATGAGTTAAGAAATTTTGTGCAACATAAGGGAATAAATTAGAGTTAGTGACATCCCATAATCCACAATAGAATGGGGTGGTTGAGAGGAAGAACAGAAGCATTATAGAGGAAGCACAAGCGATATCACATGATTAGGGCCTACCACTACACTTGTGAGCTAAGGTGTACAACACAACAATTTATTTTCAAAACCATAGCCTGCATCAGATTTGTAGGATGAAGACACTAGAGAAGACTTATTCTGGTAAGAGACCAGATATTGGTCACTTCAGGATTTTTGGGTCATCGGTACATTTCCATGTGACCAAAGATGCATGAAAGAAGCTTCAACCAAAAACATAGTTGGGGATATTTGAGGGGTACATTTATACACCTCACAACTATCGGGTGTAGTTTCCAAATAGCAGGATGATAATATTTCGTAGGGATGTTAGATTCGATGAGGAGAGGGCCATGCAAGTTTTCTTTCAAAGGGAGCTTCAGATACATGCGGTTGAGGAGATTTTAGCTCCTAAGGTTGAGGAGCCTTAGATTGATGTGGATCAACCAGATGCAAAGGATATGGGAATAGAGACATCCACTATAGCAAAGTCTTCCAGATATGGGAGAAAGCACACCAGAGAGGCTGACAGGTTATTTCATGACGCACAAGAGAATGTGGGAGCACCCAAATCTTACCATAGGCAGAGGAGGTCATCTAAGAGGTATACTAGATAGATGGATCTTATGAGTGAATGTGTTGAGATAGAGCCATCTTCCTTTGAGGAAGTAATGTAGCAGCTGATTCAAGTTGATGCCATGGTGGAGGAGTATGACTCTATAGTTTGTAACAATGTTTGGGATGTGGTCCTGAGACCAGAGGATAAGTCAGTGGTGAGCTCCCGATGGATTTACAAGCTAAATAAAGTTTCATATAGTAGTGTGGAGAAGCATAAGGCTAGGTTTATGGCCAATTAATTTTCACAGGTAGAGGGGATTGACTATGATGAGACCTTTTCTCCTATTGCAAGGTACTCATCGATTATATCTATATTGGCATTATCAATGCAGATGGGTTGGAAGATACATCAGATGGATGTAAATACAACCTTCCTTAATGGCACGATTGAAGAAGAGGTGTACATAGAGAAGCTTGAAGGTTTTGAGAGCTTCGACCATGAGTCACATGTGTGTCGGCACAAGAGGGCATTGTATGGGCTAAAGCAAGCACTGCATTCTTGGTATACTAGGATCGATAGCTACTTCACCGGATTGGGATTCACCAAGAGTGAAGCGGATGTGAACCTATAACACAAGTGGTGGAAGGTAAATTGTTGATCAGTGTATTATATGTTGATGATTTTATTTTGGTGGGTGATGATCAGATGACCAGGTCTTGCAAGGAGGACCTTGCAAGAGAGATTAAGATGAAGGACATGGGGATCATTCCTTACTTTTGGGCATGGAATTATGGTAGGGTGATGGGAAATTGTTTATGTCTTAGGGAAATTATGCCAATGATATACTCAGGAGATTCTGCATGGAGAGAATCAAACCCATGGAGACTCCTTTAGCTGATAACTGGAGGAAGGAGGGTACTACTTTAGGGGAAGTAGTAGAAGCTATTGTTTACAGGCAGCTTGTGGTTTCCCTCATGTATTTGATGAAAACACAACCGAATATGTGCTATGTAGTTAACCAACTTAATCAAGCGATGGTTAGGCCTACGAGGCTGTATTAGAAATGGAAAATCATGTGTTGAGATACCTCAAGGGAACTACTCAGTATGGATTTTGGTACAAATGGATAGAGGGAGTGAAGCTTCAAGGCTTCACCGATGTATATTGGGTAGAGATTCGATCTGATAGGAAGATCACATCAGGAGGGATCTTCACTATTGGGTCAGCGATGGCTTCTTGGTACAACAGGAAACATAGATAGGTTGCACTTAGTTCAACAGAGGCAGAGTAGGCGGTTGCAAGTCAGGCAACATGTGAGGCCATTTGGATGAGGAAGATTCAGGTTGGTTTATTTGGTCAGCAGATGGATCCAACTGTGATTTACTGCGATAATCAAAGTTGTATAAAACTCTATGAAAATCTAGATTTTCATGATCAGACCAAGAATATTGATATCTAATATCATCATCTCAGAGGAGCAAGATGGTGACATTTTGAAAAAGGAATTGTTAAGATGTAAATTCGAGTTTCACAAAAACAGGATTGGGGTAGCTAATAATCCCTTTCTTGTTGAGAGGGAGTGTTGATAAATGGAAACAACAAATTCTAGTTTAATTTGTCCTTGAATTAAACAAAGAATTAAAATTAAATTCTATTCTCATAGAAACTTTTAAATAGTTAATTAAGTTTAACTAACTTAATTAGCGTAGGAATTTTGAGTTGGAAGTATTTTTGTAGTCATGTATATTTTCTCCCTAAATTTTAGGGGTCTAGGATGAGTTTATTTGAGTTGTAATTAGATAACTCAGTTGGACTGAGTTATGGTTAGTTAAACTAGTTCTAACTCTTTCTGGAACTAGTAGAGGTCTAGTAGTGAGTTGGTGCACTGGTGCATCCTCACTGCTACTCCAATTAATAGAAGTTTCCCTCATGAGAAACTCATGCATGTCAGTTCATAAAAAGACCCAATTAAGACTAGAGTGTAGGGACAATGTACTATCAGTTATAGAATGATTTGAGTTGTACAGATCATGCATGGAATAAGAAGAGGACCTATTTTTGGATTGTGTAGTTATGGAAGAAGGAATTCCCAATTAAATATGGGCTATTCCTCTCAGGAATTGCACATAGGGGCTCAAAAAGTAGCATAAATTGGCTCAGTGTTGGTCAGTGCAGGCTTGTGAAGAAAAGAGTTGATCATACTTGTTCGGAATGGTTTGTGTGAGAACAAGTTTTGTATTGTCACTTAGTTTTATGATTAATATAATAGATAGTTGGGGTTTTGAGTAGTGGCTTTCCCTAAAGAAACAATTGTGGTGTGTCTTTGATTATCTCGCTCTCTTAATTGACTTATATATATCACACCATCATAATAGTTAGATTTTTAGATACCCTAATGTTTATGAAAAATCAAGAACATTAACAATAAATAATTTTGACAATAACATTAATATTGTTGTAGTGGAAAAAGGATATGAGCTTTATTGCCATGCACTTAGTCGAATGTATAGGTAATATATGGTAAATAGAAATAATTTATTTTTTTATCTATGTAACTTGTGTCTCGTTATAACAAAAGCCATTATATGATTTAAAGTAAGATAATATACTATTTACAAGTATGTAGTAAACGCTTAATATAAATACTCTCGAAACAATAGTATGGAAATTGGTTGCTCCACAAAGGAAGTGTGACCTAGCACAGATTATAAATGTCAAAATGGATGTTTTATGAGTATTATTTATTTTATTTTATTTTTTTGTGTGGTTGTAACAAAAACCATTATATGATTTAAAGTAAGATAATATATTATTTACAGGTATGTCATAAATCCTTAATATAAGTAATCTCAAAACAATAGTATGGAAATTGGTTGCTCCACGAAGAAAGTGTAACCTAGCACAAATTATAAATGTGAATGGATGTTTTCTAAGTATTATTTTTTTATTTAATTTTTATTGGGTGGTTATAACAAAAAACATTATAAGATTTAAAGTAAGATAATATATGGTTTACAAGTATGTCATAAATCCTTAATATAAGTACTCTCGAAACAATAGTATGGAAATTGGTTTTTCCACAAAGAAATTATGACCTAGCACAAATTATAAACGTTAGAATGGATTTTTTATGAGTATTATTATTTTTAATATAATTTTCCTAAAATTATATAAAAAAAATCTCTAATTATGTACTGTTTGTGGAATATATGAATATTTTAGATCTTGATAGTGAGAAGAATTTAAAAATTATGTACTGTTTGTGGAATATATGAATATTTTAGATCTTGATAGTGAGAAGAATTTAAAAATTTGTCATTTTTTATTTGAAGTTTTATGAACTTTAAATTTCAATGCCTAATTTTGTTAAAATTTTAAATGTTGAATTTTAGTGGTTGTTAGACGAATTTGAATTTTTTAGTAGAATGTGTTTTTTTTAAATTATGGAGTTTTAAGTTGCCCCATTTAGAGTGGTAAGTCTAATATTGAAGTGTATAGGAAGGAAGTAATGATGAAAATGGATTGTTTTCCTAATCGAATTTCACATTAAATTAATGAATAAATGTTGTTTTGATTGTGAGTGATAGGTTTTTCTTTTTCTCTTTGCAGTACACAAGGGAAGTTTTCCTCTGTTGTTATCAAAGGTTATTTCTTTTGGTATAGATGCTCCTATTTGGAAATTTCTCTCCTTTTAGATTATTGAGCTTCTCTTTCATTGACTTCTTTTGTTGGTCTTGATGAAATTTAAGTTGGTTTGTAGACAACGGTGTCTTGTTTTCCAAAACCTGCTTTTCCTTGCGGCTTGTGATTGATGCCATGAGAAAGAGTTAGGATTTATTTCTTTATCCACTCGTTTTCCCAATGATTTCTTCCTAGCGTCATACCTTAACAATAGTGGTCACTTGTCTACTATGGTGTTTAATTTTCTTCCAGCATGCCTCGAAGTTATTTTCATACAGAAAAATATTTCAATGTCAACCTTTTTATGAAGATGCTTAGAAATGTTGGATTTCTTATAAGTGTTGGGGAGCGAGGATTCTTCTCTTTATTTCAAAAATGCAATCCATGAAATTATGAATGGTTGTTTTATAAACATGTTTGTAAAAACATGGACTCACATTTTCTGATTTGTAGTAGTGTTGACAACATTTGGAAGAGGACAAAGCTTCCATATGGTGGTGTTACTCCACCAAAGGAGGTTATCTTCTTTTAAGAAAGGTTTTATTAGGTATATTTAGATAGAGATTATGAAGATTACCCCACTTATGGTTACACTATCTACTAGTTGGAATTAAACATAAAAAATTGGGGTTATTTGTTTGTTCCTATTGTTGACATACAATGTATGCCATTAGGGTTATACATGAATAAACTTGTTTTCGTTCTTAATAATGGTCACACTTCTATTTGGTCACTTGAAAAGATAGAGAATTTTCAATTTGGTCAACTACCGAAAGAGAAAAGTTGGAATATTTTCAAGATGATTGGGGACACAGATGGTCATTGCTTGAATCTATCTCTATGGATATAAATAGTAAATGTGCATGTTACCTACCTTTGCACATAGTTGGAGAAAAATTTCTTATGCTTGGTTGGTCTGGAGTGCAGTTAAAGTTGTATGATTCACTGAGTGGATTGTGAAAAATAGCAATTGTTGATCAAATGTTCGTGCTTGAAGCATCGTGCTTCTATCTACAAACAGTTGAAGATTTTGATGATGTCATTGAAAATGGAAATATTTTTCCACATATTCCTAATGCATATTCTATTTTTGAGATAACTCCACTACTTGTGGATTTATTCAATTAGTGTTTGATGCATGAACATGTTTTTTTTTTCATATTACTAAACACCATATGTATGTTTAATGTTTTTAAATACTTTTTTGAACATCATTGTAATTGACGTTTTGAAGTTATATTAAGGCATAGCCTCATGCTTCTATCTACAATTGGTTTAGGATTTTGATGATTCCATTAAAATGGAAATGTATTTCTGATTATTCGAAATGCAGGTTGTATTCTTTACATAGTTGCAATATGTGTGGATGTATTGAATAAATGTTTGAGGCTTCAACATGTTTGTTTTTTGATAGTGGATCATGGTCCATATTTCTTTGTTGTTAATTTTTGGAACTTTTTGTTGTATCGATTATGTTTAAGGGGAACATTTTTCCATGTGTTCCAAGCTTTTTCATGGGAAACATAATTTATCAAATATTTCTTTTGTGCACTTTTGTTAATTTTTATCTTTTTCAAGATTGAAGAGTATGTATTACCGTCAAACAGAATTGTGAAATGAATATTCAACTGAATTTAACTTTATCATATATATGTTAAGTGAAATATGAAGAAAGAGTGGTGTGAAAATACCTCACTCTGTTGGTACACGACAACAATCAAATGAATACCAATGACAGTTGTATCAATATTAAATTTATATTCTTTTACAGATTTATTTCTTGATGTTCTTTTGAAGAATTTTTTTTAGGTAAATAGTGGTCGAGAAACAAATTTTCAAGCAATGTTCAAGAAATATCAGTTCCATAACTTGCACATGGATGATGCAACAATGAAGAAAATGTAAATTGTTTTTTGTTTCATTAACAAATTTGATTTGTTTTGTACATATTTGTTTTCTTACAAAGGTTATTTTCTTTATTCCAAGAAGAATTTGGTCAAGTGTAATGAATGTAGAATAATGATTTCCCATTATGATATGGAAATAAATGATAAAACCAATACTCCAGTTCCATGAGCTTTTTCACATCATCGCCAAGCTGGAATGATATTTCATAGAGAAAATGAAAGTGTTCCCTATCATTTTAGTGAACAAGTGTTTGATATGCATAAAACATTTTGGTCGAGGATTGATATTTTTTCTGTTGTGCATATGTTCCATGTATGTAATGAATGTTATCCTGGTGTACAAGTTTCGAGATTGCACAAGGGGCCCATTTGTGAAAGATGTAACTGTGAGAAAGGTGCTCATCACTTTTCTCACTTTAACAACATGGATCCAGGTGAGCAACCTAAGGTTCTAAGTGTTTTGACACAAGTTGAAGAGATTCTAATAGTGCGGGTAAATCTAGTATTGCATGGGATGCATGCTCGTGGTGGTAAATATAAATATTGAGGCTACACGATATGTTTTCCACAATATATTTCTTTAATTGCAAAGAAGATTCCACGATGTGTTGAAGAATTAGATTTGTTGATTGTAAGAAGGCGAGGTGTTCAATCTAGATACTATGAATGCTATGTGAAGAGACAACATGTGATGGATGCATTGCGTTATAAAATTGAAATGGACAAATACTACAGGGATGTGGAAATTGACATGGATTCAGTTGCTTATCTATCAGAAATACCTACTGATGTTTCTAACATGTTATAATATGTTGATAGTCATGTTGATGATATACCTAGGATGGAGGGAGAGATTGAAACAAATGGGCCTAATTGTTTTCACTGTCACTTGTCATCCTTTATTTCTCACTTTCCTAATGAATCTAGGGAAGTTGATCGAATCAAAAGATTTATTAAGAAAGCAAATAAAACATTCATTAAACCAATAGATTGGCGAGATATTGGTACATATCCCATCAATGAATATAAAACTGAAGGACTGCTAGATATGCCATTCCCCACTTTATTCTGTGCAGGTGATGTTGATTGGTTTATCCTTGTATTTGCAATGTTTAGATGCATGAATATGGTTTAAATATATTCAGATTTTATGATCAAATATTTGGAAGCCATCCCCCGTTTCGATATTTCTTGTTGAATTTGATTATGCGACATCGTAGTTAGGGAAAATTTTCATTTTTTTTGAAGAAAAATATTCATGAGAATTTTACCGCAACTGTTTGGGAGTTGCATTAACAGCTTTCTAATTTGCCAAATACTAAGTTCGCTAAGAAATTAATGCATTTTGGATCTTTCCTTAGGGGTACGAGAGATTATTGGGGAAAGTTTCATTTTGAATTAATTGATATAATCAACCAGTTGGATTGCCCTACATTGTTTTTTACATTGAGTGCGATTGACACAAAGTGGCTTGATTTGCATAGTGTTATACCTTCAACCACAGATCCTCATTGACAAAGTGAGCATTCGAGAAAGATTCAAAATGTTATTCAGTACCCGCATGCAGTTCTTATGTACATGCTCCAAAGATTCAATATGTTTCGTGATACATCATTGCAGAGATATCTTGGTGCTAAAGACTTTGATTATAGGTTTGTTGTCATTCCTTTTCGATAATTTTATAATGATTTGAAGGAAAAAGTATGTTGTTATGATTTCTTATTATATGTTAACTACATGTTTTGAATCTTGTTAGGTATGAATGGCAGCATAGAGGTTTTGCCCACATCCATAGTTTTTTGTGGTTGCATGAAGCATTGGATATGGAAACATTGGATTGGTCCAATGCGAATTTTGTTGGTGTAGCAAAGCAGTAATTTGGAGAATATGTTACAACATGGAATCTGCATGAAATACATCGTCAAAGTGTGATGATCCCTCAAAACTTGAAATGATGATCCTTGTCTTTTGAATACCGAACATTTTTTTTCTTGCAATACTAAAGAAGATTATGAGCATTTAGTTAACTGTGTGTAAGGCATACAAAATACAACGTTGATTCTTGTTTACGTAAAAAAGGGTTTGTTCTTTCATGTCGCTATCATGCTCCATGGGGAGTTTGTGCAGAGTGAAAATTGTTGATAGATTAAAAAGGGGGAAAAGTATGAACCAACACAAAATGATGATCGTTTAAATGTTCACAATGTTGATGTTTTAGCATTGTGGCAAGAAAATGTTGATTGTCACCCAATTCTTTCTCAACATGAGGTTTTGGAGTATATTCTAAAATATGCTTCAAAGGCAGAGAGAAGATAGGAAAGTTATCACCAAATGCTGACTAGAGTTGTTGGTCGGAGTGGGTCTAAGGCTCTTGTATTATCTGTGTATAGAAGCTTCCTTACTAAGAGGCTTGTTGAGCATAAAGTTAGAGCTTAAGAGACGTGTCATTTGTTGTTAAAGCTACCTTCTATTGTCTGTAGTCAGAAATTCTTCGCTTGAATGTTGGAAAGAAAGTGTACCAAAGGGTTTCACTACATTCTAATTAAGTTTTTTGTGGAAACAATTTCATTCAGGTTTATCAAAGATGACCTACTTTTTTGGAACATTTATGCTTGATAGAAATGACAAGATCATGGAGTTTTGAGGAGAAGCGTATTCAAGAGCATTGGAGGCCATGTCATAAGCATGCTATCATTTGTGTTTGGCCATGGTTTATTCTGTTCCTCTTGAGGGGTCAGAAGAGTTTGAAACATATTTTTGGAGTCAATTTCTTTTATACAAGCCGTTTCATGATGTTGGTTCATATATTGACTTGTCTACTAAAATTGTTATTGAGAATTGGAGGAATTGGAGATATTGTGCATGGCATGTTGATCGAGGCCCTTTTCCAAATGAAGGTGATGAAGAGGATGTGGAGCCACTTATACATGAATAAAATGTTAATCGATATTTTGAAGAGTGGCAACTTTTTTCGCGGTTAGTTCCTCAAAGTTCTATAAACATTTCAGACCTTAATAATCTTAGTAGAAGAGACTTTGATGTTGATTATAATTGGTAGGAAATGATGGTCTCAAATGAGTTTTTATAAGAAGAGGTCAATTTTGTAAAATATGTTCAACCTGCAAGTGTTTTGAATTGTGGGTTTGTTAGGGAGACATATTTTCACCTTCCTCTCTATCAGAAAAACAACTAGTTTCTTTTGAAATTATTTTTCGACACTTTGCTAATAGTGAAAATGATGGTGCTTTGAAAATTATTATTTTAGGTACTGCTAGAATAGGTAAGTCTTCTCTCATTGGGCGTATTTCTCATGCTCTTTATAGTTCAAAAACGAATGGAAAAATTCCTTTGTTATTGCTTGCTCCAACTGGTATTGCTTCTTTTAACAAACATGGGAAAACAATGCATTATGCTTTAAAAAATCCTATAAAATATATGAAACCACTATGTGGGTAGGCTTTGGCAGTTTTCCAAGAAGAAATGAGGCACATTCGATATATATTGATTGATGAGATCAGATTTATAAGTCCAAGGATATTCATACAAATAGATTCTCGTTTGCGAGAAGCCTTTCCTGAAAACAAGGACTGTCCTTTTGGTGGTAGGTCCATCATTGTTGTGGGTGACCTTGACCATCTGTGTCCTATTAAGGATAAACCCTTGTATGTAGGTAGAAAAACTATGAAATTTTTGTGGGAAAGCTTCAACATTGTAGTGGGTCTAGACAAAATTTATAGGCAACAAGGAGATGATCCGAGACAATCATCTTTCACATTCTTTTAACTAGTATTAGAAATGCAGAGTCTTTTCTTGGTGATTTGGATCTTCTTATGATGCGTGTTGATAGTTTCTTGGATCGAAAAAAAAGGAATTTGTTTGATTATTTTGTACATTGATTTATGATAAATAATCTCATTAATTTGCACAATCGAAAAATTCTTAAAGTGTGAAATTCTCCTATTACAAGATGTGTTGCAGAAAGCAGTAGAAGAAGAAAAATACTGCGTGAAGTACTGCTATGTCATGGAGAGCGTGTGATGTTAACATGTAATTTGTGGTTCAAGTTGGTTTGGTTAATGGTGCAATTTAATATATTGAAAATATTTTCTTTGCGCTTGGTCAAATCCACCACAACTTCCACAATTTGTTACAGTTATGTTTGAAAGTATTGTGTCATTCCATTTGATAAGGATTGTCCAATTATTGTACTGATTCTACCTTTTCTTAGGGGGAATATGAGACAAATTCCTTTGAAAATGGCATGGGTGCTGACAATACACAAATAACAAGGGATGACTTTGCAACGAGCCACTGTAGGCATTGGAGACAGAGAAAGGCAAGGTCTCACATTTACAACTATATTGAGAGTGAAATCAATAGATAGTTTGTGGATTTTACCACCTTTTTCTTTTCAAAATTATGCAAAAATGAAAGATAGTGCATATGTTACATATATAAAGAAAGAGGAGGAGCGATTAAAGTCAATATCATTTTTGGGGTATTTTTCTTCAACACAGTTTACTATTCATGATTTTTTTTTGTTCTTCTTCATTCCCATTATTTGTATGCACGTGTTTAAGAAAAAAGAAGATTACTCCTCTTTAGTTGTTATTATTTTTTGCAATTATTTGTATGCACCTTGATCAGTTGTTTGTTTTGTTTTTTCATGATTTCAATGCAATTATTGATTAATTAAGTAAGTAAATTGACTATTTTGGAGCAATTGTTGTTTGATTGATTGAATTGTAGTTGTTTGCATTTTTCTCTCTCGTTCTTTTGAATCTTGTTATATTTATGTTTGAATATGAAATAACCAAAATCATAAATCAATAGTTTTGTTTTTGTTAATTTGTTTTCTTTGAATGTATTGATTTTAATTGTATATTTTTCTTAATGATTCACAGATATGGAGAACAATGATGGTAATTATTACATTAGAGAAATTAATTCTATCGCGAAAAACATTAGTTTTGTTACCTTTATTCGCGCAAGGTTTGATAGAAGACATGACTTCCATCCTGATTTTGTCAATGAGAATCTCTGTGTTTTGAGTGGAATGAAATCAAATGTTCAAACTTTATATCATTTGCACCAAAGAGAATTAGGGAGGAAAACGAGAAAGGACTGCTTGAAAGCATGAAGTATCGTGATCATTATCCTATTGATTTGAATTGGTGTTGCTTTTGCCACTGTTATTGGTGTGTTTTGGAAGAGGTTGCTATCAAATAATTATGTTTTGGTTGAGTGTTGAGACTTGAATTTTGTTGTAGAATGGGTTGTTATTATTATTGCCATTTCTTTCAATGTTACTAAACTCTGTGTTGTTATCACTGGTCCTGTAATATCTAAAATTTCATTTGAGTTTGTCGCATTGCAACTAAGATTGTCAGAATCGTCCTTTCTTAAGTATCGTCAATGCTTGTTAGTGATTCACAATAGTTGTTATTAATGTGGAAATTTAGGTTCTCTTCAATGCCTTTACTTTTTCCTATGGTTATATTTATTCTTTAATATTTGTATTTATATTGGTTGTTTAATTTTTTTCTAAGATTATTTTCCTGTAATTATATTTAAATTTAAATTTAAATTTATATTGTTTAATGTTTTGTTAAATTATTTTTACTTTTATTGTTTAATCTTTTATTATATTTATAGTATTATCAAAAATAATATTTTTCATTTTAATGAATAGTATTATTATTATTATTACTATCAATTAGCAACATTATTTTAGATTTTTAATTAGCAACATTATGTTATATTTTTAATTAGCAACATTATTTTAACAACATTTCATATTGGTTAATGATATGGTTTTCTATTTCTATTTTCATTATTAATTTTTATTAATAAAAGTTATTTATGTTAATTTGATTGTTTATTTTATCATATTTTTCTATATATTTAGATTATTAATTTTTATTAATACGTTTTATTTAATTTCATAGTTTCTTTTATTAAACTGTGTTTAATTATTTTTTATAATATTTG
The DNA here is from genome assembly GCA_031772625.1 of Pinus tabuliformis. NCBI lineage: Eukaryota > Viridiplantae > Streptophyta > Pinopsida > Pinales > Pinaceae > Pinus > Pinus tabuliformis. The sequence goes on from CM062809.1 coordinate 550,531,256, forward strand.
TTTATGTGTCTTATTATTAATTTCTAAAATTATTTTAAATTGTTATTGATTAATAGATATTTTATTGTTAATTTGATTATTTATTTTATCCTTTCTTTCTATAATAAATAATATTATATATTTAGGTTGTTATTTTTTTAATATGTTTTATTTAATTTCATACTTTATTATATTAAATTGTGTTTTATAATATTTGCTCATATGTATTATTATTAATCTCTAAAATTATTTTATAAATTATTATTATTAATATTCATATTATTAATAATATTAATATTAATATTAATATAAATAATTATTATTATAGGTTTATAGGCGTTTATTAACATATTTATATTAATATAAATTCAGTTGTGCTAGTTATGTTTATGTTTATTATTTTAAGTTTAAATTTTTTAAGTTAAATAAATTTAAGTTTAATTAATTTATATTTTAAATTTATTAATTTAAATTTTAAGTTTTATAATTTTAGGATTTTTTAAAAAGATTTTAATAATATTAGGCTTTAAATTTAAAACTTTTAGGTTAACTGAACTTTAGGTTTAATTAGTTTATATTTTAGATTTATTAATTTAGGTTTTAAGTTTTATTATTTTAATATTAATAATATTTAATGATGATGATGATGGTTAACCTCCACTGAGACCAAATTTTTGTCTATCGGACCTAAGCAAACAAATTATTTAGTTTGATTTAAGATTTTATTCCTATGCTCAAAACGCTTGGAGAGAAGCCTCCCAAGCTCACATTAATTTTGACATCGTAAAAGGCTAGGAAGGTTAGTATTGTGACAAAGATTATGAAACTGAGATCTAATATGGTAGTAGCGGGGCACTCTAAGAGGAAGTGGTTTTCATCCTCAATGTTCCTATTCTCACAGAGATGGCAGATCCTTTCCATCCATGGTGTTTTAGGAACTGCCCAACTACCTGTTTCATTATGGAGCTCATGAGAGTTCATTCTAATCTTCTTCGCTATATTAATTTTCTTCTTTGAGCTAGCTAAAATAGAGAGATACTTTTGATCTTCTAGAGTGGGGTTAATGACCTCCTTATAATAACTTAATTTTCTTTTAGCTGCTAAATCTTTCTCACACCACATTTTTTCTTTGAACTTAGAAGTAACAATATTTTTAATGTTATTAATGTTTTGCAATGCATCATTCTCGCTCATCTCCAAATTGTTAACGTCCACTGATACCAAAGAATATTAAATTATGTTTATTGAATTCATTTACAAATGTTGATTAAAGTATAAATAATGCAAAATGATATCTTCGACCTAGATAAACCCGTGCTAATATTTTTATTATCAACCTTCTATTTAATTTTAAATGATATTCTTTTTTCGATTAAGTTGTCAATTTCCATGAATATTGTTTGATTTTCAATCATCAATTTTGCCGACAAATAAGATGTCGTCCGATATTGCGCGGTCAATTTTCCCAACAACTAAAATGTCGTAAAACTATTGGACATCACTGACTGTTACTTTCAAACTATTTTGTAACGCATTAAAAAGATGGAACCAAAAAGGCATAGATGGTTGTAACCTGCACGCGCATAGGTTGCATTAAACGTCCAGGTACTGGAATTCAAGAACCTGTGCATCTGAATGGCTGAAGAGCCATTACCCCTGTGAAATGTTATTCCTTCCAGTTTGCTTACCAAGTTTTTTTCCACAAAATATTGGACTGGATAATGCTTTCTTTTGGCCACCAAATGAACCCACAGTCGAGACCAAATAAACTCCATACAATGTTGAACAATTATATCTCTCATGGATATATCTCCGAAACCTTTTTAAATTATTTTGTTTGTGTGGCTTATTTTCTCCGATCTGAAAACATGGAATGCAACACCAACGCCCACGCAGTTCACATGAGGATCAATGTCGATAGTTGGGTTACTCAAATTAAAGAATGCCTCAATGTACTCAATGTACTAGAAGAACAAGAGGAGGAGGAGAAAGTGTTGTAAGCTATTAATTCCAACTACCCACAATTATTACAGCCACTAGATTAATCTATAAATCAGGTGATGTTTCAGGTGTAGTTTTTAGAATGCGTCGGATACATTGACAAATGGGCAAGCTTCCTGGAGAAGCCACCGCCCCATCAAACTCCAGAAATTTCCGTGTTATGTATAAATACCTATTCATCATGGAACGAAAGCAAGTGTTCTGAGTTGTTTGTGTGCTCATCTCTGAAGTTCTGTGCTCTCTGATTTGGTATCAGAGCTCAGGAGAGTTGTGCGCACGAGCTGAGGCTGTGGAAGTATAGTCAGACTTCTTGAAGTTTTTGGTATATTGGTAAGGCTGTTTTGTGCATTTTGTTTACTGGCTGTTGGGAAATCCTTTTGTTTTGTGCTTGCAACCGAGTGTTTTGGAAATTTATGGTGCGAGCAATGACCAAATATGCGTTGCGCACTAGGAGAAGAGTTGTGTGCTTCGGAGAAGGACTGTCTTATGCTTTGATATTTGCATTATTGGTTGTGTGGATCTGAATTATGATTTTCTGCTTGATTGTCTGATCTAATTGCTAGTGGGGGCACCTTATCTGTGGACATGAGATTATTGGAGCGTGTTGGTGTCAAAGTTGTAGAATGTGCATGTGTTATTGAATTTCCAGAGTTGAAGGGCCAAGAGAAGTTAGGTGGGAAGCCACTCTTCATCCTAGTAGAGTCTACTTAATTGACCTGGAGCAAGTGAACATACTTTTTAGCAACAATCCTTGAGCCTTGATTGAGAAAGGATTAATATGTAGGAAATATTCTTTCTACTGCACAAGTTGTGGTGATCTGGATCATTTAGGTGAGGTTAGCAGCTTGAGAGAAATTGATTTATCTTTTCGTAAAGGTTTGTTCAGTAGAATTGCTACTTTTATGGGGATCTTCTTTGATATAAAGATCATATGCATTATGATTATTTCATTTTGATGCAAAGATGTCATTAGGCCAGATATTTTTCTTTTCGCAATGATCTAATGAGCCTGGAAGTATGACAATGGTCTCATTGATGTTTGAATTACTGCTGAAAATTTTATTTACCGTTTAAAAAAAAAGGAAAGAGGGTTGTTATCATTAAGGAAATTAATTGTTGAAATTGTGAAAAAGGATTTATAAGCCTATTTAACAATGGTTAATATATTAGCAGAACCTTATTTATTTGACTCTAACAAGTTAGATGCTGAAAATTATGCAAATTGCAAGTTTAAGTTGCAGACTTTGATGGAAGGCAACAATACATGGGCAATTGTGTCTGGAGCTAATGTTAACCCACTGTCCCCTCAAGCCACAGATGCTGCAATTCAAGATTGAGAGCAACGGGAAACAAAGCAAAGGTGCTTCTGTGGATGACGGTTAAGGACAACATTATTCCACACATTAGAGAGTGCAAAACATCCAAGGAGACATGGGACACTCTCAAAAATTCGTATTAGATGAAGACTACAAATCGAATATTGTATTTAAAGAGTAAGCTTCTTTCAATGAAGATGGAAGAAAATGAAAGTGTTAGTGATTTCATTTCTAGAATTAAAGATCTAAAGGATAGATTAGGTGACATTGGTGAATCAGTATCTAGTATAGACTTGGTTACTGTGACATTAAGTGGAATGCTTGATGAATATCAAATGTTTATAACTGGTCTTTCAGCTAAAGAGAAGACTCCTACTTTTGATGAGTTGGCAGGTATACTTAAGCAGGAAGAAAAGCATAGAAGAAGCATTAAACAGAATTCTCCTAATTCAGGTTTAGCATTGATGGCCAAAGGGAAGAAGTACCTCAAAGGTAAACAGTGGGAGAAAAATAAAGGCAAAAAGCCACAGGCAAAATAATTTCAAGGTACCCCTTTAACAAGGATAAATGCCAAATCAAGTAGAGATGATGTGTGTTATTATTGTGGAAAACCTGGTCATTTTGCTAAGAATTGCATGAAAAGGAGGTCTCATCAATTTAACAAAAAAGGCATTCAGGAAATTATATTGTTAGAGATGAGTCAATTAGTCAAGATGTTAGCAATCTTAAATTGTTTGTGTCCAATGCTGCTTTATGAGTAGAAACCAATGATGATAATTCTTGGTTTATAGATTCTGGTGCATCAATCCATATGTCATGTAAAAGAGATCGGTTTGATAATTATCATGAGATTAATAAGGGTGGAGACATCTATTTAGGAGATAATAGATCACATGAAATTAAAGGATATGGTAATATAAGTATTATGATGCCTAAAGGATAAGAAAAACAAATTCAAAATGTGGTGTATGTTCCTGGATTAAAGAAGAACTTAATTTTAGTCTCTACCATCACATATCAACATTTAAAATTTGAATTTGTGAAACCACATTGTTTGGTAAAGGATGTGCAAGACAAATACAAGGTTGTTTCAAAAGGAATGAGAGTTGGAGGCTTATACAAGTTGGATGTAATGAAGAATGGGCATCAAGCTTTGGCATCAACAGGCATGTCAACCATAGAACTTTAGCATCAAAGGTATGGGCACTTAAATCATAATGACCTAATGTTACTACAAAGGAAATTGATGGTAGAAGGTCTTCCAATTATAAAGGGTGAACACTTTGAATGTGAAGGTTGTGCACTAGGAAAACAACATAGGGAAGAATTTCCTATGCATGAAAATAGAAGAAAACGTGAAATACTTGAACTAGTGCATACTGATGTATGTGGTCCAATGCAAACTAAGTCACTTGGTGGAGCATATTACTTCCTTATATTTATTGATGATAGCACTAGATACACATGGGTATACTTTATAAGAAACAAAAGTGACGTGTTTGAATACTTTAAAGAATTCAAAAATATGGTTGAAAAGAAAACAAGAAAGAACATTAAAATTCTTTGATCAGATAAAGGTGGTGAATACACTTAAGGAGCTTTTATCAAATATCGCAAACAAAATGGAATTATGCAACAATTTACAATACCACGTACACCTCAACAAATTGGAATAGTTGAAAGAAAGAATAGAACACTAGTTGAATGTGCTTGAAGCATGATAAAAAGTAAAGGACTTTCTAATAGTTTTTCGGCTGAAGCCATTAATACAGCTGTATATCTCAAAAATAGAAGCCCTACTAAGTATCTTCAGCGCAAAATACCATTTGAAGCATTTTATGGTTTTAAACCTGAAGCTAGTCATTTAAGGATATTTGGATGAAAGGCCTTTGCTCATATTCCTAAAGAGGATAGGAGAAAGTTAGATGCCAAAGCCATCAAATGTATTTTTATTGGATATTGCACTGATCAAAAAGCATATAAAATGTATGATCCAAGCACTCACAAGGTCTTTGCAAGTAGAGATGTTATATTTTATGAGCATGTAGATAAACAAATAAAAGAAGATGAACATAATACATGGCAATCTTCTTATGAAAACTTTAATGAAGAAGAAGTTGTGGAATCAACCCAAGAACTAGAACACATGGACATTCCAAAAGACCCATTAAGGGATCAAAGTCCACAAAGAAGTGATAAAGGCACTCCATACAGAAGAAAAGGAGAAGGTACTCCACAAAGTAATCAACCTCCAAGAAGGTCAACACGACAAATTCAAGTCCCCATCAGGTATAAAGATTATGCCTTAATGTCTCAAGTAATGACTTTTTTTGAGCCCTTAAATTATGAACAAGCCAAAAATCATAAAGAATGGATGGAAGCTATGAAAGAAGAGTATGACTCTATAATAAAAAAAAAACTTGGGAATTAACAAAATTACTTGAAAATAAAGTCCCCATAGGATCAAAATGGTTGTACAAGACAAAATTTAATGCAGATGGTAGCATAGACAAGTATAAGGCAAGATATGTTGCAAAAGGTTATTCACAAAAAGAAGGTATAGATTATGAAGATACCTTTGCTCCGGTTGCAAAAATGAATACAATCAGAATAATGATAGCATTGGCAACTAAATATGATTGGAAGCTACATCAATTAGATGTAAAGTCAGCTTTTCTAAATGGTGACTTAAAGGAAGAAATTTATCTTGTTCAACCAGAAGGATTTGTAAAGAAGGGTCAAGAACATCTTGTATGCAAGTTAAAGAAGGCCTTATATGGACTAAAATAGGCCCCCAGATATTGGTATGAGAAAATCGACAAATTTTTCTTTCAACAAGGATTTAAAAGCAGTAAAAATGATCCTAATTTGTATGTCAAGATAGATAGAAATGGGGATATAGTATTACTTTCTATATATGTTAATGATCTAATAATAACAGGGAGTGCTGATAAATTAATCATAGATATAAAAATAAAGTTATCACAAGAATTCGAGATGAAGGATCTTGCTGAAATGCACTATTGTCTAGGTCTTTAAGTATGGAGAAATGATGGAAGAACCATAATCACACAAAGCAAATATACAAATGAAGTACTAAAGAGATTTCATATGAATGAATGTAAAGAAGTGAGTACTCCATTGGAACAAAATATCAAATTAAGAAGTGATGATGAAACAAAAGAGGTGAATGGAACATTGTATCGACAATTAGTAGGAAGTTTGAATTATCTCACTACCACCGTACCAGACATCGTTTATGCAGTAAGCATACTTAGTCAGTTCATGGCTAAGCCTCATGAAAGCCATTGGATAGCTGCAAAAAGGGTCCTTCGATACTTAAAGGGAACTATCAATTTTGGTATTGAATATACTAATGCTTGTAATGTTGAATTGACAGGTCATTCTGATTCCGACTGGGCTCGAAATCTAGATGACAGGAAATCCACCACTGGATACGTCTTCAACATAGGATCAGGAGCTATATCATGGAGCAGCAAAAAAATAGGCAACAGTTTCCTTGTCATCAACTAAAGCAGAATATAAAGCATTATGTAGTAGCACCTATGAGGCTATATGGCTCAGAAGAATACTTGAAAATGTTGGTGAAGGTCAACAAGAACCTACAGCAATGAGATGTCATAATCAAGCACCATCAAACTGGGGAACAATCCTATATGTCATGCAACCTCAAAGCGCATATAGACACACAATATCATTTTGTAAGAGAAAAGGTCCAATCAAAAGAAATTTCTCTAAAGGCAAAATTTGAGTTTTGTAGAAGTAAGTTATGTGTTGTAGAAAATCAAGATTATATTGTAAGCCTATTGAGTGGGTTGGTGTTTAATGTGTCAAAGAGAGTTATTGTCAGAAAAGCGGGAAGATTACATTCCGCTGTCGGTTTCCATAGGCCCCTATCACCACTGAGATCTGAAATGTATGACATGGATCGCCACAAATTGGCAGCTGCTTATAGATTTCACAAAACAATTAATGGAGTAGGGAAGTTTCAGTCAGTAGTTGTAGATGAGTTTAAAAGATACGACTGGCAAATCCGGAGCTGCTATCACGAGTTCGTGGATTATAAGGAAGAAAGCCTGGCGTCGATCATGCCACTGGACGCCGTCTTCCTTTCTCGAGTGTCGCCGTCTTCCTTTCTCGAGTGTCTACAGTTTTATGTCAGACACGCTGACCAAAGCTTCCACGCTGACGTCAGTCCTCTGGGTGGAGCCTTGGATCCTACAGGCACCGGTGCGGCGGACAACTCCATTTTGAGAGATTTGATGATGATTGAAACTCAACTGCCGCTCTTTCTAATGAAAATGCTTTTGGAGTTGCGGTTGGGTTCTAAAGCCAAGGCGGAGGAGAGGCTCTCAATCCTGCTGAAGCGGTTTTGCCAACAAGGTACCCCAGAATTTAAATCTCCGTATAAAGGAGAGAGGTCACCTGCTGGAGGTTCTGTACAATGCTTTCGTCGCTCTTTCCAACAATCGAAAGCCAATTCGATTTGAGGAAGATGAAAATGATCGTCCTTATCTAGTGGACATGTCAACTGTTACTCCAATCCCAATTGAGGAAGCTAACGATGTGACTGATCGAGCGGACATGTCAACCATTACAAAAGTCTTCAATTTGCTATGGAAAGCTCTCTCCTCGATTCTCACGCCGTTGGGTCGGCGAGGGCTGAACTGGAGGCCTGCGCAATTTCTGACGAAGTCACCCTTGCTTCCTGATCCGAGTATGTGTAAGAAACTCTTTGATCTTCTAGTCCAAAAAAGTGGAAGCAGAATTGCGGAAGAATCATCCTCTGAGTTCATACCGCCCTCGTGTAACGAATTGGCTATTCCATCTGTGGCGGATTTGTATTTGCGGGAGTCAAATTCTCCCCTACTGATGGCGATCTCACCACAATACAATTTCATAAGAAAACTGCCAATCTTTACCTCCCCAAATTAAAGCTCGACACGAACACAGAGGTGATCCTGAGAAATCTGGTTATATTCGAAGCTTCTACGGGCCCTGGTGCGTTTGTTTTCAGGCGATATATAGATTTCATGTACGGTGGGTTGGGTAACGAACCCGGCTTTCAAGACGTTACGCCTTATAAATAGGTAGGGGGGGGGGCGGGCGACATACATTTTGGACATAATGTAACCCCCATAGTTGGCATGTATCTCCCCAGCCAGAAGGATCATACCTGAACCATCGTAGACCCCAAACTCTCCTTTCCTTATCAGTGAACCGGAACATAGTGCATAGATAGATAGGTACTATTCGATGCAGATAGGCAGGGTCGCCGCGAGACGACGTGATATACTACGATTAGAAGATGTGAAATTGTTGAGAGAGCGCGAAATTATTTGTAACCATTTACTGAGTGACAGAGAGGTTGCGAGCCTATGGAATAGCTTGGGTAAGTCCGTTATTGTCACAAATGTTGTATATTTAGACAAAGTTACAGAGGATTTAAATAAATATCATAGTAGAAAATGGAAAGTTGTGGTGGTGGAGTTTGTGGATCACTATATATTTGGCTCGTGGAAATTCCTGTAGCTGGTCGCTACGGCCATACTTTTGATCGTCACTTGCGTGCAGGCGTACTGCATTGTCTATAATTGCAGAAACTGGGTAAAGTAGTAGAGGTACACACGGGAATCTTGCCAGCGGTGTGTGTTAAAAGTTAGAGCGTACCCATGTGGACTTATTTGGGCGCCACCCTAAATCCTGCCCTATTAGGATTGAGCATCTGGTGTATATGAATATATATCTATGGTTGTCCACATAGATATATAAATAATACATGTATGGTTGAATATAAGGTGAAACAAGTGCAGTAGAGCAGGAGCAGCCTAATCCTTGGTCATCTAAGTGAAAATATTATATTATATGAAAATTGTAAATTGATATGTGAAGTTGAAAAAATGTATACTATTTTTTTAAAATGTTTTATTGAAATTATATTTATGCATGGGAAAATTAGGAAAAGTATATTATTTTCACATAATTAATTTGGCTTCTTCAACATAAAGGCTCATTTTACAGCCGAGAATGATGGTGATGTTTAAGTATGTCCGTGCTCATGGTGGAATTGACAAGTGTCTTTTTAGAAGAAAAATAAAATATTCTCTAAATGAACAATCAATATAGGCTATAATAAAAAAACAAAAATAAATATGTTATGCATGTATACTTAATTTTAAAAAATATATTATATAATTTTTTTTGAATTATAAACAACTACTTCTTATTATCGTTTATATGATTATTTATAAATACTTAATTAATATTTTGTTTATTTTTATTGAATTTAGATTACGAAAATAAGATATAGAGAAAACATTAAGTCTTTTTTCTCAATCTTGGTTATGGAAAAAAGAATTTAAATACTAACATATTAATATTCTTTATTTTTAATTAATATAAGAAAAAATAACAAAATCTAAAATACAAATTAATACAAAATATAATTTATATAACCAAATCAATATATTTAATATTAATTCAGTTATATAAATTAAATATTTTTTATTCAATTAAGAAATACAATTCCAAATATAAAAAATAATTGTGACAAATTATTCTAGCAAGAATTCAAATTTTATTTTAAAAATACAAATAATAAAAAATCTTAAATTTAATAAGAAAATAATTTTATTATTATTACAATGTAATATTTGTAAAATAGCTCTAAAATATTATAATTTTTTAATATGATAAAATTAATCATATTTGACCATGTCTCCCCTCAGGTTTTCTATATACATTTAATATAAAATACAAAATACAAGGATCATTTATTTCATACATATACATTTGGAATGGTCATATATTAAATGTGAATGGTCATATATTTTTTAACGCACCTATATATGGAAGGGCATTTATGTCTGTTAACAAATCCGTGGAATGACAGAGTGTGAAAGATCCAAGTAGGTTCATTACTGGTTCATCAGGAGTTGGCTACCAGAGAAATACGAAGAGACACAGAGAAAGAGCAAGCTCGTGACAGGAGCCCCTGCTGGAAATTGGTATCAGAGCCAGTAACGTCTGGTTCTAAAAGGTTGGTACTCAGATCTATATTGTTTTAAGTGAGAATGGAGCCATTCAGAAAGTTTGTTTCATTTAGAGATCTTGAAGAAGATTCACATCCAGAAGAAAATCCTCTTAAAGAAATGTTTGAAAATAGTTCAAGTAGAACCTTAAACTCTGCTGAACTTACTTATGAGGAATTTCAGCCTTTTGCAAGATGGGCTTTACCAGATATAACACCCTCTGAAGTCTATAGTGATTTAGCCCCTTTTCATTTAATTGCTGCATCAAGAATTAGTATTAAAGAGTCTGTTAGTCAAGTTCAGGAGAACTCTGAGAGTATTCAGACAATACCACTGTTAAATCCTCAGGCTTTACAAGCAGAAGCAAAAAGGTTAAAAACAAATTATCTGCATCTTGGTTGCATTCGGGTTGGCATCAATCCTTTGGTCCATAAAGGATTAAAAACATTTGTGCTTGCTACTGTTAGATATCTAACGCACAACAGATATACAGATTCTATAATCGGAGGGATTGTAGCTCCTTTGTCTGATGGCCCTGTATACTTTGATTGTTTCCCAAACTTTTCTATATATGTGTTTGATGAAACTATTAAAGATATCTTACAGTTGCAAATCCATACTACTGGTTTTGATATGAAGAGAAAGAGGAACAATATAGCCATCCAGACCAAAGCCTGTTTCAGACATACCAACACTTTATGGCCAGCAATCCGTCATACTCCCAGTCGGGATTCCAAATCAAGTGTGGTAGTTAAAACTGACCCAAAGAACCAAAAGATTGAACATCTATTGATAAAATGGGAAGATTTGCAATTCCCTGAACATTGGGTTGTAAATCACTCCAGACCACAAATTCCCCGAAATATCACTTCTGCCAACATAACTGAAAATGCTTCCAATGCAGTCATATCCTTTCCTCGCAGGTCAACTATTGATCGGAGAAGAATAGACGCTGCTTGTAAAACATCCAAATACTACAGAGATCCTTCCATTGTTGATACCGCCTGTTCATCATCATCCTTTTCTTCTTGTAAACATCCACAGCTTTTCGAATTAGCTCAGCTTGTTAATTTTTCTTCTTTAGAAGTAAAATGTCCAGATTGTACAAATGTCGTAAATCTGCGCACTCTAGCCGAACAGAATGTTCATCTGCACCATAATCCTCGCATTGGTGTTGCTCCTCCATCCACTTCTATCAGCTCATGCCCGAATCCTAAATGTTCTGATATTCCTTTCCCACATGAGCCTGAGCCCGATTCAGATCATGTTCTCATGATCCATTCTATAGAAGAAGAAGACCCTAGGCTTACTCAGATGATTTTCTTAATGAGACCAGCAAAGCCGAGGTATGGGTTGGGGAAACTTGAGCAATCAGAACTGATTCCAGAATGCAGATTCAAACAGATTCCTTCTGACTGTAAAAGGCCTGCAGTCATGGAAATGCATAAGTTTTTTGCACTTATGGATGGATGCTTAAAATCACAAATCAGTTCTAAATGGATGAAAGAAATGTTGAATTGGGATTTGTATACAAATCCTCAAGCAGATGAATTTGACCAAGGATATACCCCAGATCAGAAAAGAAAGTTAGCCACAGACTGGAAACATTATATGGAAGTAAATAATGTTTGGATATCTTTCTACTCATGGAAAGATAAAATTGCTCCTATAAATGTTTTAACTGGTGCTACTTCTAGCAGTATCACTGATAAGCATGGATGGACTGCAATTGATGGATCCACAGTTGAAACCCCTACTACTTTTCCCCCATATAAAGGAATCATATTGGGAGAAAAGACAAATGCAGCCAAAGCCATTCCCCTGGTTCAAAAAGATGATAATGCCTTAGGAATTGATGGTAGAATTCAAAAGGCTAGTGAACAGTTAAATTGGACCAATACTGCTCTAAAGGGTCTAGAAATGAATGTGGCTAAGGCAGAAGATGTAAAGAAGCAAGTAGATATTGTACAGTCTTCACTTATTTGTGTAAATTCTTGTTTGAATAATTTACAATTTGATTCCAGCATGACTTGTTCTTACACCAAGGAATCATTGAATAAGATTGAAGAAATAAGAGAAAACTTAGTTGGACATATTGATGTAACTAAGACACTCCTTACTGGGTTAAATGAGAAATTTGAAAGGATGCAGGTCACAAAAGTTGAAAAGCCAGTTCCAAATTCTTTCCTGGTAAAAAGAAATATAAAGATTGAGAATCCAATAAGGAATGTACAGAAATTCCCTCTGTTGTTCCCCAAAGAAACCACCTCAAAGACTGATGAGTCTGAACACATCAGTATTGCTTCCTTATTCAGGGAACCAGAAACAGAAGAACAAAAATCTCAGGAAACACAAATCCTCCCAATCTATGAGCCTCTTGAACATAGATTTTCCAGATATTCTGCTCCTGACATTGAAGGGAAGGGAAAATTGCCTGAAGCTCATACTTTCTTCCCTGATTCCCACAGAGAATGGAACATAGACAACATGAGCATTGGCCAAATTCGCCAGATGATTGATTTAATGTATACTGAATATAAACTCATGTGTCTTAGAGGAAAATCAAAGGTAGATGTTTGTAGAACCATCATCCAATGTTTTACAGGTACTCTTCTCAGATGGTGGGAAACTGAATTTTCTCCTAAACTTATTGAGACCATGGAAGCAGAAGTGCTCAAGGATGAAAAAGGAGATGTTATTCATAATCCTGATGGTATTGTAATAAGCAATATGATTGGTGCGCTAACATCAATGATTCTAGAACATTGGTGTGGCTGTGAGACAGAAATTGCCAACAAACATGAGGTCATTTTGATGAACCTCAAATGTCATAAGATGTCTCAATTTGATGATTTCCATAGAGATTGGATGCAGCGGATCTATGAGGTGAAAGATTCCAAAAACTTGCTCTGGAAGTAGGTATATCTAGCTGCTCTACCCTCTAGATTTGTTGACTATATTAGATTGCAAGAAATTTTACAGTTACCTTTTGAGTCTTATACATGGGGAGAAATTTATTCCCTTATTACAAAGACACTGGTAAGTCTTTGTACCAGCTCAAAGGTAAACAAGTCTTTGGAAAAACTGTCCAGACTACCATATAGAAAGTCCATTTGCAGCAAATATGGACTGACAATAGATGACCCATTGGTCAAAAAGAGAAAGTCTAGAAAGAGGGCCAAAAGAGAATTCAAAGAGACTTTCTACAAAAATCGAAGGGATTATCCAAAAAATAAAAGGAAGTATTCTATAAGGGATAAAAACCATAAAAAGAAGGGCCACTACAAATATATCCCAAAAACCCATTATTATACTCCTTCTGACATCCATTTGCATACATCCAAGCAAGACAAATGGAATAAAATTACTTGCTGGTTGTGTGGCCAGACTGGGCATACAGCTTCAAGATGTCCCCAAGGGGAAGAATCAAAGCTTAATAAGGGAAAAAAGACAGCTGTTTATGCTCAAAAGGCCAAACAGGTTAAGAAAGAGCATTCAGGCCCAAGCTTTTGCCTGAGATGCAAATCAAGGACCCATGCTACAGAAAGGTGCCCAAATCTTATTATCAAAGACTCAGCCCAGCAGCACCAATTAGAGGAATCGTCTCTTGATTCTTTTAGCACTTCAGAAGAAGAATTTCAAGTTAATATGGGACAGTATACTGATTCTGAATCATCTGAATGTTCTTGCTATAATTCAGAAGAATGTGCATGTCATATATTTTATGAAGATGATTCTGAATTTTTGTACAGTTCCAGCGAAGAAGAAGAAGAAAGAACAAAGCCTCCCAAAGAAAAAGTCCTAATGGCATCCGCTGAAGAAGAAGAAGAAATGAAGATTTTATCACATATTAGGACAATGGAAGAAGGAGCCATGAAGAACCGCCTGATAGAAGCATTCACAGATCAGCTTAAATCAAAAGCCTCAAAAGAATCAGGTAAGAAACATTTGTTTGTCGATGCGTCCTATGAAAGGAACACTAAGTCTTTCCAAATGCATCACCAGAAACCAGGGAAAGTAAGATCCCTGACTTTGGGAGAAGTGAGTGGTGAAATTCACCAACTCAAAGCAGAGATTTCTGCAATCAAAGCTCAAATTGCAGAAATTAAGAAAGGCAAGGAGATTCAAGAAGAAAAAGAAGAAGAATCCTGGAACACAACAGCCCATAGACAAGAAATTCAGGTTGCTGAAGGAAGGTTAGACCCAAACTTTGGCTTTCAAGATATGAGATTGTTTACTATCACATATCAGCAACATCATGTCAAGGTAAAAATTTGTATCCAAGGCCAGATATTTTTCATGACTGAATTATTAGATTCTAGTGCAAATATTAATATTCTTAACATCAGAAATGTTCCAGCAAAACATTGGGTCTCTGCTGAAAGAGAAGTTGTAGGCCAAGGAAATAAGAAACTCAAATATGAAATTCCTAGAGCTTCACTATGTTTTGATACCCACTGTGTATACATGAAGTTTGCCATAGCAGACATCCCTGTTGATTGTATATTAGGGAATGTTTTTTTAGCTGCAGTAGAACCTCATGGTTCAGCCAGATTGAAAGGAAGTAAAGCTGGTTATTTCATTTCTGTACCCACATCTAAAGGAAGAAGAAAAAGAATTGAGCTTCCTTATGTTTCAACTCCAAGAGTTTCTACAATGGTTCAAGCCATGCAGAAACTAGACAAAGCAGAATCTTTGCTATCAAATCTTAAAGATCTAAAAACCACATTGAGAGTTGAAGAACAGCTGAAACTACCCCAAATCAAAAGAAGAATCCAAGAACTGAAAGGAAAACTGGAAGAAAAATGCTGTTCAGAAGAGCCAAATGCTTTTTGGCACAGAAAGCAACATACCATAAAGTTTCCCTATAAAGAAGGATACACAGGAAAGCCCTGTAAAAGCAGAGCGATCCCTATGAGCCAAGAATACAGAGAACTATGCCAAAAAGAAATTCAGCAATTGCTCAACAGAGGATTGATCAGAGAATCCACTAGCCCCTGGAATTGCTATGGATTCTATGTAAACAAAAGAGCTGAACAAATTAGAGGTATCCCTAGACTTGTAATAAATTACAAGCCTCTAAATTCAGTTTTGGATGATGATACTTATCCCATTCCACATAAAGGAGACTTGATCAGAAGAATTGCAGGGGCAAAAATATTTTCAAAATTTGATTTAAAAGCAGGATTTTGGCAAGTTGCCATTAATGAGGAAGATAAGTTCAAAACTGCTTTTAGTATTCCTGCAGGGCACTATGAATGGAATGTCATGCCATTCGGTCTTAAAAATGCTCCTTCAAAGTTTCAAAAGGTCATGGATGAT
This sequence comes from Pinus tabuliformis, assembly GCA_031772625.1. Taxonomy (NCBI): domain Eukaryota; kingdom Viridiplantae; phylum Streptophyta; class Pinopsida; order Pinales; family Pinaceae; genus Pinus; species Pinus tabuliformis. The sequence continues at coordinate 550,546,926 of CM062809.1, forward strand.
ATTTTTAAGCCATATTTTGATTGGTTGCTTGTATATATTGATGATATTTTAATTTTTTCCAAAAATATTGATGATCACTTCAAGCATGTAAATATTTTCATGAAGTTGGTCAAGAAAAATGGGCTTGTGCTTAGTAAAAATAAAATAGAAGTATTTCAGACTTCTATAAAGTTCTTAGGCCACCAGATTTATAATGGACAAATCTCTCTGCAACAACATGCCATTGACTTTGCAGACAAATTTCCAGATGTCTTAAAAGACAAGACACAACTGCAAAGGTTCCTTGGCTGCCTAAATTATGTAAGCAGTTTTTATCAAGACTGTGCCAGTGACAAGAAAGTGCTGAATAAGCAGCTTGGCAAAAATCCACCTCAATGGTCAGATGCCCATACCAGAGCAGTGCAAGAAATCAAAGCAATTTCCAGCAGGGGCTCCTGTCACGAGCTTGCTCTTTCTCTGTGTCTCTTCGTATTTCTCTGGTAGCCAACTCCTGATGAACCAGTAATGAACCTACTTGGATCTTTCACACTCTGACGACCTCAACAGCGGCATCCACGCCTTCAAATGGCCTTGGTGTCCCTTCGATCTTTTGGTGAACCTCCTGCGAACTTGGGATGAAAGCACAAAGAAAACTACTACCACAGCGGACTTATAAACACAGAGAGGTACTCAATAACAGAATGGCATACTCATTTTATTTCAGAATGGAGAAAATTCTTACAGAGTTCTTATAGAAATGGATTCTATACAGAGATAGACTAATCTCGCATTTACCGGACTTTTCACAGCTCAAAATTGAGCAAGTTACTACCGGAGGCTCCTGGCGAGGTATAGGCTCTGTCTCAGAATCAAACTTAACACCCAAACACTTGACTCTTCTAATGGTTCGGCCACTTTAGGTTCTTACCAGTGCCGAGCACACTGATACGTAGGCTTCTCAAACCAACTAAGGACTTTGAGTGATTTCTCGTGTTGCAAGCAGATCAGACTAGATGTCCGCAGATGCAGAGCAGGAGAACACTCGACTCAAACACACACACACAAAAACTCTCAAAATGCCGATGCCCAACAAATGAACCTTACCCTTCTTATATAGGATGAGAAGGGGGGACAAACATTACTGTTGGTCGGACAGAAATGACTTAAAGCTTAAAGAATCATTACTTTTCAGTCTTTATCAGAGCGACGTCCGCACAAATATTCGGGTCCATAAAACAGACCGAATAATTGCTTCCGGGTAACGCATTAGATATAGTCTGTAAAGTAGATTCGGCTATCTACACAGTGGATACTTTTGTACAAAAAGCCCACGAGAAAAGACTAGAAAAGAATATTTACACTGTGGAGGCTTTTAAAAAGTAAAGCCCACGGGAACTCTGGTCACAATTAAGCCCTTGTGACTGGTACGTAATCAGAATACGGTGAGATCAGGGAATCTGTTTCTTTTGTAAAGTAGATCATCACATGCCTTTGTATAAATCCTCCGGACTATCATGGGTTTACCCAGTATGATTTGATGCTGGACTTTGGTTAAGACATACCATTCTAAGTGCTCTCTCATGTATTCCTGGAGGGAATAATTTGTCATGTGAAAAGGATCCCACTCTTGAACTGTCATTTCTTTGACTGTGCTGTATATACGATGAAAACATTCCCCAATGTTGTACTCAAAACATCTGTGACAGTATTTTCTTTCATATCTTTCATGATATACTGGGTCAATGGCTGTTCTGCTAACTCCGTAATCTTTCCACCAATTCTGAAACCATTCACATTGTAGATTTTTCTGGGATGCTGCCATTGTACTGAGTTTCAACTTTGTGTAATGGGTTTCTTCTCTGTCATCAACATTCATGAAGTCCCACCACAGCTTTTTATAATCTAAAAAATCATAAACTGTGTCCGGGAACATTACTTTGGGATCATTTCTGGGCCATCGAGCACATGATTGGACTTGGGGTTGGTTGATCCACAAGTATCTGGTTCGGTAGATGCAATAATAGCTTTCATAGATTCTTGTGTCACGGCCTCCATGGTGCCAGATACATCCAATGTCATGAAAATTCGTTTCTAGGGCCCGTCTTGCGGTTCCAGCATCTGCTTTTGCTTTGTCATACATCATATCATGGATCCATTTTCTGCCTTTTGGGTACACCTTTCTTTCAGGTACATAATGCTGGAGATCAGTGTGAGGCTGTAAGTTGGCATCAAGGACTTTTGTGTTCCTTAATTGCCATGTGGGTCTCCAATTGTCTCTGTATGTATCCCAGTTTTGATTATCTGGAATGGTTCTCAAGACCTCTTGTTTTTGGTGCTGGTCCCACTCAGTAATAATCATCATGATATGTGCTATATTTTGTTCAAGGTATTCCCTGCCGAGAAAGTCAGGAAGACAATTTTCCTTTCCTTTGATGTGCTCAATGGAAAAATCAAAATTTGCAAAGAGCGCCTGCCATCTAGCAAACTTTGCTTCTTCTGGTTTCTTGATGTCCTTGGATAGGACTTTCTTCATTGCTGACGCATCTGTTCTGAGAAGAAAAGGCTTGTTTATTAGATATACTGCAAACTTGCTGATGCAATTCCATGCAGCTTTCACTTCTCTTTCAATAACAGAATAATTCTGTTCTGCTGGGTTCCATACTCCTGAGGCAAACTGTACCACTTGTTCTTCTTTGTCAACTTTTTGTTTTAGAATCCCTCCCCATCCTATGTCAATGGCATCGGATTCAACTATTTTGAATGCCTCATCATCTGCTATGTACAGTATAGGTAAGGACTTTACCTTTGCTTTGATTTCTTGCACTGCTCTGGTAAGGGAAAATTGCCTGAAGCCCATACTTTCTTCCCTGATTCCCACAGAGAATGGGACATAGACAACATGAGCATTGGCCAAATTCGCCAGATGATTGATTTAATGTATACTGAATATAAACTCATGTGTCTTAGAGGAAAATCAGAGGTAGATGCTTGCAGAACCATCATCCAATGTTTTACAGGTACTCTTCTCAGATGGTGGGAAACTGAATCTTCTCCTAAACTTATTGAGACCATGGAAGCAGAAGTGCTCAAGGATGAAAAAGGAGATGTTATTCATAATCCTAATGGTACTGTAATAAGCAATATGATTGGTGCGCTAACATCAATGATTCTAGAACATTGGTGTGGCTGTGAGACAGAAATTGCCAACAAACATGAGGTCATTTTGATGAACCTCAAATGTCATAAGATGTCTCAATTTGATGATTTCCATAGAGATTGGATGCAGCGGATCTATGAGGTGAAAGATTCCAAAAACTTGCTCTGGAAGCAGGTATATCTAGCTGCTCTACCCTCTAGATTTGTTGACTATATTAGATTGCAAGAAATTTTTCAGTTACCTTTTGAGTCTTATACATGGGGAGAAATTTATTCCCTTATTAAAAAGACACTGGTAAGTCTTTGTACCAGCCCAAAGGTAAACAAGTCTTTGGAAAAACTGTCCAGACTACCAGATAGAAAGTCCATTTGCAGCAAATATGGACTGACAATAGATGACCCATTGGTCAAAAAGAGAAAGTCTAGAAAGAGGGCCAAAAGAGAATTCAAAGAGACTTTCTACAAAAATCGAAGGGATTATCCAAAAAATAAAAGGAAGTATTCTATAAGGGATAAAAACCATAAAAAGAAGGGCCACTACAAATATATCCCAAAAACCCATTATTATACTCCTTCTGACATCCATTTGCATACATCCAAGCAAGACAAATGGAATAAAATTACTTGCTGGTTGTGTGGCTAGACTGGGCATACAGCTTCAAGATGTCCCCAAGGGGAAGAATTAAAGCTTAATAAGGGAAAAAAGACAGCTGTTTATGCTCAAAAGGCCAAACAGGTTAAGAAAGAGCATTCAGGCCCAATCTTTTGCCTGAGATGCAAATCAAGGACCCATGCGACAGAAAGGTGCCCAAATCTTATTATCAAAGACTCAGCCCAGCAGCACCAATTAGAGGAATCGTCTCTTGATTCTTTTAGCACTTCAGAAGAAGAATTTCAAGTTAATATGGGACAGTATACTGATTCTGAATCATCTGAATGTTCTTGCTATAATTCAGAAGAATGTGCACGTCATATATTTTATGAAGATGATTCTGAATTTTTGTACAGTTCCAGCAAAGAAGAAGAAGAAAGAACAAAGCCTCCCAAAGAAAAAGTCCTAATGGAATCCGCTGAAGAAGAAGAAGAAATGAAGATTTTATCACATATTAGGACAATGGAAGAAGGAGCCATGAAGAACCGCCGGATAGAAGCATTCACAGATCAGCTTAAATCAAAAGCCTCAAAAGAATCAGGTAAGAAACCTTTGTTTGTCGATGCATCCTATGAAAGGAACACTAAGTCTTTCCAAATGCATCACCAGAAACCAGGGAAAGTAAGATCCCTGACTTTGGGAGAAGTGAGTGGTGAAATTCACCAACTCAAAGCAGAGATTTCTGCAATCAAACCTCAAATTGCAGAAATTAAGAAAGGCAAGGAGATTCAAGAAGAAAAAGAAGAAGAATCCTGGAACACAACAGCCCATAGACAAGACATTCAGGTTGCTGAAGGAAGGTCAAAACCAAACTTTGGCTTTCAAGATATGAGATTGTTTACTATCACATATCAGCAACATCATGTCAAGGTAAAAATCTGTATCCAAGGCCAGATATTTTTCATGACTGCATTATTAGATTCTGGTGCAGATATTAATATTCTTAACATCAAAAATGTTCCAGCAAAATATTGGGTCTCTGCTGAAAGAGAAGTTGTAGGCCTAGGAAATAAGAAACTCAAATATGAAATTCCTAGAGCTTCACTATGTTTTGATACCCACTGTGTATACATGAAGTTTTCCATAGCAGACATCCCTGTTGATTGTATATTAGGGAATGTTTTTTTAGCTGCAGTAGAACCTCATGGCTCAGCCAGATTGAAAGGAAGTAAAGCTGGTTATTTCATTTCTGTACCCACATCTAAAGGAAGAAGAAAAAGAATTGAGCTTCCTTATGTTTCAACTCCAAGAGTTTCTACAATGGTTCAAGCCATGCAGAAACTAGACAAAGCAGAATCTTTGCTATCAGATCTTAAAGATCTAAAAACCACATTGAGAGTTGAAGAACAGCTGAAACTACCCCAAATCAAAAGAAGAATCCAAGAACTGAAAGGAAAACTGGAAGAAAAATGCTGTTCAGAAGAGCCAAATGCTTTTTGGCACAGAAAGAAACATACCATTAAGTTGCCCTAAAAAGAAGGATACACAGGAAAGCCCTGTAAAAGCAGAGCGATCCCTATGAGCCTAGAATACAGAGAACTATGCCAAAAAGAAATTCAGCAATTGCTCAACAGAGGATTGATCAGAGAATCCACTAGCCCCTGGAATTGCTATGGATTCTATGTAAACAAAAGAGCTGAACAAATTAGAGGTATCCCTAGACTTGTAATAAATTACAAGCCTCTAAATTCAGTTTTGGCTGATGATACTTATCCCATTCCACATAAAGGAGACTTGATCAGAAGAATTGCAGGGGCAAAAATATTTTCAAAATTTGATTTAAAAGCAGGATTTTGGCAAGTTGCCATTAATGAGGAAGATAAGTTCAAAACTGCTTTTAGTATTCCTGCAGGGCACTATGAATGGAATGTCATGCCATTCGGTCTTAAAAATGCTCCTTCAAAGTTTCAAAAGGTCATGGAAGATATTTTTAAGCCATATTTTGATTGGTTGCTTGTATATATTGATGATGTTTTAATTTTTTCCAAAAATATTGATGATCACTTCAAGCATGTAAATATTTTCATGAAGTTGGTCAAGAAAAATGGGCTTGTGCTTAGTAAAAAGAAAATAGAATTATTTCAGACTTCTATAAAGTTCTTAGGCCACCAGATTTCTAATGGACAAATCTCTCTGCAACAACATGCCATTGACTTTGCAGACAAATTTCCAGATGTCTTAAAAGACAAGACACAACTGCAAAGGTTCCTTGGCTGCCTAAATTATGTAAGCAGTTTTTATCAAGACTGTGCCAGTGACAAGAAAGTGTTGAATAAGCGGCTTGGCAAAAATCCCCCTCAATGGTCAGATGCCCATACCAGAGCAGTGCAAGAAATCAAAGCAAAGGTAAAGTTCTTGCCTATACTGTACATAGCAGATGATGAGGCATTCAAAATAGTTGAATTCGACGCCAGTGACATAGGATGGGGAGGGATTCTAAAACAAAAAGTTGACAAAGAAGAACAAGTGGTACAGTTTGCCTCAGGAGTATGGAACCCAGCAGAACAGAATTATTCTGTTATTGAAAGAGAAGTGAAAGCTGCATGGAATTGCATCAGCAAGTTTGCAGTATATCTAATAAACAAGCCTTTTCTTCTCAGAACAGATGCGTCAGCAATGAAGAAAGTCCTATCCAAGGACATCAAGAAACCAGAAGAAGCAAAGTTTGCCAGATGGCAGGCGCTCTTTGCAAATTTTGATTTTTCCATTGAGCACATCAAAGGAAAGGAAAATTGTCTTCCTGACTTTCTCAGCAGGGAATACCTTGAACAAAATATAGCACATATCATGATGATTATTACTGAGTGGGACCAGCACCAAAAACAAGAGGTCTTGAGAACCATTCCAGATAATCAAGACTGGGATACATACAGAGACAATTGGAGACCCACATGGCAATTAAGGAACACAAAAGTCCTTGATGCCAACTTACAGCCTCACACTGATCTCCAGCATTATGTACCTGAAAGAAAGGTGTACCCAAAAGGCAGAAAATGGATCCATGATATGATGTATGACAAAGCAAAAGCAGATGCTGGAACCGCAAGACGGGCCCTGGAAACGAATTCTCATGACATTGGATGTATCTGGCACCCTGGAGGCCGTGACACAGGAATCTATGAAAGCTATTATTGCATCTACCGAACCAGAGACTTGTGGATCAACCAACCCCAAGTCCAATCATGTGCTCGATGGCCCAGAAATGATCCCAAAGTAATGTTCCCGGACACAGTTTATGATTTTTCAGATTATAAAAAGCTGTGGTGGGACTTCATGAATGTTGATGACAGAGAAGAAACCCATTACACAAAGTTGAAATTCAGTACAATGGCAGCATCCCAGAAAAATCTACAATGTGAATGGTTTCAGAATTGGTGGATAGATTACGGAGTTAGCAGAACAGCCATGGACCCAGTATATCATGAAAGATATGAAAGAAAATACTGTCACAGATGTTTTGAGTACAACATTGGGGAATGTTTTCATCGTATATACAACACAGTCAAAGAAATGACAGTTCAAGAGTGGGATCCTTTTCACATGACAAATTATTCCCTCCAGGAATACATGAGAGAGCACTTAGAATGGTATGTCTTAACCAAAGTCCATCATCAAATCATACTGGGTAAACCCATGATAGTCCGGAGGATTTATACAAAGGCATGTGATGATCTACTTTACAAAAGAAACAGATTCCCTGATCTCACCGTATTCTGATTACGTACCAATCACAAGGGCTTAATTGTGACCAGAGTTCCCGTGGGCTTTACTGTTTAAAAGCCTCCACAGTGTAAATATTCTTTTCTAGTCTTTTCTCGTGGGCCTTTTGTACAAAAGTATCCACTGTGTAGATAGCCGAATCTACTTTACAGACTATATCTCATGCGTTACCCGGAAGTAATTATTCGGTCTGTTTTATGGACCCGAATATTTGTGCGGACGTCGCTCTGATAAAGACTGAAAAGTAATGATTCTTTAAGCTTTAAGTCATTTCTGTCCGACCAATAGTAATGTTTGTCCCCCCTTCTCATCCTATATAAAAAGGGTAAGGTTCATTTGTTGGGCATCGGCATTTTGAGAGTTTTTGTGTGTGTGTGTTTGAGTCGAGTGTTCTCCTGCTCTGCATCTGCGGACATCTAGTCTGATCTGCTTGCAACACGAGAAATCACTCAAAGTCCTTAGTTGGTTTGAGAAGCCTGCGTATCAGTGTGCTCGGCACTGGTAAGAACCTAAAGTGGCCGAACCATTAGAAGAGTCAAGTGTTTGGGTGTTAAGTTTGATTCTGAGACAGAGCCTATACCTCGCCAGAAGCCTCCGGTAGTAACTTGCTCAATCTTGAGCTGTGAAAAGTCTGGTAAATGCGAGATTAGTCTATCTCTGTATAGAATCCATTTCTATAAGAACTCTGTAAGAATTTTCTCCATTCTGAAATAAAATGAGTATGCCATTCTGTTATTGAGTACCTCTGTGTGTTTATAAGTCCGCTGTGGTAGTAGTTTTCTCTCTGCTTTCATCCCAAGTTCGCAGGAGGTTCACCAAAAGATCGAAGGGACACCAAGGCCATTTGAAGGCGTGGATGCCGCTGTTGAGGTCGTCAGAGTGTGAAAGATCCAAGTAGGTTCATTATTGGTTCATCAGGAGTTGGCTACCAGAGAAATACGAAGAGACACAGAGAAAGAGCAAGCTCGTGACAGGAGCCCCTGCTGGAAATTGGTAGCAATCCGTCATACTCCCAGTCGGGATTCCAAATCTAGTGTGGTAGTTAAAACTGACCCAAAGAACCAAAAGATTGAACATCTATTGATAAAATGGGAAGATCTGCAATTCCCTGAACATTGGGTTGTAAATCACTCCAGACCACAAATTCCCCGAAATATCACTTCTGCCAACATAACTGAAAATGCTTCCAATGCAGTCATATCCTTTCCTCGCAGGTCAACTATTGATCGGAGAAGAATAGACGCTGCTTGTAAAACATTCAAATACTACAGAGATCCTTCCACTGTTGATACCGCCTATTCATCATCATCCTTTTCTTCTTGTAAACATCCACAACTTTTCGAATTAGCTCAACTTGTTAATTTTTCTTCTTTAGAAGTAAAATGTCCAGATTGTACAAATGTCGTAAATCTGCTTACTCTAGCTGAACAGAATGTTAATCTGCACCATAATCCTCGCACTGGTGTTGCTCCTCCATCCACTTCTATCAGCTCATGCCCGAATCCTAAATGTTCTGATATTCCTTTCCCACATGAGCCTGAGCCCGATTCAGATCATGTTCTCATGATCCATTCTATAGAAGAAGAAGACCCTAGGCTTACTCAGATGATTTGCTTAATGAGACCAGCAAAGCCGAGGTATGGGTTGGGGAAACTTGAGCAATCAGAACTGATTCCAGAATGCATATTCAAACAGATTCCTTCTGACTGTAAAAGGCCTGCAGTCATGGAAATGCATAAGTTTTTTGCACTTATGGATGGATGCTTAAAATCACAAATCAGTTCTAAATGGATGAAAGAAATGTTGAATTGGGATTTGTATACAAATCCTCAAGCAGATGAATTTGACCAAGGATATACCCCAGATTAGAAAAGAAAGTTAGCCACAGACTGGAAACATTATATGGAAGTAAATAATGTTTGGATATCTTTCTACTCATGGAAAGATAAAATTGCTCCTATAAATGTTTTAACTGGTGCTACTTCTAGCAGTATCACTGATAAGCATGGATGGACTGCAATTGATGGATCCACAGTTGAAACCCCTACTACTTTTCCCCCATATAAAGGAATCATCTTGGGAGAAAAGACAAATGCAGCCAAAGCCATTCCCCTGGTTCAAAAAGATGATAATGCCTTAGGAATTGATGGTAGAATTCAAAAGGCTAGTGAACAGTTAAATTGGACCAATACTGCTCTAAAGGGTCTAGAAATGAATGTGGCTAAAGCAGAAGATGTAAAGAAGCAAGTAGATATTGTACAGTCTTCACTTAATTGTGTAAATTCTTGTTTGAATAATTTACAATTTGATTCCAGCATGACTTGTTCTTACACCAAGGAATCATTGAATAAGATTGAAGAAATAGGAGAAAACTTAGTTGGACATATTGATGTAACTAAGACACTCCTTACTGGGTTAAATGAGAAATTTGAAAGGATGCAGGTCACAAAAGTTGAAAAGCCAGTTCCAAATTCTTTCCTGGTAAAAAGAAATATAAAGATTGAGAATCCAATAAGGAATGTACAGAAATTCCCTCTGCTGTTCCCCAAAGAAACCACCTCAAAGACTGATGAGTCTGAACACATCAGTATTGCTTCCTTATTCAGGGAACCAGAAACAGAAGAACAAAAATCTCAGGAAACACAAATCCTCCCAATCTATGAGCCTCTTGAACATAGATTTTCCAGATATTCTGCTCCTGACATTGAAGGGAAGGGAAAATTGCCTGAAGCCCATACTTTCTTCCCTGATTCCCACAGAGAATGGAACATAGACAACATGAGCATTGGCCAAATTCGCCAGATGATTGATTTAATGTATACTGAATATAAACTCATGTGTCTTAGAGGAAAATCAGAGGTAGATGCTTGCAGAACCATCATCCAATGTTTTACAGGTACTCTTCTCAGATGGTGGGAAACTGAATCTTCTCCTAAACTTATTGAGACCATGGAAGCAGAAGTGCTCAAGGATGAAAAAGGAGATGTTATTCATAATCCTGATGGCACTGTAATAAGCAATATGATTGGTGCGCTAACATCAATGATTCTAGAACATTGGTGTGGCTGTGAGACAAAAATTGCCAACAAACATGAGGTCATTTTGATGAACCTCAAATGTCATAAGATGTCTCAATTTGATGATTTCCATAGAGATTGGATGCAGCGGATCTATGAGGTGAAAGATTCCAAAAACTTGCTCTGGAAGCAGGTATATCTAGCTGCTCTACCCTCTAGATTTGTTGACTATATTAGATTGCAAGAAATTTTTCAGTTACCTTTTGAGTCTTATACATGGGGGGAAATTTATTCCCTTATTACAAAGACACTGGTAAGTCTTTGTACCAGCTCAAAGGTAAAAAAGTCTTTGGAAAAACTGTCCAGACTACCAGATAGAAAGTCCATTTGCAGCAAATATGGGCTGACAATAGATGACCCATTGGTCAAAAAGAGAAAGTCTAGAAAGAGGGCCAAAAGAGAATTCAAAGAGACTTTCTACAAAAATCGAAGGGATTATCCAAAAAATAAAAGGAAGTATTCTATAAGGGATAAAAACCATAAAAAGAAGGGCCACTACAAATATATCCCGAAAACCCATTATTATACTCCTTCTGACATCCATTTGCATACATCCAAGCAAGACAAATGGAATAAAATTACTTGCTGGTTGTGAGGCCAGACTGGGCATACAGCTTCAAGATGTCCCCAAGGGGAAGAATCAAAGCTTAATAAGGGAAAAAAGGCAGCTTTTTATGCTCAAAAGGCCAAACAGGTTAAGAAAGAGCATTCAGGCCCAATCTTTTGCCTGAGATGCAAATCAAGGACCCATGCTACAGAAAGGTGCCCAAATCTTATTATCAAAGACTCAGCCCAGCAGCACCAATTAGAGGAATCGTCTCTTGATTCTTTTAGCACTTCAGAAGAAAAATTTCAAGTTAATATGGGACAGTATACTGATTCTGAATCATCTGAATGTTCTTGCTATAATTCAGAAGAATGTGCATGTCATATATTTTATGAAGATGATTCTGAATTTTTGTACAGTTCCAGCGAAGAAGAAGAAGAAAGAACAAAGCCTCCCAAAGAAAAAGTCCTAATGGCATCCGCTGAAGAAGAAGAAGAAATGAAGATTTTATCACATATTAGGACAATGGAAGAAGGAGCCATGAAGAACCGCCTGATAGAAGCATTCACAGATCAGCTTAAATCAAAAGCCTCAAAAGAATCAAGTAAGAAACCTTTGTTTGTCGATGCATCCTATGAAAGGAACACTAAGTCTTTCCAAATGCATCACCAGAAACCAGGGAAAGTAAGATCCCTGACTTTGGGAGAAGTGAGTGGTGAAATTCACCAACTCAAAGCAGAGATTTCTGCAATCAAAGCTCAAATTGCAGAAATTAAGAAAGGCAAGGAGATTCAAGAAGAAAAAGAAGAAGAATCCTGGAACACAACAGCCCATAGACAAGAAATTCAGGTTGCTGAAGGAAGGTCAAACCCAAACTTTGGCTTTCAAGATATGAGATTGTTTACTATCACATATCAGCAACATCATGTCAAGGTAAAAATCTGTATCCAAGGCCAGATATTTTTCATGACTGCATTATTAGATTCTGGTGCAGATATTAATATTCTTAACATCAGAAATGTTCCAGCAAAATATTGGGTCTCTGCTGAAAGAGAAGTTGTAGGCCTAGGAAATAAGAAACTCAAATATGAAATTCCTAGAGCTTCACTATGTTTTGATACCCACTGTGTATACATGAAGTTTGCCATAGCAGACATCCCTGTTGATTGTATATTAGGGAATGTTTTTTTAGCTGCAGTAGAACCTCATGGCTCAGCCAGATTGAAAGGAAGTAAAGCTGGTTATTTCATTTCTGTACCCACATCTAAAGGAAGAAGAAAAAGAATTGAGCTTCCTTATGTTTCAACTCCAAGAGTTTCTACAATGGTTCAAGCCATGCAGAAACTAGACAAAGCAGAATCTTTGCTATCAGATCTTAAAGATCTAAAAACCACATTGAGAGTTGAAGAACAGCTGAAACTACCCCAAATCAAAAGAAGAATCCAAGAACTAAAAGGAAAACTGGAAGAAAAATGCTGTTCAGAAGAGCCAAATGCTTTTTGGCACAGAAAGCAACATACCATTAAGTTGCCCTATAAAAAAGGATACACAGGAAAGCCCTGGAAAAGCAGAGCGATCCCTATGAGCCAAGAATACAGAGAACCATGCCAAAAAGAAATTCAGCAATTGCTCAACAGAGGATTGATCAGAGAATCCACTAGCCCCTGGAATTGCTATGGATTCTATGTAAACAAAAGAGCTGAACAAATTAGAGGTATCCCTAGACTTGTAATAAATTACAAGCCTCTAAATTCAGTTTTGGCTGATGATACTTATCCCATTGCACATAAAGGAGACTTGATCAGAAGAATTGCAGGGGCAAAAATATTTTCAAAATTTGATTTAAAAGCAGGATTTTGGCAAGTTGCCATTAATGAGGAAGATAAGTTCAAAACTGCTTTTAGTATTCCTGCAGGGCACTATGAATGGAATGTCATGCCATTTGGTCTTAAAAATGCTCCTTCAAAGTTTCAAAAGGTCATGGATGATATTTTTAAGCCATATTTTGATTGGTTGCTTGTATATATTGATGATGTTTTAATTTTTTCCAAAAATATTGATGATCACTTCAAGCATGTAAATATTTTCATGAAGTTGGTCAAGAAAAATGGGCTTGTGCTTAGTAAAAAGAAAATAGAAGTATTTCAGACTTCTATAAAGTTCTTAGGCCACCAGATTTCTAATGGACAAATCTCTCTGCAACAACATGCCATTGACTTTGCAGACAAATTTCCAGATGTCTTAAAAGACAAGGCACAACTGCAAAGGTTCCTTGGCTGCCTAAATTATGTAAGCAATTTTTATCAAGACTGTGCCAGTGACAAGAAAGTGTTGAATAAGCGGCTTGGCAAAAATCCCCCTCAATGGTCAGATGCCCATACCAGAGCAGTGCAAGAAATCAAAGCAAAGGTAAAGTCCTTGCCTATACTGTACATAGCAGATGATGAGGCATTCAAAATAGTTGAATCCGACGCCAGTGACATAGGATGGGGAGGGATTCTAAAACAAAAAGTTGACAAAGAAGAACAAGTGGTACAGTTTGCCTCAGGAGTATGGAACCCAGCAGAACAGAATTATTCTGTTATTGAAAGAGAAGTGAAAGCTGCATGGAATTGCATCAACAAGTTTGCAGTATATCTAATAAACAAGCCTTTTCTTCTCAGAACAGATGCGTCAGCAATGAAGAAAGTCCTATCCAAGGACATCAAGAAACCAGAAGAAGCAAAGTTTGCCAGATGGCAGGCGCTCTTTGCAAATTTTGATTTTTCCATTGAGCACATCAAAGGAAAGGAAAATTGTCTTCCTGACTTTCTCAGCAGGGAATACCTTGAACAAAATATAGCACATATCATGATGATTATTACTGAGTGGGACCAGCACCAAAAACAAGAGGTCTTGAGAACCATTCCAGATAATCAAGACTGGGATACATACAGAGACAATTGGAGACCCACATGGCAATTAAGGAACACAAAAGTCCTTGATGCCAACTTACAGCCTCACACTGATCTCCAGCATTATGTACCTGAAAGAAAGGTGTACCCAAAAGGCAGAAAATGGATCCATGATATGATGTATGACAAAGCAAAAGCAGATGCTGGAACCGCAAGACGGGCCCTGGAAACAAATTTTCATGACATTGGATGTATCTGGCACCATGGAGGCCGTGACACAGGAATCTATGAAAGCTATTATTGCATCTACCGAACCAGAGACTTGTGGATCAACCAACCCCAAGTCCAATCATGTGCTCGATGGCCCAGAAATGATCCCAAAGTAATGTTCCCGGACACAGTTTATGATTTTTCAGATTATAAAAAGCTGTGGTGGGACTTCATGAATGTTGATGACAGAGAAGAAACCCATTACACAAAGTTGAAATTCAGTACAATGGCAGCATCCCAGAAAAATCTACAATGTGAATGGTTTCAGAATTGGTGGACAGAGTATGGAGTTAGCAGAACAACCATGGACCCAGTATATCATGAAAGATATGAAAGAAAATACTGTCACAGATGTTTTGAGTACAACATTGGGGAATGTTTTCATCATATATACAGCACAGTCAAAGAAATGACAGTTCAAGAGTGGGATCCTTTTCACATGACAAATTATTCCCTCCAGGAATACATGAGAGAGCACTTAGAATGGTATGTCTTAACCAAAGTCCATCATCAAATCATAGTGGGTAAACCCATGATAGTCCGGAGGATTTATACAAAGGCATGTGATGATCTACTTTACAAAAGAAACAGATTCCCTGATCTCACCGTATTCTGATTACGTACCAGTCACAAGGGCTTAATTGTGACCAGAGTTCCCGTGGGCTTTACTGTTTAAAAGCCTCCACAGTGTAAATATTCTTTTCTAGTCTTTTCTCATGGGCTTTTTGTACAAAAGTATCCACTGTGTAGATAGCCGAATCTACTTTACAGACTATATCTCATGCGTTACCCGGAAGCAATTATTCGGTCTGTTTTATGGACCCGAATATTTGTGCGGACGTCGCTCTGATAAAGACTGAAAAGTAATGATTCTTTAAGCTTTAAGTCATTTCTGTCCGACCAACAGTAATGTTTGTCCCCCCTTCTCATCCTATATAAGAAGGGTAAGGTTCATTTGTTGGGCATCGGCATTTTGAGAGTTTTTGTGTGTGTGTGTTTGAGTCGAGTGTTCTCCTGCTCTGCATCTGCGGACATCTAGTCTGATCTGCTTGCAACACGAGAAATCACTCAAAGTCCTTAGTTGGTTTGAGAAGCCTGCGTATCAGTGTGCTCGGCACTGGTAAGAACCTAAAGTGGCCGAACCATTAGAAGAGTCAAGTGTTTGGGTGTTAAGTTTGATTCTGAGACAGAGCCTATACCTCGCCAGAAGCCTTCGGTAGTAACTTGCTCAATTTTGAGCTGTGAAAAGTCCGGTAAATGCGAGATTAGTCTATCTCTGTATAGAATCCATTTCTATAAGAACTCTGTAAGAATTTTCTCCATTCTGAAATAAAATGAGTATGCCATTCTGTTATTGAGTACCTCTGTGTGTTTATAAGTCCGCTATGGTAGTAGCTTTCTCTGTGCTTTCATCCCAAGTTCGCAGGAGGTTCACCAAAAGATCGAAGGGACACCAAGGCCATTTGAAGGCGTGGATGCTGCTGTTGAGGTCGTCAGAGTGTGAAAGATCCAAGTAGGTTCATTACTGGTTCATCAGGAGTTGGCTACCAGAGAAATACGAAGAGACATAGAGAAAGAGCAAGCTCGTGACAGGAGCCCCTGCTGGAAATATATATGGAAGGACATTTATGTCCGTTAATAAATGCGTATGATTTCATTGATTACACGAAAGAACTATGATATATAACCCCTTTGCAAATTGTCCATTAACGGACATTGAAAGGTCCATCTCAATCGAACCTTTAAAATCACTACGAGCCTTTCTTCTAATGAAGGACTGCAATCAACTATTACTTTATGATGTGTTGGGTTTGACAGTCACATATCTTTGTCTTTAATTTGATTTTAAATTTTAAAAATATTTTGAAATTTGATTAGCAAAAATGAAATTTATTAATTATTTTACTTGATATATTTAAATTTTAAAATATTTTTTAAAATTTTAAAATATTTTCGAAATCTATAATTAAAATAAAAATAATTATATATAATGAGAGCATCTTATATATATATATATATATATATATATATATATATATATATATATATATATATATATATATATATATATATATATATATATATATATATATATATAATTTTAATTCTATCAATCAGAACTAATTATCTATTAGAATTGGGTTATTCAAATATATTAGTTAGGAAAATCAAATCTTTGTTTGTAGCTAGTAGTTTATGAGACTCAATTTATTCTAGTACAAAATTATCGTTTTTATGTGAAGGGGATGGCCTAAATAGTAAAGAATATGTGTCCTAAGAAAATTAAGGATGAATTATTTGATGAATTATAAATAAGATGACACCTTTACTAGATTGGAAATGAAAGCAATTATCCTTACCCCACATTATAACCATCAATATCTCACTTTCCCAGCAAACATGATTAATTAATAGAAGTGCTCTAACTCTCTGCATTTATAACAATTATTTTGTATTGGTATATAAAGATCTATTTATAAGATAATATAACAATTCGTACTTATAGGGAACAACCATTAGTCTACAATAGTTTGTAGATCCCCCTAAATGGGACATGTCACATCCCTAACATAATACTTAATATAATAAGGTGAAAGTAATATTTTTTTTTTACGATTGTGATATGTTTATACTATGTCAAAATATATACATATCGCATTAAATTCATTTAAGACACCCGTCACAATTGTAGTGTAGGCTTCTGCTTCGAATTTATAAGTTAAATCTATTGATATACATAAACTTCAATATACATTAATGCAAATAGTCCTAACATAGTACAAATCTAATGAATCAGAGTCCTAATTTGGCAAACCAGGCTACCCGCGAGTTAGTGGAAGCAGGGTTCTTGGCTCTTCGCCTTGTGTTACAGCTGTTGTTACCACCTCGAGAGTATCCCTCCATCGACGGTCAGAAATAATACATGATCCAACGGCGATGGGCGCATCCTTATCCTTTTGGTCCACTGTTTGAGGGTGTTTTTTGGTGTTTGCATCCATTCTAACAGAGTCTCCTAGCTCCGACCCATAGCTCCAGTTCTCTCACAGGTTCATCTTCCTTAGTCTGAAATTCATTTTCCAATACATAGTTTTCCCTTTTATTTGTTCCTACCATGATTATGTTCACAACTTCCAGGCATGCAAAGAAGGTTGTGATAAATTCCGCTTCAAGAAGGAGTCTTATGGTCACAACCCTAACTAGGTACCGGGTTTCATGTTTTAGTTTTAAGTATCATATGTTACAGTGCTTGTTTTCCACCAAATGGGTAATAATGTTGTTGTGTTTTGCTAGGTTATGCCAGGGTTCTCATTCTACTCGAATATGAATGGTCGAGAGAAAAACTCCCCTCCAAAGTTTGGTCCTGGGGTCACGATTCTATTCCTTTTTCGGCCTCTGGGTAATGTGGATTACCATGTTATGAAGTCTTTTGGGTTATGGGTCTTCATACCATTACGGTATTGTACTCATAATGGATCTAAGTTCATAACTGAAGTAAATCTTCCTTTCTTTTGAACTGCATTAGGTTTATGGGGTCAAACCCTCTTAGCTTCAAGTCATGGGTTTCCATGCCTATCGTTTTGGATTCTAGGCATGTAATTTAATTTTGAGTTGTAATTTTTCTTTGATACAAGCAGAACCAAACCACTCTGTTATCGTTTATGAGTTGTGAATATTTTTTTATATTGAAATTCCTTCCTATTTAAAGACTTTGCCTTAAGGGTTTAAGAAAGAATGTTTGATATGTATACCAGGATTTTGTATAGACGGTTTTACATAGTTCCACATAATCATTCAGAGATCTTTTGCTCAGATTTACATTTTCCATTTTTTATATATATCACATAAGTGTTCAAAGTATATCGCTCAGATTTACAGTTTCTCTTCCTGTGGTTTTCTTCTCAGAAAGTGCAATTCATCTCTGTCTTGTTCATTTGCTTTAATATATGTTTTAGTTTATTCACAATGAGGGAGGGTAAGGGAATTCGACCCTTTTCCTTTTGCTGGGTAATTTTTGTTTTATGACAATATCTTGCTTGTTGGGGATTTAATGTTTCTGGGTTTGACATTTACTAAATTTTTAGTTCAAAGATGTTTTCTTATGTAACATTTATTCTCTTACTACATTATTTAACTCCTTTCTATCTCAAATATCTTAAACGACATGTTTGGCCTTTAATTTTCAATGCTTGATTTCTCTAGCAACACAGGACCAAGTATAGAATGATCTAATTCGTTCGTTCAGAAGTAGATGTTTGAAAAAGCTGTTACCTAATTAATTTTTGTTTTGCATTTGTAATTCCTCGGGCTAGAGAGTCCCTATATAGATATGAAACAGTTCTTATAACATTTTTTTGATTTCTTTGCTTTCCTGAGGGTTTTCCCTTTTGTAATCATAGAGGAGGAATTTCTTCCTAAGAACTCTATGTTCACCTAATCATGGAATCATACATGGTTATTCTTATGATTTCTAGATTATAAATATCTTTTAGTAAGCCTATACTTAAACTAGTTCAGTAAACCTTTATTAAATAGTATTTTCCTGTTTTAAGATAGAAATTATTTAACAACTTAAATACTACTGTCTTACAAAGATACATTTGTTCAACAACATACATATTTCCTATTTTCAGCAGATCATTCATCCTTCAGAAAGTGATAAATACTTATATGGATTTAGTCATTGTAGACTATTCAGAACAAACCAACTATATGCTGGCGAATTTACCTCCCAACCTTGAGACCCACTTCTAAGCCTGAGTCTCCCCTCGAGCTGTTTCTCACATGCAGTGAGACTAGCAGTTCCTTTGCCACAACTATTTGGTCTTAACTAGACATAGCTTATAAACCCTATTTGACATATCAGCACGAAAGCCTTTTCCTTATGTTACTTTTTTTTTGTCTTAGCTACTCAGACCCTCTTGATCCTTTCCTTGAGAATACATCTTCAAGGAATTAGTTAGGGATAGGTAACCACATACCCTAACTACCTAACATGTGAGAATTACATGTTTGTCATCAAAACATTTGCCTTAAGCATAATTAATCAAAATAATAAATGTATAAACTTTAATAGTAATATCTAGTTTGTTTAGTTGCAGTAATTAAATATTTACAATTACTGGGGACATCACATCTTCCCCCCCAAGATTAAACATCAGATCGATCTTTCTCTGCTGCAAATAGATCTGTGCAAGTCTCCCTCATAATTTATTCATCCTCCCAGGTGGCCTCCTCTGGGCCAAAGTTCTCCCATTGCACTTTAACTTGGGTGATAACTTGTTTCCGCAACGTTACTTCTCTCTGATCGAGTATAACCAGGGGTTCCACCGAGAATTCACCTTCTAGTTTGACCTACACTAACAATAACATTTAGTCAGTTCTTTTTTTGTGACAATTTTTCTTGGCAAAATTTATTTAATAAATAATTACCTGTATATCTTGCCAATTGATTATGTTTTTGGGTCACATATATATTTTTCAACACAGAAACATGGAAAATATTGTGCACACGTATGTGGCTGGGTAAAACAAGCTAGTAGGCCAACGGTCCGATTCGAGCCAAAATTTGGAAAGGACCGCAGAATTAGGGTGTTAATTTAGCACATTTGCTCCATTACAATGTACTCTTCTTAGCTCGTACATGAACATAGAAATGATCTCCAAATTGAAATTCCCAGAAACTTCTCTTTCGATCAACAAAATTCTTTTGTTAGTACTGAGTGACCTTTAGATTGGAACGTACTCTTTTAACCATATCCTTCATTTTCTTTAACATGGCTGGTCCTAGCATCAATTTATCCTCTGGGCTTCCCCAACTCAAGGGTGTCCTGCACTTGTGTCCATATAATACTTCAAATGGTTTCATTTGTAGAGATGTATGGTAACCGTTGTTGTAGCAAAATTCTACCAAATATATGTAATCCTCCCATTTATAAGGCTATTGCATTACGTAAGTTCAAAACATATCTTCTACTATTTGATTTACTCGCTAAGTCTGCCCATCCCTTTGAAGGTGGTAAGCAGTATTGATATGTAGCTGTGTACCCAAACCTTCAAATAAGGCCTTCTAGAAAGTTGATCTAAATTTTACATCGTGGTCGGAGATTATAACCTTTGGTAATCCATGTAATCTAAAAATGGTTTGCATGAATTTGTTAGTAATTTGTACAACTTTGTAAGTCAACTGTACTGGTATAAAATGAGTAGATTTTCAAAACTTATTTATTACCAGCATTATTGCATCATTTTTCTTTTTAGATTTAGGTAATCTTGATATAAAATAGATGGAAATGGTTTCCCACTTCCATTCTGGAATAGGCTATGGGTGGAGTAATCCGGTTGGATGACGATGTTCTGCTTTCACTTGCTGACATTCCAGGCAGCGAGCCAAATACTTAGGTACCTCCCTCTTCATACTGAGCTAGAAATATTCATTTCTAAGTGCAGTAATTAAATTTTGGTATCCGGGGTGGCCTGCATACAAAATTCTATGATATTCATCTAAAATTAAATTTTTAACATTTTTTTGGTTAGGTACATACATTCTCCCTCTATAAATCAGTATACCTTCTTGATTTATCTCATATCCCAACTATTGTTCATTGCTGCTTAAAATTTCTGCTTGCTTCCATAAAAAATTATATTTTGGATCCTGCATTGTTACCTCTTTAATTTTCTCATTAAATGTAGTTCACACTTCACTGAAAGAGACCTCATATATAGTTTACTTTTCAACTTAAGGCATTCACGACTCGGTTCCCCTTTGCTTCGAAATGTTTGATTTCAAAATAAAATTCACTTAGGAAGTTGACCCAACGAGCTTGCATAACATTCAGAGTGGGATGATTAAAATAGTAAGTTAAACTATGATGATCAATCATTAATAGAAATTTCTTACCCATCAAGTAACGTTGCCACATTTTTAATGCATGAATGACTGTTGTTAGCTCTAAGTCATAGGCTAAATATTTTTGCTCATGCTCCTTAAGATTCCTAGACTCATGGACAATAACTCTTCCCTCCTGCATTAGTATGCCACCTACTCCTTCCTTGCTGACATCCAGACATTCTACATAATGTTTATTCGAATATGGAGTTATCAAAATGGGTGCGGTGGTGAGTAAATGTTGAAGCTGATCAAAACTCATTTAACAATCCATGGTCCACTTAAAAGTTTTTCCTTTCTTTGCAGAGAGGTAATAGGACAGGTCACCCTAGAAAATCCTTCGACAAATCGCCTATAGTATCCGGCTAGGCCCACAAATGACCTTATATCAGCCACATCTTTTGGTAATGGCCACTCCATTATAGTTTTTATTTTCTCTAGGTCCACAACAATTCCTTCCCTGGTAATGACATGTCCTAGGTACTGATTTTTTTCTTTAAAGAAATCATATTTGCTGTACTTGGCGTACAGTTGATGTTCTCTTAAAAATTGCAGAAGAATTTTGAGATTCTCTTTATGTTATTCTATATTTTGAGGGTAAATCAATATATCATCGATAAAAGTCAACACAAATGTATCCAAATACTGATGGAATATAGTATTCATGAGGCACATGAAGGTTGCGAGAGTGTTAGTTAGCCCGAAGGGCAACACTACGAACTCATAATGTCCATAATGAGTTCTAAAGACTCTCTTTGCTATATCTTCTTCCTTTATCCTAATATGACGGTAATCAAAATGAAGGTTTATCTTTGAAAACATTGTCGCACCTTTCACCTCATCAAACAACTCATCTATACAAGGTAAAGGGTATTTGTTCTTGATGGTCAGTTTATTTAACTGATGGTAATCCATGAACATTCGCAGGGTTCCATCCTTCTTCTCAACGAAAAGCATTGGAGCTCCCCGAGGTGATACACTTGGGTGGAAATATTTTTTATCGAGTAGTTCTTGTAGCTAGATTTTTAATTCTGTTAGCTCTGGAATACTCATGCGCATGGTAAATTTTAGGGGCGAAATTTAGCCCAAGGATGAAATTTAAGGGGGTTTTGATTTTAGAGGGGTGCAATTTTTATAAAACGCCCATTTCATATATTTACCCCAATCTTTATTTAAAAAAATAATTATTTTTTCATTTTAGCCCAAAACAAGGGGTGGATAAACTATGAAAAGACTCATTTGACCCAATTCGCCTGGTTTGTAAGGTTATGTTCCATTACAATCACCTTATTTTCTTCTTTGCAATGTTAAATTCGTTTTCAATCGCCCATTTTCTCGTTTGGGAGGTGGTTTGGGAGGTTGTATTTGGGCCCAATAAATAAAAATATAAATAAAGAGGAGGTATGGTAAATAAATAAAACTTCTTTTTGTATTTAGTCCATAACCTTCTTTTTATTTAAGAAGGCTCAAAATAGAGGTTTTATTTAAGTGAATCATATGGGCCAAATACCATATTTATAAAAGAGGTATGGTAAATTAATAAAAATATAAATAAACGAGAGGTGTGGTAACTAAATAAAACATTTTTTTTATATTTACTCCATAAGTCACCTTATATTTACGAACACGAAAGCTGTAAATAAATAAAAATATAAATAAACTGGAGGTATGGTAAATAAATAAAACCTCTTTTTATATTTAGTCCATAACCCTCTTTCTATTTAAGAAGGCCCAGAAAAGAGGTTTTATTTAAGTGAACCCTATCGGCCAAATACCATATTTACAAAAGAGGTATGACAAATTAATAAAAATATAAATAAATTAGAGGTATGGTAAATAAATAAAACATTTTTTTATATTTA
The DNA here is from genome assembly GCA_031772625.1 of Pinus tabuliformis. Lineage (NCBI taxonomy): Eukaryota > Viridiplantae > Streptophyta > Pinopsida > Pinales > Pinaceae > Pinus > Pinus tabuliformis. The sequence goes on from CM062809.1 coordinate 550,569,969, forward strand.
CTCCATAAGTCACCTTATATTTACGAACACGTAAGGGTGTAAATAAATAAAAATAAAAATGAAGTGGAGGTATGGAAAATAAATAAAACCTCTTTTTATACTTACTCCAAAGGTATGGTAAATAAATAAAAATAAAAATAAACTAGAAGTATGGTAAATAAATAAAACCTCTTTTTATATTTAGTAAGGCTCAAAAAACAGGTTTTATTTAAGTGAATCTTATGGGCCAAATACCATATTTATAAAATAGGTATGATAAATTAATAAAAATTTAAATAAAAGAGAGATATGGTAAATAATTTTTTTTTTATTTTTTTTTTAATTTTAATTTTTTAATTTTTATATATTTACTCCAGAAGTCACCTTATATTTACGAACACTCAAAAAATGCATTATATTTAGGTGAAGCCTATGGGCCAAATTATTATTAATACCATGCAAAAAAACATTATTAACCCTGATATTAGTATTAATAAAAATAAATATGGCACATGGTATTGACCCATGATATTCATGTGGAATGGAGCCTATTTAGAGGGAGGAATTAAACCAACATAGATCCATCTTTACTCTTGATGTACTAAGTGCCGAGAGGGATCAAATATCGTGATATGAAAACTAGCGTAGAGTGAAAAAATATTTGATCCCTCTCGAGGCTTGGTAGATCAAGAGTAAAAATGGATCTTGTAATTTAATGTCACTTAAACATTTTAACTTAGTTAAAAAAAAAAAAAAAATCAAATCAATATTAATTTTATTAATTTTTATAAATTACTAATAGTAGTTTTAAGCACCATGTTTATGATAACCCATGGTATTGACCCATTGTAATACCATGGTATTCATGTGAGCATAGACTATTTAAAGGGGGAATTCTATTTAGATCCATCTTAATTTTGGGTCTACCAAGCGCTAAGAGGGATAAATAGATTTCATCTCCCTAAGAGTGGTAGATGTGGAGTTAAGATGGACATAGGTTGGTTTTTATGATAATGAAGATATTAAATAGACTTGGGAAATTATATAGTAGACAACATCTTAAGGTGAATGGTTAAAGCTACATTTATTCACTTCACAAAATGTAGTAAAAAATACCAATATCTCCATTAATATTGGTTTTTCTGATTTAACAAAAAAAATCAAAACTGTGAAATATTATCACTCTTTCTGCATCACCCTCGCAGAAGAGAGATAATCATTGCCTAGATTTCCCACCATTTTTCAAATGTTCTCAATATGATATCTTCATGAAAAAGTTAAGGTACTGATGTTGGATTAGTTGTTTGAAAAATATACTAGTTTGTACAACCTTTCATCTTCTCTTTTATTCTTAGTTTGTCGTAATGATGTATAGGGGCTGGGCCACTGCACCATATTGTCCTAGAAGGTAGAGATTGTGCACCAAAAACGAAATTAATCCACATGTTACAACGTTGTTAAAAAATGCAAGACATATGAAGGCAGTGAATTATACTAATAAGCAATTTAGATTGGGAGAGATGTAATTAAATTTTATTATTTAATTGAATATTTCCAATTAAAATAATAATAAATCTACATTTATATATTTATATATTGATTGGAAGGCTTCTGAAAATGGTCACTTCTTTCCATTAGATCCCCTTCAGGCCTTTGGGATACCTATTACTTTCTTATATTATATAGTTAGGGCTTGCTGCTTGCTGGCGTGTTGGGGCAAACAAACTTGATGTATTATTTTTATCTCGCAGTTGGAGTCTATCGAATAAGAAAGGAATTTGATAGCTCGACAAAAGTGGTAACTTGACAAAAGTGTTAGAGAAAAGATTAATCTCTCCTACCTTGACAGAATTGGTGGTTAATATCAACACCTACAAGAACTTTGTTGTGGAATATTATCAAAATTAATAGAAGGATATGAAAGAGTGTACAATAAGAACCTTGACAAACATGGCCACTGAAACTTGTAACATTGTTTGTAGAAAGAGAAAATTATGTTTCTTTTTTCCAAACATGTATGTTAGTATATTATAGTTTAATGAATATGTTTTCCTATTATCATATATGGTTTCCTACTTTAACAAATCATTCACCAAGACTTCACAATGTTTTATTATTCAGTGAAAGATTTGCCAAGATCTTACAAGATTTTATAATTCAGTCAAAGATTCGTCATGACTTTACAAGATAATATAATTTGGTGAGGGATTCGCCAAAAAAATTATATATACACATTATATTATTGATAAAATTGGCTCCCATATTTCCTATGTATCATGGTGATTCACCCGTTATTATACCTATAAATTTAGGCTGGTTCTTAAATTTTCCTTGCTAATGCGATAAGGTGCTTGGGATACTGGGGCAACCCCAAGGATTAACTCAATGGTGAAATCTATATCCCTATTTGGAGGAAGTCTCGAGATTTCTTCAGGAAACACGTCTGAAAAATTCTACATCATGGGTATATTTTATAAACAAATAAAATTTTCCTTTGAATTAAGATATCCTACCTATATTGCATAAATTTGACATTATTTTCTAATACATTTTTCTAATTGAGAGGCTTTTACTGGTCTTAGTGTGCCCTAAATTTCTTGCCTCTTTCCTTCTTCATCCATATAGTTAATAGTTTTTGTTTTACAGTTAATGAGGGACCAGTGCATTTTCAAACAATCCATGCCTATTAGGACATCATATGATCCTAGGGGAAACACATTCAAGTCTACCATAAGAGACTGACCTGCTAACTTTAAGGCGCAGTTGCTGACCTTGGCCAACACCCTTCTCTTTGCTCCCATGGCTAGTTATACTAACCAAGGATTCTTAAACTTAACAACTTGCAAACAACATTGTTCTACTACTTTGGGACTAATATAACTCAAAGTAGCTCCTGGATCAATTAAAATAGATATAGTTTAGTCCAATATTTTACCTTCAAATTCTACCATGGTTGGTTGGTATTTCGCCTGATGGTCTTCAAGGGCGGCATTGACTTTAGGAATACTTCTTACGACTTCTCCCATATTTGATGCTTCTTGAATCGATGGAACATGATCTGTTCCCTGACAGTATGGACAATTTTTGACGTAATGAGGTCCTCCACATCCAAAACCCTGTACTGGAGGTCTAGCTGCTACTTCCACTTCAGTTCTGCCCAACTGCTCATTAGGCTTGGATGCACTTGGAAGTCTAAATCTAGGTTGATTTCTATTCATATTTATATTTTCTTGCCCTTTATGGGGTCCCTTTTTTACTATGGACTTATTTCCTTTGCTATTAGAGGGAAACTTGATCCCCTTTTTGTCAGCCCATCTCTTTCGCACATCTCCCTTTTGCCTGTTTTTTTGATAGCATAATCGATCTTTTCGTATAACTTTGTCGATGGCCTTCAGGTTATCAAACTCGTGACGCTCTTTCATGAACAATGGCAGACTCCTAATAAATTGCCGCACTTTCATTTTTTCTTCTCGTATGTAAGGAAAGTACCAAAGCAAGAATGTAAATTTCGCTATGAACTCATTCATAGACAACTGTCCCAATCGAAGATCATGAAACTCCTTTGCCTTTTCATCATAAAATCTTTCAGTTAAATATTTCTCCTTAAAATACTTTTGAAATTTTTCCTAAGTTATGCTCTTCTCATTTACTTCACCCACAATTTTTACTTCTTCCCACCATAGGGTGGCTTTTCCTTACAGTTGAAAGATGGCCAAGCGAGCCTTTAAAATATGATTGTATTCATACAGCTGAAGGTACTTATTCATATTGATAAGCCAGGCTTCAATTGCCTCTTCTTGTTCACCATCAAAGAGGGGTGCTTTTATTTTTTGAAATTTTCCTTACATTTCTATTCTTTGTCTTTTCTACATTTTGTGTTCTGCTACATTATCAAATTATTCCTCTTGATTTTCTTCACCGCCTTCTGTTTATAAATTATCGGTTCGAAATTCTTTCTCACTAGTCATGTTCCTATGCTCAGGACTAGGAATTGGTTGTCACTGATTCTGTCTATCGAACAGACTTTTCATAATCTTTTCCTGCTCCAGCATAAGCCTTTCATTATCTTCCCATAACTGAGTTATCTCATGCTTCAGTTCATGCACAGTTTCCAATATTTTAGTATTGGTATTGCACGTCTCTTCCCCCAACTGTACCCATACATCAAGATTGGCTTCTTGAAAATATGTTGGTTCTATTCCTGTCACGGGTCTGTGGGGTGTAATTCTAGTCCTCCTCATGTTGGTTGCTTTTCGTTCTTTCTCTGTGCACATCATAAATGTTGTTATTCATTTATTTTCCATAGGTCTCAGCTTTGTAACATGAGTGCTCTGATACTAATTGTCACATCCCTAACATACTAGTTAATATAACAAGGTGAATGTAAAAAAAAAAAAAATATGATTGTAATCTATTTATACTATGTCAAAATATGTACATATCACATTAAATTCATTTAATACACCTGTCACAATTGTAATGAAGGCTTCTTCTCCAAGTTTATAAGTTAAATCTATTGATATACATAAACTTCAATATACATTAATGCAAATAGTCTTGACATGGTACAAGGCTAATGAATTGGAGTCCTAATTTGGTGGACCTAGCTACCCATGAGTTGGCAGAAGCAGTGTTTTGGGCTTTTCACCTTGCGTTACAGCTATTGTTACCACCTCGGGAGTATCCCTCCATCGACGGTCCTTAGAAACAATACACATTCCAACGATGATGAGCACATCCTTATCCTTTTGGTCCACTATTTGAGGGGTGTTTTCTGATGTTTGCGTGCATTCTGGCAGAGTCTCCTAGCTTTGACCGACAACTCCAATTCTCTCATAGGTTCATCTTCCTTACTCTGAAATTCATTTTCCAATACACAATTTTCCCCTTTATTTGTTCCTACCGTGATTATGTTCACAACTTCCAGGCATACAGAGATGGTTGCAATAAGTTCTCCTTCAAGAAGCAGTCTTATGGTTGCAAACCTAACCAGGTACAGGGTTTCATGCTTTAGTCTTAAGTATCATATGTTACAATTATTGTTTTCTACCACATTGTTAATATTGTTGTTGCATTTTCCTAGGTTTTGTTGGGGTTCTCATTCTGCTCGAATATGAATGCCCAAGAGTGAAGCTCCCCTCCAATGTCTGGTCTTGGGTTCACGATTCTATTCCTTTCCCAGCCTCTGGGTAATGTGGATTACTGTATTCTGAATTCTTTTGGGTTATGAGTCTTTGTACCATTACGTTATTGTACTCATAATGGGTCTAAGTTTATAACTTAATTAAATCTTCCTTTCTTCTGAATTGTATTAGTTTTCTGGGGTTAAACCCTCTTAGCTTCAAGTCATGGGTTTCCATGCCCGTCGTTTCAGATTCTGGGCATGTAATTTAATTTTGAGTTGTAATTTTTCTTTGACAAGTAGAATTGAACCACTCCGTTATCACTTATGAGTTGTGATTATTTTTTTATATGGAAATTCATTCATATTTAAAGACTATGTCATAAGGGTTTAAGAAATAATGCTTGATATATATGTATAACTGGATTTTGTAGATATGGTTCTACACAGTTGCACATAATCATTCAGATATATTTTTCTCAAATTTACATTTTCCATTATATATATATATATATATATATATATCACATAATTGTTTAGAGTATATCGCTCATATTTACAGTTTCTCTTCTTGGGTTTTATTCTTAGAAAGTGCAATTCATCTCTTTCATGTTCATTTTCTTTAATGCATTTTCTAGTTTATTCACAATAAGAGAGGGTAAGGAAATTCGACCCTTGACCCTCAGATGGGTAATTTTTGTTTTACAGGAATATCTTTCTTGTTGGGAGTTTAATGTTTCTGGGTTCAAAATTTCCTAAATTTTTAGTTCAAAGATGTTTGCTTATGTAATAGTTATGCTCTTAATGCATTCTTTAACTCCTTTCTATCTCAAATATCTTAAAGGACATGTTTGGCCTCTATTTTCCAGTGCTTGATTTCTCTAGCAAACTAGGGCCAAGTATAGAATGATCTAATTCGTTAGTTCAGAAGTAGATGTCTGACAATACTATTACAAAATTAATTTTTGTTCTAGATTTGTAATGCCTCGAGCTAGAGAGTCCCTATATAGTTCTAAAACAGTTATCATAACCCCTTTTTTATTTCTTTGCTTTCCTGAGGGTTTTCCCTCTTATAACCCTAGAGGAGGAATTTATTCCTAAGAACATTGTGTTTACCTAATCATCGAAGGATACAAGGTTATTCTTATGATTTATAGATTATAAATCTCTTTTAGTAAGAGTATAATTAAAATGGTTCAGTTAACCTTTATTAAACAATATTTTCCTGTTCTAAGATAACAGTTTTTTAGTAGCTTAAATACTACTATCTTGAAAGAATACGTTTAATCAAGAGCATACATATTTCCTAATTTCGGTAGATCATTCATCCTTCAGAATGTGATAAATACTTATCTCAATTTAGTCACTGTCGACTATTTGGAACAAAAACAATGTAAACTTTGAAACGGGAACTATAAACTCAAAACGGGAACTCTGGCCAAAAAACCCCAAAAAAACATCAAAAACAGTGCTAAAAACGAAAAGTGTGTATACTGGAACGATGTTTTTTTTTAGGTGTCAATTTTGAACGTGTTTTAAAAATGATAGTGACTACAAAAATTTACTACGAAATTTTCGTGCAAAATATAGCTTCAAAACGAAAGTGTTGATACTGGAATAATGATTTTTTTTTAGGGTCAATTTTCAAACTTTTTAAAAAATGCTAATAAAACCAATTTTTTATGTCTCAAACAAAGTTAAATTTTAAGGAAAAAACACATTAATGTTTCTGGTAGAATATCATTTTTCTTTCCTAAGTATAAATTTAACATGTTTTCAACCACAACATGCTAGATACAAAAGAAATTGAAATTTTTTCAACTATAAAACTAAAAAAACATGACATTATGAACAAATTATATCACTGAATGAATTCAAAAGTCTTTATTTGTATACTGAAAAAACAAACATTATATCTCTAATTTGATATTGCATTGTAGATATTTAAACAATAAAATTTATCATACTTAAGACATAATCCAACAACATAAAAATGCTTCATAACTTCTCATTTAACAAAATATGGAAAACATTAATTCTATTTGAAGATACGATGCATACATCAATTATATAAACTGTTTTAAACAATTATTCAAACTCAATCACCCAATAACCGTGGGTAGGTCATCGTCGTGCCCCCTTCCCCCAACCCATTACCGATCTTTCCCATTCACCCATGCCCTCTTCCCCCTTCTGCCCTACCCATGCGCCAACCCTTGCTACCCCCAACTCACCCACCCATGCACCATTTCCCCAACTCTTCCTTCCCTACCCCACAACTCTCCTCCCCATAAGCCCACCCCCTAACTCCCATTCCCCTCCAATCTCAACTCCTCCCCCCCTTCCTTAACGTCGGCCCCATGGGCCTCGCGCCCTACCCCCCTCCACCCTTACCTTACCCTCACCCCCCACCCTTACCCTACCCCCCGCCACCCCCCTACCCTTACCATACCCCCCGCCCCCCCCCCCCCTGCACTCCCCTTACCCATGTTTGACATCATATTCTAGTGTAAAATTGTTGTTTCTACATTGATACATAGCTTAATCTCAAGTCTTTTACAAGTAGTTAAAGTGCCAAAAGGCACATACAAGGGAGGTTGTGGGCTATTAGCTATAGAGCAATGAATACTACCATAGAGGGACACAAAAATCACAAAAGGAGTCATTTGTGAGGAGATAATTGGGACTTAAATAAATATGGATAAGTAGGTGGCAATCTAAAACAACTTAACATATCTTCCTTGTTGTGTAGAAATCAATTTTAGTAATGTGATTGCGTGCATAAAATGATTAAATATTTCCTTCAAACTTAAATCATTTAAACATCAAGCTTTGCATAGATGGTTTGTTTATTGAGTTATCAACATGAATAGTGCATGGTTTATTACCTTTTGCAAAGATTGGCCTTTGAAGAAATTTTGTATGAAATGTTTTAACAACATTTATCCTTCTATTAAAAATGTAAATATTAGAAGATATACTTCCACTATTTTGGAGTTCCACCTAGGTTTCCATTGTGTCTTTTCTAAGCCATTTTTCCTTCAGTGTAAGCATGTGTATAAATTTATTTATTTATTTATTAGAAAAAGTCAGAACAACAATTAGAAGCCCCGCTTCACTCTAACAGTGATAATCGTAATAATTAGAAAATATGATGGTATTCAACCTTGATTGAGGAATCCCCATGTATAGTCCATGTACTAGTTATAGAATATGGATATGCAAGCATTGAGAAACATTTCTTGGAATTTGAATTGCTCAACTTTTCATTCCTTTTGAGCATGACCCTTTTTTTTTTTTTTTTTCAAATGCACTCAGGAATGCTAAAGTAACAGTGTTTTCTCAAATTTCAAATATAAAATGTTATCCTTTGCTAGACATTCATATGCATACATCAAATTCACATACTAACAAATAAATGTGTTTTTTCCAGCACATAAATGTAAAGACCTTATTTTTAAAAATGTGTTTTATTTAATATTATCCTCACATTGATGAGTAGGGAGCCATGTAACATTAATTCCGATGTGATTATTCAACAAGAGTAAACACATCATTTGCTTTATAAATCGTTATTAAAATAAAAATGGCATAATGTCACTACTTTTGGGATTGTGTTAATCGATGAGACACAACTCTATAGTATTGTTTCAAGGTTTCAGATAGAGTATATAAATAATTGCTTCTCCAATCCACTAATAAGTATGCCTTTCTTATTTATGTAATGCTATGATTTTCATATATGAATGTTCAACTATGTTGCCATTATTATTTGGGTTAAATCAATTACATATAGCCAAACATTATTTCCATTGATACGAGTAACCATTTTAAAATGCTAAAATATCAAGTTTTTGTAGTTATAATTTAAGCCCATTGTGAAATCTCATATATTTTTCCACAAACAATACTCATCATTCTCCAAATTTAGTTCTCTCAACTCCATCGGCAAACTTTTGGTGATAGGCTTGCTGCCTTACCTTTTCCTCTCATTCCCTTTGTTGTAAAACAAATTCTATGACTGTCAGTGTTCCACATTTAACTTGCTTTCCTAAAAATGCCCATTAAAATTAGTTGGATATGCCTAAAATAAGAGTTAAGAGTAAAGGATTGGTAGATTAATGGATGAAACAATATGTATTAGCTCATGTAATAGGAAGGAAAATCCTTTAAACTTCTGTGAAAATGTCCATAATGAGACAAATAACTCTATAACATCGTTTCAAGGTTTCAGATTAAGTATATAAATTAATTTGATTATCCAATCCACTAAGAAGTACACCTTTCTTAATTTATGTAATGCTTTGATTTTCATATGTGAATATTCAATTGTGTTTCCATCATTACTTTAAACAAATCAATTACATATAACCAGAGATTATTGTAATTGATATCCATATGAACATTATATAATGCTAAAATCTCAACTTTTTGTAGTTATAATTTAAGCTCATTGTGAAATATCTTAATAATTTCACAATGATGATTTTTAATTAAATTCTTTAGAGAGGAAACGATGATAAATATGAAGAATTGCTACCATTGCCAACGGAGCAGCGCCACCCGACTAGTCGATTCCTGGAATCGGCGGGGCGGTCGATTCCCAAAATCGACCGGTGGTTGAGTCCAGCAAAAATGGCCTTGAGTATCAGTGATCGCTATTACCTGGCACCAAACATAACTCCATTTGTGAACTTTTTTGGGGCAGCAACCTTACCCTCCCATTATTGGAATTTATGATTCTAAAACATCCGGAGATCAACCACAAACCAAATTTTTGGTCACTATTCACCAAATTATTTGTTAGTAGAATGATATTTTATTTATTGAAAGTAAGGTATAAATTGCAGGCCTCATTTCAGCATAAGATTTAACCCTCGACTTTTGATTCAATAAAACTTTATTTCCACTACCGCTATTTATTAAAGTATCTAAAAAAACCAATAACAACGGCTACTTTATTAAGTATTTCTTTCCAAATAAAATAGTAAAAAAAAAATTATTGTTTAAACATTCAAAACATGTGATCTATGCATGCAATGACACGTAATTGGGATATATAAAAAGCAAAAATTACCAATTGAACTATCCAAGCAAACAAATAACAACTGCTGCTTTATTAAGTATTTCTTTCCCAATAAAATGGTAAAAAGCAGTAAACTTATTCCTTAGAAATTCAAAGCATGTGATACGGGGAATTGGGATATATATATATATATATATATATATATATATATATATATATATATATATATATATATATATATATATATATATTAATTAATCACCGGATGATAATTAGTAAGGTTCAAAACTGCACCTAAAATATATAACACAACCCCTTGTCTTCGCCACCCAGATTTTCTGCGTGTATTCGGCTTTCATTTTGATATGAACTTGGGAGTAAAAGTCGAGACTATGATAGATAAGATAGAGTTCCACGACATATGAATGAACCCGTGATAGGTGAGGGAGTCGAAATTGTTAATGGATGAGGACGATGATATTTAATTAATTAGTTAATGGATGAGGACGATGATATTTAATTAATGGCGGGGCGGTGGCGGGGCGGTCGATTCCGGGAATCGACCGTCTTCATATTTATCATCGTTTCCTCTCTAAAGAATTTAATTAAAAATCATCCTTGTATACCAAAATTCAAAATCATGTGTTAGGTGCACAGGTTGCACGATTTGTATGCATGGCACAATGAAAATATTAATGTGGAGAACGTGTAAAGGTACCTTAGTTTTTGTTTGGTTGAAGCTTTACTGAAAATGAACATTGGGCAACGTTGTTGAATCTTGCAGCAGTCGACGATGGAGGGTATTCAAATTTCAGCGCGTGTCTGAAGTGTGAACAAAGAAAAAGGCGCCGCAATCTGTAGACCTATGTTGAGAGAGATCGAGTAAGACAAATAAACAGCAGATCGGATAATGATTCTGATGCCGTCGCGGCTGATGCGTCACAATCTGTAGACCTATCATCCCGGGTTCGGGATACCAAACTTTAGATCGATTTCGCGTTAAACTTTAATGTGAATAACGTGTAAAACTTGGTTTGTTTCTGCGTGTTTAAAGCCTTGCTGAGTAATGAAGATGAACTTCACTTAATCTGGCATAGGGATGGTGAATATCACCAAAACTATACAGAGAAACAACTCAATGACAGATAATGATCCATGACGTCTAATTGTTAAGCGTTATCAAAAGAATAGAAAAGGCAGCTTGGTCCATCTTCCGCTATATATACCCACACAGCTCAGTATTAATTATATATTTCACAAGTGAAATACAGTTGCAATTAATATAATCGCTGTGAAGATAGGTATTTCAATCCTAAACATGGAATACAATACTTATCCTATATTCTTTATATTACCTGAATTTTTAGATGGATCTCAAAATATGTCTACGCTACCATGGTTGGCACTACGCATTCACAGCACGATGACCGGAATAATACTTTATTTCAATATTAATAAAGTAACCCCTTTCATTACTTCAAAACACACATAACTTCTAATTGTGCCAACCCTAAATTCATTCTTTGTCAAGATGGCTTCGACCAGTCGTTAAGATTTCTCCGCGCCACCCGACCGGTCGATTCCCGGAATCGACCGCCCCGCCCCGCCCGACCCGCGGCGGGTCGATTCCCGGAATCGACCCGCGGTCCATCTTCCGCTATATATACCCACGCAGCTCAGTATTACTTATATATTTCACAAGTGAAATACAGTTGCAATTAATATAATCACTGTGAAGATAGGTATTTCAATCCTAAACACGAAATACAATACTTATTCTATATTCTTTATATTACCTGAATTTTTAGATGGATCTCAAAATATGTCTACGCTACCATGGTTGGCACTACGCATTCACAGCACGCTGACGGGAATAATACTTTATTTCAATATTAATAAAGTAACCCCTTTCATTACTTCAAAACACACATGACTTCTAATTGCGCCAACGCAGGTCGATTCCTGGAATCGACCCGCCAGAAGTCATACAGTTTTATATAAAATTTCAAGAAGTGAGCAAAAGATATCCAGTTGCAGTAAGGTTTGAACAGAGTTGCAGAGCTCTTTCTCACTACAAACCCATCAACACAATGAAATCATGACGACAACGCTGGGTTGGGTAGATACCCTAACTCCCGCTCAAACAATTTACATCGTTCATTAAACGAGATTCAATGGACACCATTCAGACCAATAGCTGGCTATGATTCCTTGATGCCATAAGTCAGAAATCACGTGATGCTGGTCTAAGTGGTAAGCATCGTGAATGGTGTTGTATTATAAATTTTATAAAGAACACAAAGTCTATTGTTGTGTCAAATTAACATATGGATGAATGTGAACTGATTGCAAACAACCCATAACCTGTGTGTGTGAGATGCAAAATAGGTATGAAGTTCCCAAAAATCGTGATAATAGGGATTAAAATTATTCCAAATGAATGTAATGCAGAAAATCCATGACACTGGGGCATAGAATTATTGTAAATGTAGAACACAACTACGAAATCCTAAAGGTAAAGTTGTTACAATGTAGAACACAGCTACGAAGTCCTAAAGGTAAAGTTGTTACAATGTAGAACACAGCTACTAAGTCCTAAAAGTAAAGTTGTTATGGTATATGATATACATTTAAAGGTTAATACATTTGAAGGTTTATATATATATATATATATATATATATATATATATATATAACCTAAATCTAAACGCATTCATACATATAGGGGTAAAAGAAAAATAAACATAAAAATAGAATGGGAAAGGATAATATTAAAAGAAAAACGTTTAAGAAAAAGAAAGATATGCACAAAACCATATAAAACTGTATGACTTCTGGCGGGTCGATTCCGCGGTCGGGCTGGGCGGGGCGGCCCGAGGGTGGTGCTGCTCCGTTGGCAATCGTAGCAATTGTGATCCATATTGCATTAATCATTTCATACAGGTAACCTGTACTATCGATTCCATTAGTAATTGTCCAAGTTGAGTTAGGATCCCACATGCTTAGTCCATCATCTTTAAAGACTGATCTCTTGTTGGCTGTGTCTTGGGGTAGCAAAGATATCCTTCACATTAATTCAATAAACTTTCGAATAAAGGAGTGGATCAGTCCTGTAGCAACGCGCTCAGATGCTTGATCATGGACGCAATCTTGGAAGAAATAATGTACCTTGAGTCCCATTCAACAATTGCAATGCTGGAAAGGATCTTGGCCAAGTTGGCTTCCAGGAATGACAGGTCGGCTTCATCCAAAGAATAAACTCAAGTCAGCCCTACTATGATCAAAATCGTGTGAATGAATATGTATAAATACGTGATGACTCCCTCATTCAACCCCATTGAATTTGGTTAAGCAGAAGCAAGGAACTCGATGAGAAAAGAAGATAGGAAGATTCAGACTTGAGGACGATGTGAAGAGATCAAAGAAAGAAGTTTTTCGATGCTATATTCTATTCTAGATCAAAGGTTATTGGTGAAATTTCTTCGTAGCTATACTGGAGAATTGAGCTCAGCCTATGCATAACACATATCTCTGCCTTTTCGAGAACAAGAAATCGGCCTGTGGAGACTTGGAACAGACCTCGGTATGTTAAGAGTCTTTATAAAAGGTTGGAGCCTTGTGAGATCTTTAAGAGTCTTTATACAAGGTTGGAGCCTTGTGAGAGATGAGGTTGGAGCGTGGATTTATATTTGAGGTTTGGAGTCGTCATACAAGATTGGAGCTTTGGAGCTTTGCGAGAAAACATGTTGGAGCTTAGATTTATATTTGAGGATTAGAGTTCTCATTAAAGGTTGCAACCTTGAAAAAGTTAGAGATTTTGTTGTATAGTTAGGGTAAAAGAGGATTAGAGTGCTCAGTGTCTTTATTAATAAAATTATTTTTTTGTTCTATTTCTAGTGTTCAAAAATATTAATTGGCATAACATAACAATTGAAAGAAATATTGATTCACCACCCCCAACCCCCTCTCAATATTTTCAACATGTTATGCATATCCAGCTAATTTTAATGGGCAATTGCATTTTTAGGAAAGCAAGTGTTCAAAAATCTTAATTGGCATAATATAACAATTGAAAAAAATATTGATTCCCCAACCCCCTCTCAATATTTTCAACATGTTAGGCATATCCAGCTAATTTTAATGGGCATTTGCATTTTTAGGAAAGCATTTGAAAGGTGAACGAGACGAAAAGGTCAAGCATAAAGGAAAAGGTCAAGCAGAAAGCATATCACCCAAGCTTGCCAATAGAGTTGAGAGCACTAACTTTGGAGAATGATAGGTATCATTTGTGGAAAATTATTAAGATATTTCACAATGAGCTTAAATTATAACTACAAAAAGTTGAGATTTTAGCATTATATAATGTTCATATGGATATCAATTACAATAATCTCTGGTTATATGTAATTGATTTGTTTAAATTAATGATGGAAACACAATTGAATATTCACATATGAAAATCAAAGCATTACATAAATTAAGAAAGGTGTACTTCTTAGTGGATTGGATAATCAAATTAATTTATATACTTAATCTGAAACCTTGAAACAATGTTATAGAGTTATTTGTCTCATTATGGACATTTTCACAGAAGTTTAAAGGATTTTCCTTCCTATTACATGAGCTAATACATATTGTTTCATCCATTAATCTACCAATCCTTTACTCTTAACTCTTATTTTAGGCATATCCAACTAATTTTAATGGGCATTTTTAGGAAAGCAAGTTAAATGTGGAACAATGACAGTCATAGAATTTGTTTTACAACATAGGGAATGAGAGGAAAAGGTAAGGCAACAAGCCTATCACCAAAAGTTTGCCGATGGAGTTGAGAGAACTAACTTTGGAGAATGATGAGTATTGTTTGTGGAAAAATATATGAGATTTCACAATGGGCTTAAATTATAACTACAAAAACTTGAGATTTTAGCATTTTAAAATGGTTACTCGTATCAATGGAAATAATGTTTGGCTATATGTAATTGATTTAACCCAAATAATAATGGCAACATAGTTGAACATTCATATATGAAAATCATAGCATTACATAAATAAGAAAGGCATACTTATTAGTGGATTGGAGAAGCAATTATTTATATACTCTATCCGAAACCTTGAAACAATACTATAGAGTTGTGTCTCATCGATTAACACAATCCCAAAAGTAGTGACGTTATGCCATTTTTCTTTTAATAACGACTTATAAAGAAAATGATGTGTTTACTCTTGTTGAATAATCACATCGGAATTAATGTTACATGGCTCCCTACTCATCAATGTGAGGATAATATTAAATAAAACACATGTTTAAAAATAAGGTCTTTAGATTTATGTGTTGGAAAAAATGCATTTATTTGTTAGTATGTGAATTTGATGTATGCATATGAATGTCTAGCAAAGGATAACATTTTATATTTGAAATTTGAGAAAACACTGTTACTTTAGCATTCGTGAGTGCATTTGAAAAAATTTAAAAAAAAAAGGTCATGCTCAAAAGGAATGAAAAGTTGAGCAATTCAAATTCCAAGAAATGTTTCTCAATGCTTGCATATCCATATTCTATATCTAATACATGGACCATACATGGGGATTCCTCAATCAAGGTTGAATACCATCATATTTTCTAATTATTACGATTATCACTGTTAGAGTGAAGCGGGGCTTCTAATTGTTGTTCTGACTTTTCCTAATAAATAAATAAATTTGTACACATGCTTACACTGAAGGAAAAATGGCTTAGAAAAGACACAATGGAAACCTAGGTGGAACTCCAAAATAATGGAAGTATATCTTCTAATATTTACATTTTAATAGAAGGATAAATGTTGTCAAAACATTTCATACAAAATTTCTTCAAAGGCCAATCTTTGCAAAAGGTAATAAACCATGCACTATTCATGTTGATAACTCAATAAACAAACCATATATGCAAAGCTTGATGTTTAAATGATTTAAGTTTGAAGGAAATATTTACTCATTTTATGCACGCAATCACATTACTAAAATTGATTTCTACACAATAAGGAAGATATGTTAAGTTGTTTTAGATTGCCACCTACTTATCCATATTTATTTAAGTCTCAATTATCTCCTCACAAATGACTCCTTTTGTGATTGTTGTGTCCCTCTATGGTAGTATTCATTGCTCTATAGCTAATAGCCCACAACCTCCCTTGCATGTGCCTTTTGGCACTTTAACTACTTGTAAAAGACTTGAGATTAAGCTATGTATCAATGTAGAAACAACATTTTTACACTAGAATATGATGTCAAACATGTGTGTTCTTATCACAACGGAAGACCTAAAGATTAAGTTGAAATTCAATCATAAACAAAATATCATTACTTAAATATCAACAACAAATCACTCTCTATCCATGCATTGAAAAAACCAAACACCTTTTCTATTGTTATTCAAACAATTTTACTCCCTCCGGGAGGGGTTGGGGGTGTAGGGGGTTTGGGGGGGTGGCGGGGGCCAATGGGGGATGGGGCGCGGGAGTGTGTGGGGATGGTAGGGGGTAGGGTGAGGGAAGGGGAGGGGGGCCGGGGAGGGGGGGAAGCTTAGGAAGCATCGTTCAAACAGAAAATTCAGCTGAAAACAAACATCTAGCGTGGCATGCAAAAGATGGACCACGAATAAATACAGAGTTGGCGAGCGAAACAAAGAGAAAACACAGATTTGATGGATGCAAGGAGTACAATAACTTGGTAATCATATCGAGGGATTTGTCATCATCATCATTTTCGGAGATTGGATCAGGCATGTTACTTTAATTATTAATGTGTAGTGAATCCAGACAAGAGATCTCTCGTGAGAGGAATAAGTTAATGGGGCCGGGGCTTCAATGTAGTCGTTAGGGGGTTGTGGGGGGCGCATGGGTAGGGGCTCGCCCATACTTGCCTAATTGTGCACTTAGTCTCATTATCCCTCACCTGACCTCCCGCTCCCCATCGACCCGCCTGCCCGTTAGAGGTGGCTGGGCAATTCTGATTATACAAATAGAAAATTTATGGTATATTTTTGTTGTTAATTTAAGTTAGTTTGTTTTTTTATTTACTAATTTATGTGTTTTTTTTAGGAAAATGGCATCAAGGAAAATTTCTGTGAATCATTCTGGACCAAAGAGTCTTAAAGGTGTATCTTCAAAAAACATTGGTGAATGAACTCCACCTGAGCTCATGCCTACAAATATTTCAAGTGCTTTAAGTGATAAGAAGCTAATCTCAGATTGGAAAAGTTCAAAAGAGGTGAAATTTCCATCAAGAGTCTGGTATGTGAAAGAAAGAGAGAGCACAACTGTGATTTTCGCATTGATTTTTAAGTTAATTATTATTTTTTGAAAAAAAAAGTTGTTATTATTATTATTTTGACATGAAATTCATAAAAAAAACTATTATTTGACCATTTTTAGTTAATATTTTTGTATAAAAATTGTGATTTTGACATGTTAATTCTAGTAAAAAATTATCAAAACGTTTAGTTTTTTTGTTATATTTATGTTAAAAATGGTTATTTTTATGTCCATTGTTAAAAAATGTTGTTTTTTAGAAACAATTATTTCATGTGGATTGAAAAATTAATTAAGGATGTATAAATATGTAGATTATCTAAAATTCAAACTATCGACTTTCTAATTTAAAAACGCAAAACAATTAAAACCCCCCTAAAAAAAAAAAAAATTAAGATAGAGAACAAGAAAATATGAATAAAATGACGACTTCAAAAACTATCAAATTTAGAAAATAATTTTTTACATTTCACACACTAGAAAATTAAAAGTCAAAAAATAGGTCTTTTAAAAAAAGGGTGTGATGCAGAATACTCACTTTTTAAAATCAGCATGAAAATCACTACCATTCTAAAACTTGATTTCATCGTTGAACATGAAAAAAAATTAAAGTTCCAAAAACCATGTTCTAAAAAAAACATGTGTATTCTGCATCACCACTTTTGAAAATCGGGTCATTTTTTTGCTATCTCTACGAAACGGGTAACAGTATCAGTTCCGTTTCAAAGTTTACATTGTTCAAACCAAATATATGCTGCTAGATTTACTTCCCAACCTTTAGACTCACTTGCAAGCCTGAATCCCCCCCCTGAGTTGTTTCTAACATGTAGTAAGACTAGCAGTTCCTTTGCCACAACTATAGGGTCTTAACGAGACATAGCTTATAAACCCCATCTAACATATCAGAACGTAAGCCTGTTTCTTGTGTTACTTATTTTCTTTTTGTCTCAGGTACTCATACCCCCTTGATCCCTTCTTTCAGAATAAATCTTCAAGAAAGTAGTTAGGGATAGGTAACCGCCTACCCTAACTACCTGACATGTGAAAATTACACATTTGTCATCAAAACATTTGCCTTAAGCATAATTAATCAAAATAATAAATGTATAAGCTTTAATAGTAATATCCAGATTGTTTAACTACAGTAATTAAATATTTACAATTTTTGGGGACATCACAGGGTAGCCATTATCTACCCCTAAATGGGGGTAGCCATTAGCAAATCCCAAAATTTCTCGTAGAGAACATCAACGTCAAAATGATTGAGATGAGACACAATAGTTTTCAATTCCTTTAACCTAGTGTTGTCAATTCACGTTAAATCCAATGATGTCCTAATTGTGTTATAGTTGAAGTGGGGAGAGTAGGAGTAAAGTTATTATTTAATTACTATTCAGGAAAGTAGTGGTTTAATTTTATTTTTTTCACAGGAATTTTCTATACAATTTTTTGGTAAAATGGTGAACATAATTTGCTCAAAATATATTTTTGAGTATACAAATAGATTCAATGTTTTGAAAAACCTTGGAGCATTATATTTTTTCAAATTACATCATTATGAATTAAGATTCAAAATATTTTCTATCAGATTTCATCCAACTAAAATTAACTAAAGTAATTTCTTTGAAGAGGGAAAAACCATCTAAGGTTTAGACTACATATTTAGGAAAAAAATTAATGACTAAAAAATTATCTCAACGTAAGATTACAACAAGAAGATAGGTGAACAGTAACATGAAATCATACAAAGTGTAGTGAATTACCTTTCATAAGAAATTATTTCTTAAATATTTATATTTTATTATTATTACAATGGACGTTGTCTATCCCTTATAATTTATATTTTAAAACTATTTTTTTTTGTAAGCTATGGTAGTACCTTTCCTTTTCTATTCACATAAAACGAGGTTAAGCCATATACATCTTTTTGGTGGCCTCAACCCACCTAGATGGGAAATCGGGTCTGTTGGCCACCTCAAATTATTATAAGCCATCGAGTAGCAAAAATGAATAAGTCTATCAATCCATGCTAAATAAGCTTCGCAACAAAAAATTCTAAGCATATGCCTGACAGTCGTGAAAAAAAACAAGAAAATGGAATACTATCCCTAGAAAACAAACATGATAAACAACTGCAAGAACTAAAATTTCATTCCTCCACAATCTCAGGTGTTGCTGCCGCTTCGCTTTTTGCTAGAATAAGCTGCTTCAGCTGTTGCTTGATTTCATTCAACTTACTATCCTGCATGATCATTGTGATTTGAAGGTTCATCATTTCCTTCTTCATATTAGGCATACCCTGGGCCAACTCCTCCAATTCTCCTACAACTTGCTCCAGCGCCTTAGCGAGTAAGTGCTTCAACACACAGTAAATGTGCAAGGCCTGCTTGTATAACGTCATTCGTCCCCTGGTGTTACCCGGGTCCGGAATGAGGTCCCCCCATTCTTCCATTTCAAGCTCTGAATCTTCTTCCATTACATTTTCTTCTAGTTCCTGAATGAGCTTATGGATATCCTCATCAGTGCCTTCTCTGTACACCCTTTCAGCCTCTTGAATAGTTTTTCTCATAGTTTTCTAACTGCGTCTTTGAGGGGCAGGTGTTGAGGTCGCTAGGTTATTATGACTGGGCTGGTTAGGCCAACCTCTTCCACCACACGCACCACCCCATATAGGGCACGCCATTTTACTCCTTACAACTGCCTGTTTACCATGGCCAACAACAAAGGTTAGATTCTCTGAAATTTCTTTTGTTCCCATTTCTTGAGTTCCATTCTCCCAAATTTTGCCGTCCCCACTCCAAGTTGTCCCGATGGTGTGGCTACTCCCAGGCTTTCCTCCCCTTGGTCTTGACAAGTGACTACTCTTTGTAGTCTTCTCTACCACCCAAATTTCTTGTTTATCCTCCTCGGGCTACCCCTGAGTGCAACACTTGCAGAATCCCAGCAGGTCTTTACCCTTGTTTTCACGGTTCCTTCCAATGTTGTGCCATTCCTCTGAATTTTTCATCTTTCCACCCTCTGCCTCCTTACTGCGAGCTACAAGGGACCTCTTGCAGACTTCTCCCTCTCTTTGCTACTCCTAGATCACCCTCCTCTTCCATTAAACTACCTAAGATTAAAAAAAATACAAGATTTGAATTTGCGAAAACATACCCGGACCTCTGCTCAGATGAAATAAGTTCATGCTGTGCTCCTACCATCTTCCTCTTTCGCTGCATAATGATCTCACTTACTCCCTTCGCCACCCTCATCAGCCACCTCCCACCTTTCCAGCATCCCATCATTCTTCCAACGTCGATTCCTGTTGTTTCTTCCCCCACTCCCTTGTCACCTCTATTCCTCGGGATTCTATCTTGCCTGCATGCTACCCCCACATCCTATTTTATTATGGGAATGTTTGGTGGTCGGCATTGTCAACCTTTCCCCTTCATGATCTGTTCACATGTCATATCCCAGTCTCTCACCCCGATCGGAGGCCACTTGTATCTATTACCTTGAGTTCGTGTCTGCATTATCATTATGGGTAATAATTACTTTGACGAGCTCCCATCTTTGCTCTTCTGTATGCATCGACCATATACTATCAACCTTACCCACTTTTTCATTGCATCCCCAATTAGCAAGGAAGTCCAGTACCTTATTACCATCCCTTCTGATATGATTGATGATCTTATAGTCGATTCTTTTATGAGAATTTCCATGTCCTGAATTAGGCCTGTCGTCCTCCAACTCTATGCTAATTTTTCCCAATCCTTGCCATTATTCAATTTTCTGAGCATCTCTATCACTAGATTTGAGTCACCCTCTATTTCCAAATTATTGTATCCATTTCGGATCACTATTCTTAATCCTTAGTGAATTTCCATTAGTTCTGCTTCGTTGTTGCTCATAATACCCCCATGATTTGCGTACACCCATCTTGTCCTCCCTTGATGATCCCGAAAGATGCCTCCGAACCATGCTAGCCCTGGACTTCCTTTAGAGGCTCCATCAAAGTTCTGTTTGATGAAGCCATCTTGAGGGTGCCTAAAATTGTCAGGGCTATGGATGAGAGTTGCTGGATCTTTCTGCTTCTGGGGGTGAACCATTCCTTGTTCTAAATTGAGGTATGCCAAGATCTTTCCTTCCTCTAGAGTTGTTTTCCAATCTTCTTGATTCTAGTTTTCTGCTAGGATTGTTTCCCTTATGTGGCTTTGGGTTCTTTTCCAGATCAGTTCTGGCGCTATTTCTTTGTCTTGAAATATTCTCCGGTTTCTTTCTTTCCATGTCATCCACATATTTAAGCCCACCGTTAAACTCCGGGCCCTTCTAACCACCGGGCTCAGGAATTGGCCTCATCCCCATTGGTTAATAGTTTCTTTAATGTTGCGAGGATCTCTATTTGTCTTCCCAAAAATATTTTTGATTTCTTCCCATTGTTGCTGAGCGAAAGGGCATGAGTTTAGAAGATGTTCCTATGTTTCCTGGGCTTGTTTACATAGATAGCATCTGGGGGGTCCATGGACTCCACGCTTTTGAATCTGATCCCATGTCAGGGTGCTACCCTTACCTACCAACCATAAAAACATAGTTACCTTTGGCCACTAGTGACTCTGCCAAATTTGTTTCCAAATGGGGGCATTTTCATCTTGCCCTTGCTGCGTGGTTAGACGGTAAGCTTCTATGATCCTGAAGGTTCCTGTCATAGATCTACCCCATCTCAATATATCTAGACTTGTTCTGGTAATTATTCTCCTAGAATTCATTTCTCTTGTATATAGCTTTCTTTGTTGAGTATCAATGTTTCTATCCCACACTTTCTGATCCTTCCAAGTTCTCGAGGTTTCCTCTTGTTTTTTTTCATTCCAATAATATCTTACATAAGTTATTCCTTCCTCCTTTGCCCTCTGACATGTGTTTGTAAGGCCCTCCATTTCATTTAGTTTTCCTCTTTTCTACCAAGCTTCATCCCATAATTTAGCCGAATTTCCGTTATGGATTCCCCAGAATGCATGTTTGGAGATCATGTCTCTGTTTTGACTGGCCAGGTTCCATATTGTAGATCCTCTTGGTGTTTCTTCATGTCTTAGGAGGTCTTTAGTAGTTGTAGGCATGTTTTATTTTTATGTCCAAATTCTTTTCCATAGGTCTCCTCCTCCCTTCATCCATCTCCACCACAGCTTCTCTCCCATTACTTGATTCGGGATATAGGGGTCTCTCAGCCCAAATCCCCCTTCTGTTTTATTTTTTGTTAGGCCCTTCCACGATATCAGGGCCCATTTCTTTTGCTGTTGTGGCCCTACCCAAATGAATTTATTGAATATCTCCACCATTTTTGTGCATGCCCCTTTGGGTACAGCCGTTGCCGACATAGGGTAGATGGGAATTTTTGTAAGACCGATTGAAGAAGCATTGTTCTTCCTGCTATATTCAAGGTTTGGAAGGACCATTTTTCTAGTATGTTCTTGATTTTTTCTATGGTTTGGTGCAAGTTAGACATCTTTAGCAGATTTAGGGCTAGTTGGGTTCCCAAGTACTTTGTGGGTAAGTCTCCAGAGCGAAAGCCCAATATTCTAGTCAAGAAGGATTTAACAGTACCCGGCATGTTGAAGAGGAATGTACATGATTTTTCCTTGTTGATTTGAGTGCCTAAAGCTTCCATGAGAAGGTCAAGAATCATTTTTATTCTTTTTACTTCACTTAGGGAGACTGCGTAGAAAAGCATGATATCATTTACATATTGCTGGTGGGTGATCGGTAGGTTGTTTCCCCATAGTCTCAACCCTTTAATTTTCCTTTCTCTCAGTTCTTTCTTGATGTATCTGCCCAATCCTTCTGCTGCTATGATGAACAAAAATGGGGACAAGGGGTCCCCTTGCCTCAGTCCTCTTGTGGCATTGAAATTCAAAGTTGGCATTCTATTCAAGAGAATGGAGGAGTTTGGCGTGGAGATCGTATCTTTCACCCATTGTATCCACCTATTGCAGAAACTAAATGCCGCTAAAACCGTTTTAAGATAATCCCAGTTTAGTCAGTCATATGCCTTTGAGAGATCCATTTTGATCATCATGCCTGCTTCCTTTTTTATTTTCAAGGATTGTACCACCTCCTGAGATACTACTAAGTCATCAAGTATTTGTCTCCCTTCCACAAACCCAGTTTGTTCCAGAGAGATAATACTTGACAGAATTGGCTTCAGTCTCTTGGCTATTAGTGTGGCAATAATATTATAAATTACATTACATAGAGCAATGGGTCAAAAACCCTAGGCAATATCAGAGTTAGTAGTTTTGGGAAGAAGAGACAAGAGGGTTGAGTTTAGACCAGGACATACCTTCTGATTCCGCCACGATTCTTCAACCACCTCCAAAATGTCTTGCCCCAAGAATTTCTAGCCCTATTGGTAGAATTCTGCTATGAATCAATCTAGTTTTGGATCTTTATTCTTCTTCATCCCTTTCACAATCTCGTCCACTTCCTCTAGGGTTGCAGCTCTCATAAGGGCTAGATTCTGATCTCTAGTGATCAGTTTTGGGATCCCATTATAAATCCTTCCAATAGCTGCTCCTCTATTCACTTGGGGTTCTGTAAGGAGGTATTTGAAGTGACCTACTAGAGTCTACTCCATTTCCTCATGTTGGGTTAGGCGTCGTCCATCTTCATTTGTGATGGAAAAAATTCAATTTCTTTGTCTGTGTTGAATCGTGGCTTGATGGAAGAATTTCATATTTATTTCTCCTTCTCTAAGCCAGTTCACTCTTAATTTTTGTTTCCATAGAATCTCCTTCTATTTTCTTCTTTCTTCTATTTGGCTTGTTAATATCCCTTCTTCCTAGATTCTTTACTCACTTATACCATCTAATATTATTTCTTGTTGCAAGATTTTCATTTTCTGGTCTAAGAGCTGTTGGTCTTTGAATATGTTCCCAAATTCTTCTCTATTCCATTTTTTGATCTTCTCCTTGAACTCTTTTAATTTTAATTGCAAGGTCTGCATTTTGCTTCTTCCTCTTTGCTGGTTCTGATTCCACCACTCCACTTTTGTCATGAATTTATGATCCCTGAGCTAAAAGGGCTCGAATCTAAAAGGACATTCTTTTGGATTGGCCTTAATGTCAATTTCTACTCTGATCAGCCAATGATCTGAACCCATTCCTGGTAAGATCATTACTTCAAAAAATATGTCTCTGTTTATTACTTGTTCAGATATTAAGAATATGTCCAGTCTTGAAGCAATTTGGTTTATACCTCCTCTTATGTTATTCCATGTATGTATCCCATTTGTAGTGGGTATGTCCACCAGTCTTTGTTCCGATATCATATTGCCAAAGGTTTCCATGTCCAGATCAGTTCTTCTCAGACCTCCTCATTTTTCCTCAAGGGATGTGATCATGTTAAAGTCACCTCCTATAATCCATGGTAAATTTGGGAATAAACTTCAGATTGTTCCCACCTTTTGAAGAAAGCTTCTGCGTTCTCCCATTAAATGGGGACCATATACTCCAGTGAGAAGGACCCATTCTCGAGAACCTATATTCCTGAATTTGCCTGAAAGAATTCGAGGCACACTCACCCAATTTTCAAATTGAACTTCCTCTGGGTTCCATAGAATTGCCAAGCCCCCTGCACTACCTATAGCATCCTACCCCATTATTTCATAATGAGGCTGAAATTTCTTGATTATCTCTTTCAATTTCTGTTCACTAATTTTTGTTTCTTGAATAATCATTATACTAGGTTTATCTTTCTTCAATCTGTCCTTCAGATATCTTTGTTTCCCCTTACTATTTAACCCTCTAATATTCCATGTTGTAATTATCATTTTAACAATTTAAGGGGTTGTTTGAATACCTCTGAAAGAGGTATAACTCTTCCTGAGTTGAGTAGCATATCTCCAACCATTTTGATGGTTTCGCTCATCGGTCTTCTTCCTCTTTTTCTCCCTGCTTTTCTGATGTTACCCATTTCTGTGCCTTTTCCTCCTTGCGCTCCTAGCTATTCTAGTTGATTTGCTATGGCTGCTCCTCCTTTCTCCTTATATTTTTGGAACATGTCCTTGTATAATTTCTTTTATTCTTCCAGTATGAATTTTTCATCCAGATGATGCCATTCATGCAGAACTTTCTTCATTACTTGTTCTTCTTCACTTCCTTTGTCCTTTTGTGGATCTATCTCCATTTGGGATAGGTATTGGGGGGTTCCTACATTTCCTCCTTCCTTCTCCTGTTCTAAAATTGTTTGCATCATGTCTTTTCCTTTATCCCCTTTTATAGGTTTCGCTGGTTCCTCTTCACTATCTTCCTTTTCCAGTTCCATTTCCTCTTCCTGTAGTACCCCAAACTTGTTTTTGTTTTCTCTGGCGGCTATTTTGTCGGATGGTTTTAGAGGAAATGATCCTTTTTGAGATTTCCTTCTGGTAAGCACTTATGTGAACCCTTCATCGTCCTCCTTGTTTGCCTCTATCTCCTTTTGCTCCTCCTCTCCCTTTTCTACTGCTACTCTAGATGCATTTAGGGGACATTGTTTAAAGCGATGACCATATTCGTGGCATCTTCTACATCGGAATGGGATATGCTCATAATCCACTAGTTACTGCCAGACCTCATCATGGTACACTACTTTAATGTACTCCGGTGGCGGTTCTGTGATATTCATGTATACACAGATCCTCGAATAGGACATATATTTTCCTCTTTTGGTGGTCTCAGCCACTTTAACAAATGTCCCAATAATGTTTCCTATCCCTTCCAGAATCTCTGGATCCCAAAACTCGATTGGGAGTCCAAACAGTCTGACCCAGATAGGCGTCGCTAAAATTTTTTCTTTGTCTAGGTTGTAGCATTCCTCCCAGTGCCTCATAAATGGACCAGTGTTGTTCAGGAAATAGGGTCCCCCCTCAAAAATCCTCTCCTTATCTTCCAAGTTAGTGAAGATAACCATAAAAAAACCCTTTGCTCCTAGTTTTAGGTCTATGTGTCCCTTAGGCTTCCATCTCTATTGTATCCGTTTGGCTAAATCCTTCTCAGATGATCAAGTCCCCACAAACTTACAGATCAGAGCATGATTTTTCATGTATCCTCTATATTCTTCAAGTTTATTGTTAGGGATTACGAACCTAGGTTTTTTCATTGCTCTCAGTAGGCATCTACTTCCCAGCCCTACTTGCCAATGAGCCCCCATGACCGAGATATCCTTGTTACTTTTTCTGGTACCTCCGTACACGTCATTTCTACTTGTCTCACTTGTCGCTACATTTTTATAGGAGGGGATCTCTCCCCTCCCGTCCCCGTCTACCATTTCTCTGTCAGTCCTGCCTTCCTTCGAACCCCCATAATCCTCTCATCTTTGCACTCCTCGCCTCTCTGATTAGAATCGAGTTGCTTCAGGCTTCCCCTGCTCTCTGTCTCGGGCACAGGACAACCAGAAGCAGCCCGTTCCAGAACCCTAACCCTAGTTGAATGCCTTCATCGCTTTCTCTACTCCAGATCACCTTCCGAACACCGAAACGGAAGAAAAGTTAATTCATATTTTTTAAAACTATTATGAGAGGATACAATTGTGAAAGAAAATGGAATCTTTAATTATTTAAAATATTATTTTTTATTGTAGATTTTTAGCTTCCAGTAACATGAACAATGAAGTATGGGAAGGAAATTTTCTATAACTTGATCATATTATATTGCAACACATATTCTTTACAATCATCCAAAGTGATGGCAAAAATAAGCAAAAAAACAACCAACATTTAGAATACTTTATAAAAATATAATTTATATGATTGCGCCTAACTTCAATGGATTACAACTTAATACCAAATTTTGGATCTATATCATTTTATACTGTACCATGCCTTTCAATATGAAAATGACACATGGAAGTCAAACTTATCAACGCCTTGTATAATTCCGCAATGTTCTTGTGATCATATGCTCAATCTTTCCACTATGGCTTAGACCATATAATCGCACCTTATTATAAATCAGGAAAGGTTGCTATGAACTTGTTATGCTAACATAATCATTGTGATATTTATTCAACGCGTCACAAGAAATCACCTGCAACAATTACCAATTTGTCTTAACATATTTTTGCACTAATGGAAGAATCTCCTTAGCATGGTATTATTACTATGATTGAGTGTTCACCCCAGACTGTATCAACGAGATTGCAATCAAGTTTACACCAATCCCACCTTATCCCCTAGTTAACTGGTAGTCATACGCACCTCTAGATAACCACAACTTGCTTTGACCACTATTCCATGAACTGGACAAAGGTAAGACTTCCCAATCACGTCCATGGTTTGTTTACTTATATTTATATTTCTATACACACTGTTAAATTATAAAACAATTCAAAAACATAACAAATGTATTTGGGTTCCATATAACGAGAACAAAAAATGAAAGGCGTGAAAATGCATAGGTCTAGTGCCCTTACGCCTCCTCTGATTTCTAATTTATTAATGTGGCCATAATGATGTCATAATGATATTTGTTTAAATCCATAATAATAGGATTTATCTTAACAAAATAAGAAAATAAATCCTCACAATAGTTAGCTTCCAAACTTCAAATTGTTCACAGGCTCCTTCTACTGTTTTTTTATATTAATGCAGTAGATACCCAAGGTTTCTTCTTTGGGTGGTTCCCCATTAAAAAATCTTCTCATCTATTCCTTCCTGCATATATTGAATGACTGTAGTTGTTTTTTCCATCGTTGACATGGAACATAATTTTCTTGCAATTGTTTCTTCTTGATTGGGAAGATCTCTCCTTTCATTATCTATGCAAAATAAAATCCATAGAATTGCAAAGATCAATTGAGACCATGCATACTGGTTTTTCTCTTTCACATTTGCAAGGATCAATTGAGACCATGCATGTTATTTTTTCTCTTTCACATTGTCTTTTTGTTTAAGACTCCCTCCTCCTTTGCCATTTTCAGTATCCTGTCCACAATTCAGTTGTTTATGAAGTTGAAACTCCTATATCATCACCATTTCTGGCATGGAAAGAACTATTGATTTTAAATTTTCTATTTCAAGAAACATTTCATCTTGAAATTAAATGAATTTTGATTTATTGAAGGAAAATTGGTCACCTCTACTTGAGTTGATTCCTCCTCCTTTCTATTTTTTTCAATGGTGGTAACCAATTGTTTCTCACTCATTAATAATATGTTTGGATCTGCTACCTCTTTGGTACCTTTATTTTTTATAAGTAGTAACACATGTTTTTTTCCATCCTTCTCAAAACTATAAGTATTCATCCTACCATCATACTACCAAGGTCATCCAAGGAAGACATGGGAATTATTCATCTGCAGAATATCATAGAGAACTCATTCTTTATATTGGCCATTTTGGAAATCCACCTGACGTTATTCATTCACTGACATCTATTGTCCCTTTTGTAACCATGAAACTTTGTATGATGTAGAATGTGGCATTCTATTCAGCTACAACTTCTCCACCATTTCTGTAGAAACCAAATTATCACTACTCCCATTACCAATAATTAATTTGCAACATTTACCTTTTTCCTTGCATGTCATCCTAGATAAGCTTATCCTTTGCAGAAGTTCATCTAAATCTAGCACTTGTTTCAACAACAAATCTTCTCCTTCTTCTAGTGGGTTGACACATTCTTCCACTGCCTTTGGAGGTTCAGGTTCTGGTTCGGTTTGTCCTAATTGTATCTCTTTTAGTTTTCCAACTTTTTCTTGACATTCAGATGAATAATGTCCCAACTACCCATAGGTGAAACATCTCACCTTATCTCTACTTCTTCTTTCTCCTCTCGAAGGAGTCCTTACTCTACCATCGCTATTTTTCTCAGGTTGTGACTATTGGTTTAAGCTACTTGCTTCTCCCTTTTGTTGCTATTCTTTTGTTCTGACACTTCTTATTCTCATTTTATGACCTTGCTTTCACATTAACTTTTCCTCAACCTTGAATGCAACATGGTATGCTTCCTCAACATATCTCAAGGACATTAAACTTAATTCATATTGAATATCTAACCTTAATCCATTGATATACATGGAAACACTCTCAGGTGTTTGTTCTATTTATCCTCATCTAATATTTACTTTGTAAAATTCCTCCATACACACTCTGACATTCATTGTATTTTGATTAATATTTTGCATATTCCTAAAAAAAATTAATTGATAATATTTGGGAAGAAACTTACTTTTTAATTTAGCAGTCATCCTACTCTAGCTTTTGATCTTGGCTTTGTTCTTCAAGGCCCTTTCTTCTTGCACTCTATCCCAGCATAAAGTAGCTATCCTCTCAACTTCGTAATAACAAATATGACTTTATTTTCTTCCGAAACCTCTGCATACTCAAAATTCTTATTCATGGAATTGATCTAATATGTCAATTCTTTTGAATATAAACTTCCACTATATGTAGGTACTTCTTCCTTTGACCCGAAACCTGGACAAAAATTTGACTTTAGAAATCTAACTTTTGGGGGCTCTTCAACTCTCTCTTCTTTTGATTGAAGTTCTTCTTTGTCATTGGTATCCCATGTGTGATTATGATGTCTGGTAGCCTCCATGGCTTCTAGACTTCATCGAAAAGTTCTTAGTTCATCTCTCAATTTTGCATCTGCAGCTGGCTGACCCCTTCCTTGACCTATACCTCATCCAATTCTGAATGCCATTTCTCAATAAACAAATAAATTTTAGAATTTAATAAAATCAATTTCCTTTTTCCCTTTCCAGAGAGCAGCTTAGTGCTCAGATACCAAAAATGATGTCGGAAACATAAAAGACAACCAATGTTTAGAACACTTAAGGAAAATAAAATTTATATGATTACGCCAAACTTCAATGGACTACAACTTAATATCAAATGCCAGATCTATATTATTTTATACTGTACAGTGCCTTTCAATATGAAACTCACGCGCAAAAGTCAAACTTATCAATGCCCTATATAATTCTGCAACCTTGCTATGCATTAGGAGAATTTTGAGGTCTAAAATGGCCCTCCTAAGGAAATTATGAAATAATAGTGGAAATAATAAAATAAGATTACATTACATCATCAATTATATATATATATATATATATATATTTTGAACTCATATTTTCAGCTTATCTCCCTATGGGTTTACTCAAATTTCGAGGAGAAACACTCATTATATAAAAAATTTGATTCTTCATCCAAGGAGTACCCATGTTGCATACTCTCAATGGACGCTACTACACAAAAAATGAGAAATACATGAAAAACGTTATTACAATCATGCTTTTTCATATATTTCTAATTTTTCGTATAGCATGGGTCTATTAAAAGTATGCAACATGGGTACTCCTTGGAAGAGGAATTAAATTTTGCATCCAAAGATTACTCCCTATTGAAATTTGAGTTAAACCTTAGGGAGATAAGTTGAAAATACGAGTTGAAAAAGTAATTTTTTTTATTTTATTATTTTTTAATCTTTTTAATTTTTTACTCCAAAAATGGTGAATCATCCCCCATGGTTGACATCATCATCTTGAATCCTATTGGTTCTTATAAAGTTTATTTTGGTTGTACATTTTTCTTAGGGGGACCATTTTAGACCTCAAAATTCCCTAATGGATAATATGTTCAATCATTCCAATATGGCTTCAACCATATACTCACACCCTATTTTAAATCAGAAAGATTGTTTTGAACTTTTTATGTTGATATAATCTTTGTGAGAATTATTCAAAGAGTCACAAGAAATCACCCGTGATAGTTACCAAGTTTCCTTAACATATAATCGCACTAATGGAAGAATATCCTTCGCATGGTATTATTGCTATGATTGACTGTTCATGCTAGATTGTATCAAGAAGACTACAATCATGATTACACCAAACCCACCTTCTCCCCTAGTTAACTGGCAGTCTATTGACGACATTTGACCTGCCAACATTTAGGCGATCTCCTCGGTATGAAGTCCCAACTAGACCTCGCATCTTTTTGTGTAGGAGTCCCATTTGGTACGATGGACTAATTGCCATTATCTTAAAAATATGCCTTAGGTCTTGCTTGTGAGCACATGAGAGTGGTATACTTAGTCTTCAAACAATGAGGTTCGTGTGCCTGGTGAGTGCTTAGTGTAACTTGTGTCTAAGTTCTTCCATTGTAGAGGGAGAGGGTGAGAGTGAGTCTCAAGTCGAAAGGTAATAGTCGCAACTCTGTTAGAGACGCACAAAACAGCAAGATCTACGGAACTTCCGACGAGGTAGTCTACACTGATGCGGCAGTCACAAATACAAAGTGAACATATAGCAAGTACAACACCCAGTGGAGTATTCCACACGAGTGTGATGGTCTGTTGTAGTGTTTTCTTCTTAATGATGTATGAAAAGAAACCACTTAATATTATGGATGAAAAACAGTCTCAATAATAGAAATGGCTACTAAACATTGTATAGCTACAGCAACTGATAGAAACAAAACTTGCCAAAGTCCAGATATATGCCACAATCATAGTTAAATAACAAAAATAAAGAGTAATAACTCCAATCATCCAATGGAAACCAGATATGTAAAAGAATAATTTTATTATAACACCTGTGAAGGGAACAGATAAATGTTACCAGTCCTCCTCTATGGGATGGGTTCTTGGCTATCCTCAAACATCTTTAGCTTATGTAGAGTCTCTCTTCTCTATAATGCATAAACCCAACAAAACTATGGTGTGCGACAATGAAAATAATCAGAGTTACAACAGTGAGTGCAATAATGAAAATAATCAAAAGTGATTGATGAATGGAAAACCCTTCAATTTATAACAAAATATTGAGTTATCTTTGAATAATGAGCAATAATAAAATATTCTTGATCCCATTCTTGGAATAACCACTTGGAATATTTTATTATATTTGTTTAGGAGGGAAAAAGTATTTAAACTTTTATTTAGAAATAATAAATAAATAAATGATTTATTTATCATCTCAAGGAATTAGTTAGGGAATAATAAATATATAAGGATTTATTTAATTATTCCTAAGGGATTTAGTCAAATTTAACGAAGAATAATAATTAATTAGTGATTAATTAATTATTCTTAGATAAAAATAATATAAATAATGATTTATCTGTTTATTTTTCATGATTGGGTCAAATTTGACAAGGAATAATTATAAAAAGTGGTTAAATTAATTATTCCTAGAAGAAAATAAAATAAATAATGATTTAATTAATTATTCTTCATGGGCTTAACCATAAATTACTTAGTAAAGGTGGTTTATTAGGTAATTTTTCACAGTGAAACCAATTTTACTAGGGTAAAATTTGCTTTACATGATATACTTCGATCCATCTAGTAAATTAGGCTAGATGATCAATTTTTTGGTGATAATAGATTTCCCCCAACATACAAGTGTTAGGAGAAAAACGCATGACCGAAGTACGTTGTAAAGACACAATCACTTAGAGAAGACATGGGTGTTAAGGAAAGAGAGAGAGAGACCAATGAAGGTGAATTTGAGAGAGGATAGGGACAGAGGGGGCGAGACTAATGCAAGTATCCTTTTATGTTATGGTACTTGAACTCAATGAGGTAGGGGAGGCTTACCCATACTTGCTGAGATAACTTAGTACAAAAATAATGGTTCGCCCAGAAATATAAAACTAAGCAATGAAGTACATGCTAAATGGTACATGACATGCTGGTATAGTAGAGCCATGAAATAATACAATGTGTCCCATATACATAATGCATCTGGTAAAAACATGAGCCAGGATTGAATACAATAATATTCGAGTACATGATATACAAAGCCACTTCCCTAAAAAAAATCGGTGGGAGGGAGGGTAGAACAACCGGAGAAGCCTTGTTGAACAACGAAGGACTTTGCAAAATGGAATGGATCATCTGGAGGAGACATGCATGCGATGAACACTGCGATTTGTAGGAATCAAACCCATCAACTTTATGGAACTGCATTTGAGGCTGTAGCAAGTAGGTATGCATCCAGGCATGTGGGGGGGTTACTTGAAGGGCCACCCCCTCATGAGGACTGAAACACCTCACACACACCCGGGAATCACTGGTACAATCTGTTGCATCACTAGACCATCAAGTGTATGGATCGCGAACATGAAATGACCAAGTCAAAGGGAAATAATGAGACCGTTTGCTCGATCCAAGGCGCCAAACAAGAATCGAAGATGAAAATGAGATACACTTCCCCCTAGGTCGTTCTTCTGGAATAAATGAGTTGATGTCGATAAAACAGGGCCCGCGATAGATGAGGTAATGAGGATCATCAACTAAAGCATGAGGGAAAATAGTAATGTGACTGATGGACTGACACCAGGGATAATGGGGAAATGGGATTGAGGAACAAACACAGGACTTCCCTTGTCAAAGCATAAAGTGCATAGTTGACCTGACAATAAATGACTCAACTCCGGAGGGGATGGGGACAATATGACTGGGGGCAAAAATGGGCAACACAGGATGAACGGTATCAAAATATGGATGGAATAACGTGACATGATATGATGGGACATGAAATATACTCCAAGAATGCAAGGGTGACTCATTCCAGATGCTTTGAACAAGGATGACTCGATGACATTGCCACACAGACTATACCTGATGGGGACCATGGAAACATGATTAAATGATGGTTACTCATGAAAAAATCGACATGTGGTATGAAAAGTATTAAGAGGAGGTGTACCTCAAAGTAAAAGTGTTGCTTTATGATGAGAGTCGATTTTGAGAGGCGACAAAGTGACCTTTCCTTCAAAAATGGTTTCTCGGTGAAGTGTCAAATCATAAAAAAATGAGGAAGACCCATTTTAGATCTCGGTGAGAGCTTTTCAATGGTTTTGATGGTTCATCAAAATGAGCTATGGTCTAGTCGTAATGGGCGGCAGAAAAATTAGGATATTTCTATGAAAGGATGTTTTCCCTCTTTGGAATCATTTGCTAAGTGAGCTGTGCTGAATTTGGAGAGGAGGAAAAGAGCCTAAATCTTGTGGAGGTCGTAGTGAACAAACTGACTATCAAAATTAGGATCTGCGACTTTCAGGTAGGTGGCCTTACTCATCTCCTCAATTTAAGTGGTTTATTTCCTAATTTTTGGCACCTGATAGCACCCTAAGAGACCCTTTCTCTTTCTCACAGTCGCATAGCACTTTGTGGGTCAAAATGTGCAATCTAGCTCATAGGAAATAGTTGGTTAGTGTAGCTAGTTGTTTTCTTTTCTGAACTAACAAGACATGTGGTGTTTTGCAGATATGGCAGAGCTGAAAATCAACTGGCATGAATGAGATTTGGATACTTTTCAATCTGAGATCAAGGGGGATCAAGTGGTACGAGGGGCATTGGCTCGTTATGGGGTTCTCAAGTTGGTAGAGAACCCACTAATGAGGTCAGGTGAGCCCTTGCTATTGAGAATTGTGAGCTATTTGGATCCAGACTAGGAGGTCTTTGTTGTGCAGGGGCATAAGATCGAGCTCACATTACAGGATATTTACTTTTTGATCAGACTACCTCCCCTTGGAATGGTGGGGGATATTCATCAATTGTTATCTCATGGGAGGAACAGTACTGAATTCGTGGAGCGCCATTATCGACGAGGTGTTCATGTCAAGGGCACGACTATTCTACTTGTTGATCTAGAGAGGCTAGAGAAACAGGTTGTTGTTGTAGCTGTGCTACATGTCTTGGGCATCCACACCTTCCACCACATCATTGGTGGGAAGATGATGTGAGTTGAGAGTTTTTTGGTCGGGACCTACTATAGGTGGGCCCAGATGATGCTGTCATTGGTGAAACGACACTTGAGTCTTTGCAAGAGGCAATTGAATTGTGATTGTGCTTTTGGTACAGTGCTATGTGCTTTCATCTTTGAGAAGATACCCACTATTCGTCCTCATGTACAGATCTGAGATGGAGGCCCACAGGAACCCAAGATGTACCACTGGGGGTAGCTACTATAGAGAGGAGGAGGAGGGGGAGTCGGATGGGTGTTCTGACTTGCGTTTTTTGCACATTGGGATCAGATGCCCCTTTAGATTGAGGATTACCGTTATAGTGGGATGAAATATTAGGCGGATCCTAACTTGCCACTTCCACCTGGGCGAGCATGATGACCAGATGATAAGTGTTAAGTTGCTATGTTTTATGGTGCATTTTATATTTCTATCACATGTATATGGTACTGAGTGTGAAATATGTTGTATGCATACATAGCACCAGTGAAACGGACAGGGTATGCAGGCCGAGCCATGGTGCCTGGAGTTGCAGATCGCAGGACATCATCATCACAACAGGGTCCAGAGGATACTGCGCTACTTGAAGATTTGCATCGTAGGCTTGATGTACTCTTGACTGAGGTTTCAGAGCACGGATGGCACAACTTATAGGATTGATATGCAGATGAGTGCACCGGTCTTCCCTCAGAGTGGTGAGGTATCATGTGGTGCGTGGTGATCACCGGTCAGGTAGTACGTGATCTACATATAGGTGGAGTAGAGCCTTTAGCATGATATCTGCCGGACAATGACTAGATGTAGCAACATGTGGGTCCCTTTGATTGTGGTTTTTGTAACATACTATGGGCATGTTGGATGTACTTAGAGCTATGGCTCCAAACAATTTTATGATACATAATATGATTATGCATTTTATATGATGATGATGGTTCACCATTTGTTTTGTTATCTTCTATGGTATACATGTGATAAATTCCAATCGACAATGTTATTTGCAATGGTATCTACATAGTGATTTTGGACTCTAGGAACTTGACTGAAACTAATGGTTTCAAATTCATGTAACAATAGCTTCACTCATAGATATTTTCTAAATAGGACTTGGTTATGCACATGATACACACCATTCAATTGCATGACAAGTAGCAAGGAATCTAAATGAACATGAAGATGAAGGATGTGATGATCAACAACATCGACTAAAAAACCTATCACTGCATCATAATCAACCTGATTATTGGTGGCAAATCCAATGCACATGCCATTTGAAAGGACTAACGTATGCAAGGGGGTAAAAATGGCCCAGGTTGTTGAGGCTAGATTACGGGAGAAGCTACTTGAACCATCGACATGAGCGATATATGATGTGGATGATGGATCCATCTGAAAGTTGCAAAAGAAAATTGATGAGATGATGCAATCTACCTGACTTTATGGCAGAAATAAAGACACAAAAATCAAAGGGATGTGCTATAATCGAAATTTCTTGAGGTAGAGTGCATTGGGAGAATTAAGAAGGAAATGGCCTTAAAAAATCCTTTGAAGAAATTACCCCTTACTTAAGTGTAGGGGTAATCAAGGGTAGACTCAGCTTCCATGGTGTCCTCATCAGGCTGGGAGGTGGGCAGATGGGAGGAAGACTGACTACATGATGCGACGAGATTACTTATTGCATCAACCTAAGAAATAAGGTTCACATACACATCGTCTTGAATGGTAGACAATGGACTGGTAGATGGAGGAACTATTTATGTTGAGACCTGGGATTATTTGAAAGGAGGTTTAATAGAAACGTGCGCAGAAACCTCAGAAAGGTTTATCGGCGAGGAACTCAAGGATGATGACACGTAAAGAATGGGGCCTGTGGTGTCTATCATCTCGACATTGAGGGGAGGGATCGCAATTGTAGGGCTAGAGTTTCCCTATTCTAGTTGATTGGTGGTACCCGAATCCACAGGTAGAGGAGTAGAGTCTCCACTATGAGTGGCCTCATATTCATGAATCGCCCCAAGGCAATTGCGAAATTCATCGCGACGAGCGAAAAATGGGAGTAGTGATCATGAAGATCACACAGGGCAAAAAGGTGGTTTGTGTGATGCATTTTGAGTTCTTAGGTGGGACTGGTAAGTTAACATGGAATTTCGAAATATTCGACTTAGGGAACGCCTCATGAACCAAAGGTTTAAGTTGAGGAAGTTCAGGACAATTATTGGTGGCATGCCCAACAACTTGACACAAAGCGCACAAGGGTGACAACTTTGGGGCCTTAGGATCTAGAGGAGCTTAGGGAGCCTTGTCCTTTGAATCTTTCCTTTTGTCTTTGCCCCCCTGGCCAGATGCTTTCACAACAGGAGTTGGTTCTTGTTGAGGTTGTAATGGCATTGAAGCAGTAGCAAGGGTCATGGGGACCGGTTGAACTGGGGTCAAAGCGTGATATGGTCTTGGATGACCAAACAGAAAGTTTGTAGGGGGATCGATGTACCATATTGGGATCCCCAGAGTCATGTTAGGAAGGACCAGTGAAGCAATGACAGGTATGGAAAAAACTCCCTCAGGGGGGAATAAGAAAGGTATCTCGCTGACAAGATAATGTCCCGGTGGAATAGCTCCTGGATGGTTGAGACCCGAAGGAATAGTTCCTGGTGGGAACATAGGAGAGGCACCCACAAATGGAGGAGGTCCTAGGGGAGTGGGTTCAAAGGGTTCATCTAGAAGAGAAATAGCAAGGTGCTGAGGATCTGGCTATTGATCAGGTGTATCAGACTGTTTGAGAGCATCCCGTGATGCTTGTAACATGCAAACACTCATGGAAGTAGGTTCAGAAATGGGAGGGGGAGGACCAGGGAAACACTAGTGTAAGGAGTTGAAGACTATTTATCAGACATTTATGAGATATTGGACTCGGGGGAGGTCATGGATGCCAGCTCGTAGTGAGTCAACTGATCGATGGTAATGATCTTCCCTTCATGGGGGAAGAAAATCTTGCAAAAGATCGCAGATGCGACAACGGAAATTGCATATGTGTAACTACGACCTAAGAGAATATTGTAATCCAATGGGGCATCAATGACTTTAATGATGACATGGACAGTCTTTCCTGCAAGGGTCACTGGATAGTTGCGTACATGCCGAGTAGTTGGGAGGAGTGTCCATCCTAAGCACACAACGTGATGGTGGAGGGGGAAAACTAAGGTGATTTTAGCTTTTCCAAACAACAGTGGACATCATACAAGTGGATGCACCTTCATCAATAATGCATCAGGAGATGATGGCATTACGGATTCTAACTGGTATCTAGAAATCAATCGATGAAGGTAATGGGGGGGGGGTGCTCTGATGTATCAACCACGAAGACAATCAAAGATTGTCAGAAGGATCCACTGCACCCAAGGTAGTTAGTAGAGCTTATTTTGGATAGGGCACAACTAGAGGTCTTCTAGTGTCGACATGGTAGCAGGTGATTATGCGAAGTCGTCTACTATATTGTATGTATGGGAAGCTCTGTTACAAGACACATTACGGTGTAATGGTCCCTTTGGAATATTAGGAATGGCCTCAAATCTGGGTTGAGGGATCTGCAAAGGACCATTTGGTGTCGTAAGAGGCTCAACATATACTTTGGTTTTGTACTCGATAGCAAATGAAGTGGAGGGCTTGTCATATTGGCGCGACTAAATTTGTAGGTTAATATTTGAGGGGTTAACCTCAGCAGAGTTCATCATAAGGATCTGGTAGTCATCGGGACCAGAAGGTTGGGGGAGGTGGGTTACTTGACTTGGCTGAGCTTGAGCAACAAAAAATCCTTGCTGAGGGAAAGGATTTGTGCGCACGATTGGCTGAGGGGGCACAAGATTATGAGGCAATTGTTGATCTCAAGAAGTTGCTTGAGCTTCCCACATTTGGCACATCTAGGGTAAAAGAGGACAATCATGTGTAAAGTAGCCATGTACACCACAACATGCACAAGGCTTATTTGTACGAAAAGCCTTGTTATGCCTAGGCTGGTCGCCCTGTTGCTAGTTGTTGGTGTTAGGTTGGTTCCCCTGGGATTCACTAGGCTGGTTACGTTGGTTACCCTTGTTACCGTTACCCTTATTCTTTTTATTTGAATTTTTGGGATTGGTATCACTCTGTTGCACAAATAGTTGGCCCTGAGGGGGCGGTGGCTGCTAGGGCTGAGGATGCATGGGTTGTTGTGGCGCTAATGGTTGAGGCGCTGGAGCAGTAGGCTGTGGATAAGAAGGAGAAACAGTTTAGTAGACGGGTTGGGGCCCTTGAAATATGTTGCTAGAAGGAGGGGCATAAATGTTGGAGGAACGCATGCCCCCCTATGGGTAGCCATAACTCTGCTCAGTGTATGGCGAAGAGTGTGAAAGGGAACCAAGAATACTGTCGGCGGATTGAGATGCCCCCGGTGCATCGACACTTCCAGAACAAGGGAGGTCTGGAATGATGATATGGAGATAACGAGATCGTGCATAAATAAGATCATATCTCAAAGTGGTATGGAGAGATTATTCCTCGGTTTGAGGAAAATGGGACGTGACATATTTCCCAATGGGGGATAAAAGGCTCTTAAGAATCCAATCTTCGAAAGGTAAGGCACGGCATGTGCTCCTCCTTTGTCGCCACACTTGAACATGGTCAGAAAGGCAAGTGGCAGAGGATTGATGGAATGTGGTCAATTACTCAGCATGAGTGTCATACCAGAGAGGAAACTGGAAATATGAAAGGAACACTTTGGCAAGTGTCACGAAATGGAATGAGAGGTGGATGGCTGGTCTAGATACGATTTTATAGCATCTCTAGTGAGTGTGCATTGGAAGAGCCAAAGACGAATGGATTCATAGGTTATGGAGTTAGATGAACACCACATGTGGAAGGATCGAACATGGTTGGTAGGATCCTCTCCAACAATACCCTCAAACTTTGGGATAACTGAGAGAAGCTTAGTTGACATAGAGGGCCAACCAGTATCATGGTGTATGGGGTCATTTATCAACTGGTTAAGATCTAGTAGACTTAACCTAGCCATAAAAGGGAGCATGGGGGTTGCTGGAATGGTTCCTGAGACTATTCCACCTTATGTCACCACTGGTATAGAACCGAGGCCACCGCCAGGTTGGGTTCCTGCACCAACTATGGGTCTAGAAATGATGACGATATGCGGTGAAGAAGGCTTAGAATCAGATGAGGAATCGTAAGGACCAGGAGAAGAGTCAGTATGGGGACTTGGAGGGCTGTGAACTCGAACCCAATGGGGAGGGGTAATATGCCAAAGAAGAAACTGGGGGTGAAGGCCTAATAGTCTTTGCGACACATGCCTTGGTGGTGCAATGATGGAAGGACACAGAAAACATGGAAATGGTGAAAGGAGATCAAGAATATCTCTTTTGTCTCTGATGTGGTGAGATAAATTTATAATGTTAAGTCTTGGCTTGGCGGTGTAAACCAAGCACCCTTCGCTTAAGGTGTGCTTGTGTGTGCAGGTGTGTTAATTGATTAAGCCCAGATTGTGTTTGCAAAAAAGAAAAAAGCTTGCTGAAAATAAACTAAAATAAATAACAAAAAATGAATAGCAAAACAATTAACTAAACTCCACCCAAACTAGGTTTGTAAACACTATACTGTTTGGTGGCTAAATGGATGGAAAATTCATTGAAACATTCAAAATATATGAATGTCAGCATGACTAGGATCAAGTGACACTAAGTTGCTGGAAAGGGGTGCAGCAATGTACAAAAAACCAGAGAGGAAGATCGTTGAAAAAAGATAGGGAGATGGGTGAAACACCTAGGGCAACCAATGGGACCCTAAGGGAATGACCAAACAAGTTTAAATGTGAAATTATGGATAATAGCAACCTATCTTAACAGATCTAAAGCAAAATATTACAGATCTAGAGAATGTGGCTGAAAGTGCTGCAGAAACTCAGAATTCTCACTCAGCTAAACTCCTCCTAGAAAGGTGGAAGTGTACTGGAAGTCCTATGGGAGGCTAAATTCAACTTCGACGAGTAAATCAAAGTGGATCAAGGCCTAAGAGGGATGAGATAGAGGTTACACACCCAACAAACAACTCTCGGCAAAACCCAGAAATAGATCTAAGAAAAACCCTAAAACCCAAAAATCGTAGGTACTGACCTATTTTCTGCTGAAATCACACTTTTTGGGCTAAAAGGTGTGTTCTGAAGCCCAGATCACACTTTTTGGGCTGAAGACTGTGATTTCTATTGCGACGATCCCGGTCTGTAAATTTCGGAAAAAAGTGTTGCCTTTGTCGCGCTAGTTCCTCTGACATGCGAAAACGACCAGAAAGCTTGCGGAAGTCAGAAATTTACCAGATCTAGGTTTGAAAACATAGGAAACATTAAGAGAATTGGAAAAAAGAAACCATAAGCTAAAAACCAAAGGTCACCAAGGTTTCTGGATCTGCAGTATAATACCTAGCGGAGTTGCCAATTTTTTTGTACTGTTTTCTTCTCAATAATGTACGAAAAGAACCCACTTAAGATTGTGGATGAAAAATAATCTCAACAATAAAAATGGTTGTTGAACATTGTAGATCTGTAGCAACTGATAGAAGTAAAACCTGCCAAAGTCTAGATCTATGCCACAATCATAGTTAAAGAACAAAAAGAAAGAGTAATAACTCCAATCATCCAATGGAAACCAGATATGTAAAGAATACTTTTATTATAACACCTTTGAAGAGAACATATAAATGTTACCAATCCCCCTCTATTGGATGGGTTCTTGGCTATCCTCGAATGTCTTCAGCTTATGTAGAGTCTCTCTCCTCTATAATGCATAAACCCAACAAAAAAGTGGTGTGCAACAATGAAAATAATCAAAGTCACAATATTGAGTGCAGCAATGAAAATAATCAAAAGTGAATAATGAATGGAAAACCCTTCTACTTATAACAAAATATTGATTTATCATCGAATAGTGAGCAATAATAAAATATTATTGATCCCATTCTTTGAATAACCACTTGGAATATTTTATTATATTTCTTTAGGAAGGAAAAAATATTTAAACTTTTATTTAGAAATAATAAATAAATAAATGATTTATTTACCATCTCAAGGAATTAGTTAAGGAATAATAAACAAATAAGGATTTATTTAATTATTCCTAAGGGATTTAGTCAAATTTAACAAAGAATAATAATTAATTAGTGATTAATTAATCATTCTTAGAGAAAAATAAGAT
This sequence comes from Pinus tabuliformis, assembly GCA_031772625.1. Lineage (NCBI taxonomy): Eukaryota > Viridiplantae > Streptophyta > Pinopsida > Pinales > Pinaceae > Pinus > Pinus tabuliformis. The sequence goes on from CM062809.1 coordinate 550,612,312, forward strand.
AAATAACGATTTATTTGTTTAGTTTCCATGGTTGGGTCAAATTTGACAAGGAATATTAATAAAAAAATGGTTAAATTAATTAATCCTAGAAGAAAATCAAACAAATAATGATTTATTTAATTATTCTTCATGGGTTTAACTATAAATTACTTAATAAAGGTGGTTTATTAGGTAATTTCTCACAATGAAATCAATTTTACTAGGGTAAAATTGGCTTTACATGGTATACTTCGATCCATCTAGTAAATTAGGCTAGATGATCAATTTTTTGGTGATAACACAGTTGTTATAAGAAGTTTACAAGAATGAATTTGTCTAGTGTCCAGCGAAATAGTCCACATAGGCGAGACAACTTTAACAACTAATACAACACATTTCCAACAACATATGCACTAAAATAATCTTAATAGTTCAAGTATCTTAGTACAAGTTAAAAATACTTGCATTACAAGCATCCAAAGAATAATATTACAAACAAATACAATACATGTGTGAAAATGTGTTGGTCTGTTAACAAGCTTATGAATTAAGCGAAATTCCAAGACATATCCATACACCATACATCACTAATCCCAATAGCAGGGTGTTTGAGCCACTGCTCGCTCCTCAAAGAAAAGACTACAGACTCTCAGGGCTATTTGGGAGGAGCCAAGGTGAAAATTCCCTTTCATGTACAAATGAGAGGTATATATAGCTAAGGGTGAAATTGAACTTTGTGATTGTTTGACTTCCCTCATGACTATTTGACTTACATGACTCTTTAACTTAATCCATGGGTCGCTTGGAATTCCATGTTACATTACATTGATTACATAAGTATGACCCAAAGTAGTGATGTGGATGAGGCGACTCATGACACAACTCGACATGAAACTGCTAGTATGCACATGTTGGCTCTATTGTTCGTGTTGTGGTGCTGTGCTGTTGAGTGATGAGTGTTCTCGTGGTGTACCATAGCTTCACCTCCACATGGTAGAGTGCATAGAGTCCTCAATGGTCTTGGTGTTCGCTTGATGGTTCATGCATGTGCATGTGTCTCCTTCGCTTGCTACTAGGTATGCTTCATGTGTTTTTCAAACTATGAGAAAGCCTTCTAACATACGCTCCTTGTTAATCTCATTTGTCATCACCCCATGTGTTATCCATGTACTTGTTCCTCCAATCATTTATGATGAGACGACATCAGATCTAGAAATCCCCTAGTCTACCATGATGCATTTCCTTTCATTTTCAGGTGCAGGTGACAGGGAGAGAGAAAAAAAGCTCTGAAACAACGTAGAGCAAATTTCAAGATCAGATGCAATGCTCCAGGGCACTGTTGGTAAAAACCGTGTAGTGGTCACTTAGAGGATAGGTTGAGTATTTTAGGACAATAGTGACATCTACGGGATCATGGCTTAGCTAGGAGGTAGAACTACACAATTTCTCTGGGGAAGGTAGTGCAGGCAATAGGAGGCACTGGTAGTGAAAAATGTATAGATTTCTAAAGGAGGTTGGGATCAGGCCATGGGAGCTTGCTGGCTAGAACTGTGTAGATGTGGGTGGCAGTCATGCAGGACATGTTTTCCCAGTTTCTGGGCAGAGTGGGGTGTCAGGCAATAGGTGGATTGTCCATGAAAGCTACAGAATTTTCAGGAGGAGTGGCCGACAGGGGGGATGACTAACAAAATTTCACAATTTCCAGAGATAGTGCAGTGACAAGAAGTTGGGGGCTATCCCTCTTGTTTGCACAATTTATCCAAATAGTGAAAGAAGGCAGACTGGTATCTTCTGCGCAATTTTGGAGATAAGTCTAGTCCAAGGTCACCGCTTAGTCAAATTCTCCAGTTTACGAGTAGGAGGATTGATGGATAGGCTTGAACAAAGCACAGAATGAGATATCTTGTTGGGAAATTTCTATGCTGTTCTAGATGACAGCCAATTGTGTTGATTCCAGAATTTCATAGTGCAGACTGCTTGGAGGGAAACTTCAAGCTCTGCGCAGTTCTGGGCAACAGTGCTTGTTCACTAAGGGCTGAGACTGCGCAGTGTAGCTCAGTGGAGGTCTGACTGATGGAGGGTAGTCTGGTCGATAGATTTTTGGAAAAAATGGCTAAGTGTGTGAGTGAGTGAACTGATGTATACATGACCTTTCAAACACACAATCAACATGACTCGACGACAAGACACCTCAAACCATAAGACAACATATGCTCAATGTAACTGACTACGGGACTATCTAATGGTGAAAGCGACAAGTGGGACACATCAGATAGACATTCAGATGACCATCACGAAACTTGTGCGAATTTTCTTACAACATTGTGTGTGAGTTTGATGGGTGTTTACATAGTCCAAACAACTCATGCACACGAATACAAACCTTCGATATCACCAGAACAAGGTCGCAAGCATGACATGGAAATCGACATGCTGAAGACGACAGTTGGTCAAACAAGTGAAAAGGAATGAAGACATGTAGAAGAAACACATGAAATGACACTTTTATGTTTGCACACATGCATGTTACTATAGACAGGATGATATGACAATGACGAGAAATCCTACAAAATCAACTAAGAGGTGTACTTCTAAAGGTTTTTTTGACTTACCATACTTACCCTTGAGACGATCATGCATCCGATGGAGTTTCCATGTGGTCCTGACCTTTTTCAATCACTTGGTTCCTTGGTCGTTCTCCTAAATGCCTTGGAATTGATCTCAACATGTCACCTTTTCCTGTAGTCACTAAGATATAGATTAGCGCAGCTTCAACTGGAAGTGACTGTTGTGAGAATGAGGCCCTGGGAGGCTCATCCACATAATTTTTGGATGCAAGACAGATAGGGCAACCTAGACAACACTGCACATTTTTTAGGGACAGGACACTGCTGCGGGATGGGGGTCCTGAGAGGGAACCTCTGCACAATTTCTTGGTGCAATGCAGCCTGAGCAACTGAGAGGCATTACTACAAAATTTCTAGATGCAAGGCACTGCTTTTGGATGGGTTTCGGGAGGACACATATGTGTAGTTTTAGGTTGCAAGGCAGAATGAGAAGCTGAGGTAAAATACTCCACAATTGTTGGAGACAGCGGGTTTTGGCTGGGGGAAAGACATTGGAGGAAACCACTACCCAATTGTGGATGCCAAGGGATGTTTGGGTGTCTGTGCACTATAGAGTTTCAACAGGCAAGGGAGGAAGCTTGATGGTTGCAAAAGTAAAGTGCACAATTCCAGGAGGTTGGATGAGGCTAAGATTCTTCGAAAAATGGCTAAGTGTGAGATTATTTAAACATATGTAAAAATCAGTAAGACTTGACTGTGATCACACATGAACACATGGTGATACAACGTAGATAATACCGAATGTATAAAACATACTCTGCTTGATGCTACAACCTTTGTGACAAGGGTGCGTGAGGTGAGTGTGAAACATGTCTATGTGATGATAACAACTCATGCGTGCATGCTTTCCCTTGAAGAAAAATAATGTTCCCTTTACATGGCAAACAACATACTTATGCCCAAAGATTACACACGTTGCATAAAGATGAAAACATGAACAACTATTATGATCAAGGAGGCGAAGCTTGAGATCATCAGCTTACCAAAAAGTGGGTAAGGACAATAGATCGTAGGATCCAAGGTAGGCTCTGAAATTTGCATGCAAGCCAAAATTTTGGATGGTGGTTGTAGCCACTACAACCTTGGCGACAGACTCATAGAACTCCAGCTCTCTGTATGGAACTTGTTTTGTTAAAATTGAGTCTAACCCTTCCAGAAGTATAATTATTTGATTCTTTGATCATGATGGATTCCACACTAGCTTGTGTTAAAGATGTAGTCCCTACCATTCTCTTGATCGATCAACACACAGTATGAGCCAAGTCAACTTATTTGTTTCAATTGGGGATGAGGGGTATATTGATGCAAAAGTAGTATAACTGTTAGAGTTTAAGTTTCATCTCTAGTGTCGCTCCACTGCCAGCAGGCCTGGATAGTTATACTACATGTGCATCAATATACCATCTGTAGTGTTGCTCCATTGTTAATAGCACTTGACAGCACCTTGATGGACTCACATAGGAAAAAATTATTGCTCCATTGCCATTGAGTCTGGTCAGTGCTCTGAAAAAGTTACTTTCATCACCTCTCTGTGCAAGGATCCTTTCTCTTCTTTTGCCTTATTCATTTTCCATTTTTCATTTTTTTTCATTTTTTCAAGGAACTGTGCATAAGCACTTATTTATTTCAGAGATAGAAGAGGGATACAAACTTATTGAGAGCAGAAGAGGTTGTTCCTTCAGAGAAGTATGTTATATATACCTCTCACATAATTTTTAAGGTTTTCCCACTCACCTTACTCTACTTGACTGAGCTGACAAGGGTTAAGCGGTACTAGTTAACAGTGCAAGCGTTGTGTTTTCACAAAGACTCATTCTGAAGGGAATGTATTTTCTATCAAGGAATCATCAAATGAATACAACAAGATCTTCATATAGATAAAGGAAAATAGATAACTAGATGTTGATAGCTGTACAAGTTCTCTTAGATTTTCCTGGCTTGTCTCGGGAGCCAAACACGGTTTCTGGTAAGGCTAACCTATGGGTACAAGAAAGAAAAGAAAGAAAAATAAAAAGAAGAAGTAAAGGAAAAGAAAAAAAAGTAAGAAATCAAGTAAACCAAACCAGGTAAGCAAGCAAAGCAAGAAGGAAAGCACTAATCCTACTCCTACGCTAAACAATGCATGGGCCTACTCACATGAAGTGATATTTCCAATGCAGGCATCGACACATTGGCTAGCCCATGTTGTCGAAGGCATGGTAAACAAGAAATATATGCATGTAAACAAATTAACAAGAAATATTTAATAATGAATACTAACACACTCTAAGTTTAAACGCGTCCACATAAAAGAAAAGAGTGAAAGCCCACGACAAGAATTCTACGAACATAACATGGTGTTGTGACAAACTGCATGCAGATGATAAGCATGCGTAACCTTTTGACTATGCTAGAGAAGAAAAAATGAGAAAGAGAGACAACTTATCCTTTGCAAGCATGCTTCCTGTTTATGATTCCTCCAATGCATGAGCGATGGGATCATGTGATTCAGGTTTAGGAAGCAAAATTTGTGTGTTGGACTGATCTTCAATGCATACAAATGAGTGATGAGGAGCCTTGGGTGTTTCAAAATTTTTATGATCAGATGTGGAACTAACCTCAAGATTGCGAGAGCCTGACATAACCATTAGCTTAGGCTGAAGTGCTTGGACATCTTGCAGGGTTTCCACTTCATCAATAGAAATATCATCTGAGACCTGTGGCTTAGGAATATTAACATTGAGTGAATCAACATTGTGATCAAATGGAGAAGTATAGAGATCACGACAACCACGATTAGAAAATTTTGGATGTTCATCAACATCCTTATGAATTGATGGATCATGTAGAGGAATAGATGAGAAACAAGGATGCTCACCCTCTGTGTTTTCAAAAATGACAAATGATAGATGGGATAGATTTTTCAGAGTAATATGTATCCTCTCCGTAAGGTAATGACATGCTGACATTTGGTGTGTCTTGTGAATGATCGGAAGTAGAAACATCTGGAGATGATTTTCACAGGGAAAATCAAAAGTGGCAGAATCACAAGAGATGTAAGGATAGAGCGGATGAGGTGTGGATGGAAGGGAGTCATCCTTCACCATGGGTTCTTTTTCAGATTCTAGAACACACTCATCATGAATGATAGTTTAGTTTGGATGTAAAACATCAACCCTATCGATGGCTTCATACTCATTCACAACAAGTGTGGAGTCCGGAACAGAAGAACACAAGACAGTACAGTCTAGAAGATCAGAAAAATGTGGGGACAAAGGTTGAGGTAACGAGTGCATATGAAAACCCATGGGCTTCCCTACCAACTCTACAAAGAAATTGAGAGTACTAAGGGTGGGAGGATGTGACAGTTGAATAGACTTGTGTGCACGCTCTCCCACATCAATTTGCAAGGGTGGAGCTATTTGATGAGGGGAAGGTGGAATGTAACTTGTGAAAACAGCTGTGTTCACTTAAGATTGCGTAGCTCCATCACCGAAGTATGCTGAGAGGGGTTTGATATTTTTCTTCCTTGTTAGACAGGGTGATTTGATACAAACATACTCATATCTATCCCAAAGATATTGGAACTTCATCTGACTTTTCAGAGCTTCAAAAGAGAGACAACAGAATCGCTCCCAAAATTCTGGTAGAGATTCATGCGGGGCCTTCTATTTTTATAACATTGTTTGATCAAGTACTTTACGATCAAAATGGTGAAAAACATAATCTATTAGATCACTAAACTATTTTAATGAGTGCACGGAGTTATGAGGCAATATGCTACACCATAGCAATGGGTAGTCGCGAAGTGTGTGTGTGATCAACACGCAAACCTCTGTTTCATTAAAACCTCCCATGTTCTCCATTATTTCATGGAAGTCATGTAAGTTCTCAGGCCAGGCCACTTTGCCTTCACCATCATATGTGATTTTTCACAAGTCATCCCAGAACTCCCTCTCAATGTCAAAGATATGTCCTTTGGACAAAAATTCTGGAGGTGAACTATAACAAACTCCATGATAGATGTGCGAAGATTCAAAATAGATTGAGAGGACTTAGCTTTTCATCTGGTCCTCCTTATAGTACCAAAAATGTTGATGGTGTTGGACCTGCGAACATTCAGGGTATCTCCTCGGTATGAAGTCCCAACTAGACCTCACATCATTTGGTGTAGGAGTCCCATCTAGTATGATGGCCCGGTTGCCATTATCTTAAGGATATGCCTTAGCTCTTTCATGTCAGCCCATGAGAGTGGTATACTTAGTCTTCAAACAACGAGGTTCATGTGCCTAATGAGTGCTTAGTGTAACTTGTGTCTAAGTTCTTCCATTGTAGAGGGAGAGGGTGATAGTGAGTCTCAAGTCAAAAGGGAATAGTCCCAACTCTGTTAGAGACACACAACACAACATGATCCACACATCTTTTGGTCGAGTATTCCACATGGATGCAGTGGTCGCAAACACAAAGTGAACATATAGCATGTACAAAACCCAACGGAGTAGTCCACATGGGTGCGACTATCATTATAGCAAGTTTACAAGAATGAATTTGTCTAGTGTCCGACGGAATAGTCAACATGGGCGAAACAATGTTAACAACTGATACAACATATTTCCAACAACATATGCACTAAAACAACCAAAATAGTTAAAATATCCTAGCACATGTTAAAACCGCATGAATTACAAGTGTCTAAAGAATAGTCTTACAAACGAATGCAATACATGTGAAAATGTGCTAGCCTGTTAACATGATTTTGAATTAAGAAAAAGTTCCAAGACACATATGTATGCCATACATCACTAACCCTGACAGGGGGGCATTGGAGCCACTACTCATTCCTCAAAGAAAAGACTACAAACTCTCAAGCCTATGTGGGAGGAGCTAAGGTGAAAAGTCCCCTGCATGTACAAATGAGTGGTATATATAGCCAAGGTTGAAACTGTCCCTTGTGACTGTTTGACATAGATGAATCCTTAAATTCATCTGTGGGTCTCTTGGACTTCCACGTTACATTACACTAATTATACAAGTATGACCCAAAGTAGTGATGTGGCCGAGAACACTCATGACACAACTCAAAATGACATCATTGGCATGCACATGTTGGTTGTGATGTTCCTATCGAGTTGCTATGCTGCTAAGCGATGAGTGTGCTCCTGGTGTACCATAGCTTCACCTCCACATGGTAGAGTGCATAGAGTCGTTAATGGTCTTGGTATTTGCTCGATGGTTCATGCATGTGCATGTGTCTCCTTAAATTGTTACTTGGTATTCATTGTGTGTTTGTACAACCGCGAGAAAGCCTTCTAGCATGTGCTCCTTATTCATCCCATTCATCGTCGTACAATGTCTTATCCATGTACTTGTTCCTACAATCAGTCATGACGAGATGACATAAAATACGGAAACCCCCTAGTATATCATGATGCATTTCGTTTATTTTATTGGTGCAAGTGACCGAGAGAGAGGACAAGGCTATAAAATAGCACATAGCACATGTCAAGCTGGGATGCGAGGCTCCGAGGCACAGTCAAGAAAAACTGCGCAGAGATCATTGAGAGGCTGGGTTGAGAAGTCTGGAACAACAATGACATCTATGGGATTTGGCTCAATTGGGAGGCAGAACTACGAAATTTCTTCGGGGAAGGCAGTGTGGGCAACAAGAGGCACTCGCAGTAAAATCTACACAGATTTCTGAAGGAGGTTAGGATTGGGTTGTGGGAGTTTGCTGGCCAAAAGTACACAGATATGGGACGCAATCATGAAGGACATGTCTGTGCAGTTTTCGAGTTGAGCGGGGTGTCGGGTAAGAGGTGGACTATCCCTAAAAAAATGCGTAATTTTCAGAAGGAGTGGCTAGCAGACTAATAGGGGGCCTGACTAACAAAATTGTGCAGTTTCCAGAGACAATGCATTGACAAGCGAGGGGTGCTTGTCCCTCTTGTCTATGCAATTTATTTAGGGAGTGAAAGTAGGAAGGCTGGCAGCTTCTATGCAATTTTGGAGATGAGTGAAACCCTGGGTCACTACTCATTCAAATTCTATGTTTGACCAGTGGGAGGTTTGATGGATAGGCTTGCGGGAAGCGCAGACTGAGATAGCTCCTTGGGCAATTTATTCGTTGTTCTGGGTGACAGTCACCTAGGTTGATTCCCGAATTGTGTAGTGCAAACTGCCTAGAGGGAAACCTCAATCTCTGTGCAGTTTTGGGCAACAGTGTCACTGAGGGCTGAGACTGCATAGTGCAGCTCAGTGGAGGTCCAACTAATGGATGATGGTTTGGTCGACTGATTTTCAGAAAAAATGGCTAAGTGTATGAGTGAGTAAAATCATGTATACATGACCTTGCAAACACATACTCAACATGACTCGATGACAAGACACCTCAAACCACAAGACAACATATGCTTAGCCTGATTGACTATGACACTATCTAATGGTGAAAGTGACAAGTGTGACACTTCAAATAGACCTTCGGACGACCGTGATGACACTTTTGTGACAATGCTTATAACGTTGTGTATGAGTGTGGCAGGTGTTTACATAGTCGAAACAACTCATGCACACGAAGACAAACCTTCGATATCACCAGAACAAGGTGTTAGGTCCCTATACTACTAATGTAACCCCTTATTGTTATTAGTACAACCCCCTTATTATGTTGTTGTGCCCATGTAATCCCCATATTGTTATTGTTGTGCCCCATAGAAGCCCACTATTGTTATTATTTTCCCCTTACATTATTATTGTTGTGTCGGCTCTGATTATATTATGACCCCTTAGACTCCTATATATAGAAAAGAGGTCTTGTCATTTGGATCATCCAAGAATTATTCATTTGTGTAATGTAAATGAGGTTTCCCCCTCGAAGAGTCTTATTTTGAAGGCATTTATCTATCTTTTCTATCTTTTTGTGGGCTAGTTTTATAACATTTAGTATCTGAGCTTTCGATTCTAGGGTTTTGCTGCTCCAAACAGGTCATCATGGAATTTTCGTTATAACATTTTTATGCGACGTTTCAGAAGATAAAAAAAAAACTCATTTGAGACAAAACCACGTTGAACCGTGCGTCCAAATTTCAGGTTTCGTTTCGCTATATTTTCAAAGATATGATCTAAGGAAGTTAGGGTTTTTGCAAGCTCTAGAATTCCATCTCAAACGGGTCATCGTGGAAGTTTTGCTATAATTGTTGTTCTACAAAGTTCACCACTATGAAAGTAAACCCATTTGAGCTAAAAACTTGGTGAAGCTCAGGCCCAAATTTTAGATCTTGTTTTGTTATATTTGTGGAGATATAGTCCAAGACATTTAGGGTTTCTGCAAGCTCCTGAATTACATATCACCTTGGTAAAATCATCATAGCTTTCAATTTGAGCATCATATTGAAATTTCATACGAAGTTACAAAAGGAGGATGGATTGTAGTTTTCTTTGTATTAGTTTCAGGTCCTAAGGTTGAAACAGTGACACGTGGAACTTTGTACAATTTTGCTTTATTGAACTAGTCTATAATTAGGTCATTATGGGAGATTTGACATAACTCTTCCTTGCAAAATCTAATATTGATCAAACTTGCAGGGTTAGAAAGAGGACTCAAAGGGCTACTACATGATGCAATTTTAGAACCTGGAGATCTCAAATTATAGAGTTACAGTCCTTTCAGGATCGAGCCCCTAAAATCAAGAAAAGACGATATGAGGAAGTTTGATGGCAAGGATCTGTTAATTTGGATGCTACAGATGGAGCAATATTTTGATCTACATGAGGTGCAACTATTACAAAAGGTACATATTTCATCTTTATATTTAGAACTGAACCAATTTTTATGGTATGAAGGGCTATGTTATGGTAAACCACTTGTCACGTGGTCAATTTTCACGGAGGAAATGATAGAACATTATGAGGATACAAAGAGAAACACCTTCTTTAGCCAATTGATAAATATCAAACAAAAGGGTTCAATGGCAGAGCACATTGAGGACTTTCAAAAATTGGATATAAGGGTAAATGATATTCCAGATAAGCAAAGGATTTATGTCTTCAAAGGGACTTTAAAGCATAACATTCAACATGAGGTTCGTCTTTGGGAACTTGATTCATTGGAGGAGGCATTCAGGTTGGCGAGAAAAATTGAAAGCAAAATTATGGAAACACGGAATCCGACCACTCATGACTATAATTATGGAAGTGTTTTTTCTCCTAGCCTTCCACAACCTACAAGGTTTACACCACAACAATTGGAAGAAAAAAGAGAAAAAGGGTTTTGTTACAATTGTGATAGCAAATACACTAAAGGTCATAAGTGTGCTGAGAAGAAATTATCTTACATAGTTTATGAAGAGGAGGAATAAAAGGATCAAGAAACATCAAAAGAAGAGGATATAAACCAAGAACCAACCCCAGAGAAAGAATAAATGAATCTGACCATATCTTGTAAATCATTGGCAAGAATTACCACTCCTCAAACTCTCAAGATAGAAGGAAATATCGAGAAGAAAAAGGTTCATGAAGTGAAATATCACATTGAGAAAGAAGAAATGAATTCGACCATATCTTGTAATGCATTGGCTAGAATAACCACTCCTGAAACTATCAAGATAGAAGGACATATCAAGAAGAAAAATGTTCAAGAAGTGAAAGATCACATCAAGCGTCAAGAAATGAATCTGACCATATCTTGTAATGCATTGGAAGAAATTACCACAACTCAAACTATCAAGATAGAAGGAAATGTCAAGAAAAAAAATGTTCAAGAAGTCAAAGATCACATCGAGCATCAAGAAATGAATCTGACCATATCTTGTAATGCATTGGAAGAAATTACCACTCCTCAAACTCTCAAGATAGAAAGACATATCAAGAAGAAAAAGATTCAAGCAGTGAAAGATTACATCGAGCATCAAGAACAAGTTCTCCAACTTTTAAAGGATTATGCCACTTTGGTGTAGAATAGAATGAAACAATAGGCATATCAACATCATAGTGAAAGAATTTTTGGTGTATGTGATTGGGCATTTTTACGGCTACATCTCAAGCAAGCTATTTATGAGAAGGAAATGTTTGCAATACTACATGCACTTAAGAAATGCAGACCTTACCTAATGGGAAGACACTTCAAGGTAAAAATGGATCATGATAGTCTTAGATTCTTTTTAGAACAAAGATTATCCTTAGAAGAATAGAAAATTTGGGTCACAAATATGTTGGGTTATGACTTTGAAATCATCTACAAGAAAGGGAAGCAAAATGTTGTTGCATATGCACTCTTAAGAAAGGATTAGGATGTGGAATCATTGCTTTGTGCTATTTCTATTATCCAACCAGATTGTATAAATGAAGCAAGGGATGAATGGAAGAAGGATGAATAAGTGTGACCACTCATTTAAAAGTTGTAAAAGATCTCAGTTCAAACAATATTTCGAAAACTTGATGAGGAAGGAAAAATTATATTGGAACCTGGAGCAGTCATAGAAACATGAACATGATAGCTACAAAATCGATCAATTTCAAAGTATCTCATTAAGTGGAAGAACTTACCCACTGAATATTCCACATGGGAGGACAAGAATTTTATACAGAAGTATCAAGAACTACTCAAGCGTTGAGGAAAACACTTTTTGAAGGAGAGGGGCATGTTAGGTCCCTACACTACTAGTGGAACCCCTTATTGTTATTAGTACAACCCCCTTATTATATTGTTGTGCCCATGTAGTCCCCATATTGTTATTATTGTGCCCCATAGAAGCCCACTATTGTTATTGTTGTGCCCTTACAATATTATTGTTATGTTGGCTCTGATTATATTATGACTTTGATATATAGAAAAGACACCTTGTCATTTGGATCATCCAAGAATTGTTCATTTTTGTAATGTAAAGGAGGTTTCCCCCTTGGAGTGGCTTATTTTGAAGGTGTTTATCTATCTTTTCTATCTTTTTGTGAGTTGGTTTCATAACACAACGTCACAAGAATGAAACGGAAATCGACATGTTGAAGAGGACAATTGGTCAAACAAGAAAAAAGGAAGCAAGACATTTAGAGGAAACACATGGAATGGATTTTTTATGTTTTCATACATGAATGTTACTAAATACGGAATGATATGACAATGACGAGAAGTCTTGCAAACTCAACTAAGAGGTGTACTTCAATAGGTGTTCTTTGCCTACCATATTTACCCTCGAGATGATCATGCATTTGATGCAGTTTTCATGCAGTCCTGATGTTTTTTCATCATTTGGTTCCTTGGTATTTCTCCTCAACTCCTTGGAAGTTATCTCAGCATGTCACCATTTCCTGTAGTCATTGAGAGACAGATCAACGCAGCTTCAATGGGAAGTGACTGCTGCTGGAATGAGGCCTTGGGAGGCCCATCTACGACGTTTTTAGATGCATGACAGACATGGAAACCTGGATAACATTACACATATTTTAGGCATAGGATGTTGCTGCGAGATGGGGGTCCTGAGAGGAAAACTCTACACAATTTGTGAGTGCAGTGCAACCCAGACAACTGAGAGGCAATACTACACAATTTCTAGATTCAAGGCACTACCATGGGATTGGTTCTGAGAGGACACGTCTGCACATCTTAAGGTTGCAAGGCAGATTGAGCAGTTGAGGGACCATACTGCATAATTTATGGAGACAACGAGTTCTGGCTCGAGGAAAGACACTGGAGGAAACCACTGTGTAGTTTTGGATGCCAAGGGATGTTGTGGTCTCTGCACACTGCGAAGTTCCAGCAGGAAAGGGAGGAAGCCTAATGGTTGCAGAAGCAAAGTGTACAATTTCGAGAGGCTAGATGAGGCTAAGTTTCTTGGGTAAATGGCTAAGTGTAAGACCAGTGAAACATATGTAAACATCAATAAGGCTTGGCTGTGATCACACACGAACACATAGTGATGCAAAGTAGACCATCCAGAATGTATACAACATACTCTGCTGGATGCAACAACCTTCGTGACAAGGGTGTGTGAAGTGAGTGTGAAACATGTGTATGTGATGATAACAACTCATGTGCACATGCTTTCCCTTGAAGCAAAAAAACATTCCCTTTGCATGACAAATAATATCTATATGCCCAAAGATTACACATGCCGCATAAAGATGAGAACATGAACAAATCTTAAGATCAAGGAGGGGAAGCTTGAGATAATCAACTTACCAACAAGTGACCAAGGATGATTAGTCACAGGATCCAAGGTGGGCTCTGAAATTTTCACGGGAGCCAAAATTTTGGAGGGTGGTTGTAGTTGCTACAACACAGTCATATGCACCTCTGGACTGTAATAACTTGCTTCGACTATTGTTCCACGCACTAGAGGGAGGTAAGACAACCCAATCACATCCATGATTTATTCTGTTATATTTATGCTATTGTACACATTATGTACTATTCAATTATAAAACAATTAAAAAACATAACAAATTTATTTGGGTTCCATATAATCACAGCAAAATAATGAAATGCACAAAAATGCACAGACCTAGTCCCCATGCGCCTCCTCTGATTTCTAATTTATTAATGTGATCACAATTTTGTTACAATGATATTTCATTTAGATCTATAGTAATAAGGTATAACTTAACAAAATAAGAAAACAAATCTTAGCAGCAATTAGCTTCCAACATGCTAGTGTCAATCATTTTTTCCTGTCACTAGTGATAAAATATGCTTTTACCAAGTTTTGTTAGGGTGTCAAGTCAATTTTTTTTCATTTCATTGAATCTTCAAATTAAATTTGGTCACTAGCTGTTGTGTCTAGGTCACTGCTGCTCCCTTCACATACTCATGGTCTTCATCACTCAACATGGTCATTGTCTTCTTCGAGGTATCATATCTTCATTTAAATGTTTTGGGTCATGAAATGGTTAAATTCCTCATTTTAGGTCATGGTCTAGGGTTTCACTCCATGTGTCATCATGATACCATATGTAAAAACAAAAACGTGTCCATCATGTAATTCAGTGGGTAAAGGGAGTTAGCATCTTAGGGAAAGAAAAATAAAGGTAAAGGTAGTATTTTATTTCAAATAAGACAATGTTGTAGTACACTACCTCATCTCATCATTTCTCATAGCGACAATTTTTCTTCAAAATATGTTTCTAACCAAACGGAGAATAATTATAGAAAAGTGAAAGAGGTTTTTATCAATTATAGTTCAAGGAACAAAAAGATCCTTCAGTTTATGCACAGGTATTATGATTTGGGAGAAAGGCCCAAACTACACTTGCTACGTGAGAGTTGTTACACTTCTGGAGAGCTTGACTTCAAGAGAGGTTTTTAGGGATTTGGAGTAGGTGTTGGTAGTGCTTAAGGACTCTATTATGTAAATGACATCATAATATTTCCAACCATGCCAATTTCAGCCTAAAAATCCTCTTGGAAGGTAGTCAAAAGTTATCTACAAGTTGGCACTATGATTTTGTCAAAGACACACTTGGTTTTTGGAGTGACCTTGGGAAAATCAAATTTTCTCCCTCCTGGAGTGTCCAAATTACATGCTTTAGGTGTCCACCTTGTAGAAGACTTCAAGAGATTTCCAACGATCCATCAAGTTTTCAATTTGGAGCAGTTTAAGGCCTCCAAAAGTGGGTTGTAAGATGACGCTATGCTTTTATGAATTGTGCTGCGCTTCTGCCAACAACTCTACGCTTAGGATGGAGTAGCCCGAAATTTGCCAAAAATCACCCAAAATTCAAATTAAAGCTTGTATTTATTTTCTTTTATCCTCTAAGCTGTTCTAAAATTAAGTATAATCATCTTAGTCACTTTTTCCTTTGGCAAAGAAAGTACAAATGGTGATTTTTTCATCTAGGATTTATGTGAAATTTCATGTTTCAAAGCTAGTGCAAATGATGGTTTTTTTAGATATGACATGTCAAACTTTAAAATTTTCCATCTCACACCTTTGTATATATCTAAATCACCATATCATTCACTAATCAACTCATTTTCCTACAGTTTGCCTCACCTTTTGACAAACCCTAGCTCATACCTATCATTTTGGATAGTTTCCTAACATGACTATTTTTTTTTTTTAATTCTCCTACTCATTTCTCTCTTTCATTTCCCTCCATTTCAAACTTCCTAAGATTTCTACAACCCCTATCCATCTTCCAAAATTCCCCTATTATCATCTCCCTTCCCTAACTCTCTCATTTCATCATTTCCTTCCTTGAGCAAGAAAACAGTCAGCTTAAGGCCAAACAACTAATCATGGAGAAAGAGCAATCTAAGGTGCTGCAACAAGGAGGAAAAGTTAAAGCATCGTTGGAACCTCATGAACATGATGAACATGAAAAACAAGTTGGAAAAAAGAATCCAAGGACTAAGGGACTCAAAATGTAGTTAAAGGAGGAGAAAGGACATAATCTGCTAGATGAAGACCTAGACATGGAGGACAGAATTGCCTTGTAGATCAATGAGGATAGACAGTATTGGATAAGTAAAGTAAATGACTACTTAGAAAATATTCTTAAAAAAGCCAATGGGGATAATAAACTATTGAGGCATATGACCCATCATTATCAGACCATAAAAATGATTTGCAACATCAAGCTCAAGCAGTTGAAAAACAAGCTAAAGGAAACCCTAAAGAAAAAAAATGAGAGGGATAAATTAGAGATTATTGCTGAAGCATCCATGAGAGCATGACACACCTCATTTTTCACTCATGAGCCATTTTGGAGGTTTTCTGAGCATTTTTGGGTTTTTGAGAATTTTCGTGCAAAATTCAGAAATTAGGCTAGTCATAGAAACGTAGTACCTTGGCACTGCGCTTTTTCCTCATGTCTCCAAATCAAAAGTGGCTAAAATTTTTGGAAATATGATCGCCTCCTCTCAAAACCAATTTCATCAGATTTCTCAGAAAGGGCTCAAATTTTAAGAAAAAAGGAGAAAAAGGGGTCAAAAATCATTATTCTGCCACTCTTTTTGACAGGCACTGCACTTCTAGAGACACCTTAGGAGAATGTGTTTTTGAAGGCGTTCCCCTGGGTCATTTTAAAAAATTCAAGGTGTTCTAGATAACTAGACAGGAAAGGTTAGTTGACCGTTCTCTCATATCCAAATTTAGACTTTAGGAAGAAACCTAAAAGTGGGCTCAAAGTTAGCACTGTGCTTCTGCAAATTTCTAAGTTATTATTTTAAATTTCACTGTGTAATTTCTCAGGTTTTTAGTTTGACTTGCTCAAAATTAAACTCGTGATGTAACTTCAGTAGTTTGAAGTTTAGATGATGTAATCATAAATAAATAGGCATGGCAGGTATTTTTATTGTTAATTATGCCTCATAAAGCAAACAAAATGTAAATCAAAGTCTAAGAGAAGAGTTTGTTTTTGACCTTCTGACTCTCACTTGTTGGTTGAGGGATCCTTGGAACTGTTCCAACACCTAGGTATTCAACCCTTTAAGGTGGGGAAACTATTTGTTTTAGTCTACATGTCTCATTTCTCATTCAAAGAGAACTGTTGAACTTTTGAGGAGAGACTTGTACCTTATGCTTTCATACAATTAATCAAGGAGAAGTTGCAACTATTTTTAAGGAATACTTTTTCAGTGAGTTTGTGGTGTTGTTTTCCTTTCATACCAGTTTTTTATTGATTAATTCATCTCTGTTAACATGATTTTCTTTCTTAATTCTTAAGATTCAAAGCTCTGTTTATATGGAAAATCAAGTTTGTGTTTCTCTTCTTCTGAGATTAATGAATTCATGCTTTATACATGCTCATTATTCTCTCTTAAACTATCATACCTATACTACATTGACTAAATATTAAGTTCACCATAACACACTATTATCTAGCTCCTCTTTATGCCTATTACTGCACACTTGATACCTCCTCTTTATGCCTGTTACTTCACACTTGATACCTTGACCTAATTACCTGCTCTCATTCTTTGGTCCAACAACCTAAAAACCCTAAATTTTCAAATACTCCAACAAGGCTTATACATCTAGCCTAGAATCCATTTCTTTTCATTCATTCATTGACAAATCCTTAGAGATATCCCTCTCTCATTTAGTAGGGCTATCTACTGAACTGAAAGTGGTTCGAGGTTACCTCTTTCTATCTCCTCCTCAGCCTAGGGCATTGTAGCGGATAACACAACCTCTAAATGATCATAAGATATATTTGACTTAATAAGCCATTTATTAAAAAAACAGCTCAGAAGTATTTCAACTAACTTAATTTCTAGAAATTAGCTAAAATAAAATTACAAGAAAAAAATTTACAATGCTCCTGCATCACAAAGCTTTAACAACACCTAAAACTAGGCCATAGCTAGAACGACATTAATTTTATTACAAATTAGCTTCGCATGCTTTGTATTTCAATTTCCACACTATGATTCTGCAACTAACATATTGGGCTTATAACCACATCATTTAAGAACTCTGTGCATCCATTACGTATATTGCATGCACCACATGCACAGAATAATAAACAATAAGAGTTCAATGCAACATATTTTATTTTAAAACATAATGGACGTGAAAAAGGAACATTTTGGTTGTTATTCACAATATTCATTTTAATGTAAACGTTTTGAGTCAATAGTAAATTGTCTGTCATTTTAATATTTACGTTTAGATTCAATAGTAAGACCCATAATCAAAGATATTGCGGCATGATTCATCAGGATATTATCACGGGATCCATCACCAAGACAAATGTAACAATGTCCTCGTCTTGCTATTAACTCTAAAAGTCAATATTAAAATGAATTTTATCAATAACAATCCAACTTTTCCTTCTTCAAATTCAACCACAAAACAATGTGATCACTTACCAGTTTTATCTCCTTCAACTTTTCAGGGATTCCATTTGAGCAGGTCTTCTTGAATCCCTTTACTGGAGCTTGGGATTTGAAATCCTCAAGTTGTTTAAACTTCTTTCCAAGTTCTTTAACATTATTTATTATTTCTGTCACAATTAAGGCTTTGTCTTTTTTATAGTCTGAACAAAAGTACCTTTTAGAATCAAAGAATAAATATAATAAAAATATATAAACAATGTCCTACAAAAAACTTAATCACACCCTTGTTATATTAGGCCGAATAGTTCTCAAAATTGAAAACATTTCATTCATATCCTCCCTTTTTTGCTTTCCTACCACTATATGATTGTTTCTTTGAATTTGTGTTTGGTTAATGGCATCACTATCGGGGGAGTTATTATCTGCCATTGATGTTTTTGGTGAAAGGGCTTTGTATTTCTTAGTGCTTAGGACGTTATTGGCTTGCCACAATGGTGGATTTGTACCATGAAAAGAAGCAGGTGCATGTTTTCCATTTGGGTCCAAGGCACTTGACAAGGACACAATTCTCAAATTGAATGTCGTGGATCCTTGAGAAAAACCTGTATCAAATTGATGGACTCATATATTTGTGATAATGGAATTCATGGACTATGTTTTCTTTTGGAAGCAATTACATCTCTAACTACAACCAACTCACAGCTTCTAACAAATATTTTGTATTGGTATATATCTGGCTGCAAGTAATTCAGAACTTATAACAAAAGATCACTTTAGGTTAGACATTGATTTATATATAGTATAGTTAGATATATATATGAAAACATAATTTTTTATAACTTGCTATTCTAATACAAAACTATGCTTTTTGTTCCAAAATATAACTAGCATTTGCACCTAATGTTGTAAAGGAAACGCCGTAAGGCATAGTGTGTGGAAGAATATTGAAATGTGAATAGGCTTTTGTGAAAGCAAGGGTCGATGAATTCGAGTTTTAATTTGAGGAAGCCATGCCAAAACCGTTGAAATGGAATGCAAGTAGCCATAAATATGCATTGAACCTGTTTAGAGACCTTTGTTTGTAGTTGGTAAAAATTGTGGAGTTAAAGGTGAAGATAAATGAATGAATCCATGCGAACAACAACCGGGAAACCATATTGATTTGGAAAGGGCTATTTAAGAAATCATTATTCAAATGGGAAATTAAATTAATATGCGAACAAAAACCGAGCAACCATATTGATTTGGAAAGGCCTATTTAAGAAATCATTATTCAAATGGAAAATTAAATTAATATGAAGATATATTGAAAACATGTATTATAATCATTAAAATCAATTGATTTTGTCAACAAAATATGTTAAAACCCATTGACAATGAATTGGTTGTGAGGAAATAAACTATCAGAATGTCATTGATCTTGAAACATCCCTTTTTAAGTTTGAAATGGAAAACACAAATAGTTGTGAGGACATTAACTATCAAAATGGTATTTGATGTTGAAACATCCTTTTTTAAGTGTGAAATGGAAAATACAAATAGTGTAATGTAACATCCTTTTTAAAGTTTGAAATGGAAAATACAAATAGTGTGTTGTAACATCCCTTTTAAAGTTTGAAATGGAAAACACAAATAGTTGTGAGGAAACAAACCATGAAAACGATATTTGACCTTGAACCATCCTTTTTCAAGTTTGAAATGGAAAATACAAACAGTGAATTGTAACAAAAGAGGTTCGAGAAGGAATATAATAGTCTAAAGAACATTGTGCTTGTCATTCCATATTTGAAGTTGTATGAAAACATGGTGGAGGTAGCGAAGACCTGAAGAAGCAGTAATGGGCCTGCAAAATGTATATTTTGTTAGAATTAGTAATATGTAAATCAGCTACGAAAATTTATTAGTAATACCTTGCAGGTGAGTTGTGTTAAAATGAATCTGGAATGAATGGTAAATGAAGTTACCTTTGCTATGGGGATTTATATATTGTTAGTGGAAGATGCATGGTGAATAACGACATATTGAACACCATTGGAGGTTAATGCGCAGCTAGAGATGCAGTTTTTTTTCTTGCCAGTCTACATGTAGTTTGCATGTATGTTATCTCTGAGTCCATCTGGCCTGTTGCAAAAGAAAGAAAAGGTTAGAATGAGATGTACAGATAATATAAAGACATTCTAATATTTGCTTATTTACTAATATTGATTAAAGTTGGTTGTTGTTGAAAGATATGAAAAGTATGTTATGAAATAGAATGAGGTAAATAAATGGAGGAAACCTTTTGTTCATGTCAAAGTATGGGTTGGAGTAGATTATCTGGAGGTGGCATTGAACAAAGAATTTCTTCTGCAAGCAATGTTTTTGTTGCCCTTCATTTTACTGTAACGATCGAAACTGAATGCGGGGTTAATCCGGAGATCTTGTAGAGAAGGCACTCTTGAAATAGCTGTGGATGTGAGACCTTGACGTTCTGTTTTTCCAATGTCAATTGTTGCTTTTGGAAGTGTCATACCTTGAGATTTATGTATGGTTAAAGCCCAAGCCATATTCAGTGGAATGTTTGCACGATCATTTCTTTTTACTGCTGGAAT